>JAZAYU010000004.1:8996675-9438282 GCA_038501625.1 Corbicula japonica | reverse complement strand
TAAGGCAGGTATGTCAATTATCAATTGTTCAGTCGCATTGTTATCATTAAAAAGTAGTCAAATTAAGTTTTATTTACTGTCTTTATTTGTACCTTTGATTCAGGTTGCTAGGAGTTTCCACAGGCACCATTCTACCATCAAACAACTGATTGATAAATACCGACGGACCGGAAGTGTGATGGATATTCGGCAGCGTCCGCGGCGTAGAGTTACCTCTAAAAGGCAAGACCGGCACATTGTTGTTTCCCACCTACGAAACCGGTTCCACACTGCAGCTGCTACGGCTCGTGTAAATGTTGGAAACCACAACCGCGCCATAAGCTCACAGACTGTCCGAAACCGTCTGAGAGAAGTTGAGTTACGGGCTAGACGTCCACGAAAAGTCTTTAAATTGTCAGTCAGACACCGTACAGCACGTTTGGCCTGGGCACGACATAACCTGCGACTCACTCATTGGGCCAATGTTTTGTTTGTTGACGAAACGCGTATCTCTTTGCAAGGCAACGACGGACGCTCACGTGTGTATCGCAGACGCGGGGAGAGAAATGCTGAATGTTGCTTGGTTGAAGTCGACCAGTACCGCGGTGGTTCGATCATGTTTTGGGCTGGAATTTCAATGCACACACGTACAAGACTTGTTCGGATCGATGGAAATTTAAACGCACAACGGTACCAACATGAAATCATTCAGCCTGCGTTAATTCCGCATATTCAAAAAATCCGCTGTATGTGCTTAGCACAAGATAATGCCCCATGCCATGTTGCACGTGCAACCCTTAACATGCTGGCAGCTAACCGTGTTCGTACGATCCCGTGGCCCGCGGCAAGTCCCGACCTAAATCCTATTGAAAATGTGTGGGACTGGTGGAAAAGGGAGGTTCGACGCCAGCCACAACCAGGCAATCTGCAGGAGCTATCACGTCTGGTTGCCCGTGTATGGGACACTGTTCCACAGCGGTACCTGTTAAACTGTTAAACAAATCTTTCCTCATTTTCTTTACAATAAAAAATAGACATGTCTCTAGTGGCGGTTTAGAACTTTTGAGTTGTGTAGTCCGTGCTGGCTTCCTTTGGACAGCGTGACAATCTTTATGAACGGAATTATAGGGGACACTAAATGTTTTTCTAAAGCGTTTAAAGTTTTTTAAGCATTCAGGCTGTTCAGCCAAATGTAAGTGATTGAGAGATGCTCGATTTGGAATATTGTTATTCAATAGTGGCGGTTACAAGTGAGGCAGACATATTTTGCACAAAGTTGGCAATCTTTCCCACATATTTCAGGTTGGTGCATAATGTTGTCAATTATGCATCGAAGAATGATTTCTCTGTTAGGGAACTTTGAAACATCACACAGTTTAACTTGTTTGCGGAAAAGGAGTCCGAAGCAGACACAGCATGTAAAAATTTGCATTTCAGAAGAGTTCTTTTTAACTGTTGTAAAGCTTTTGCTATTAAAGAAACTGTTCGAATTGTTTGTTTTGAAGTTCTATCATGCTTGCATATAAGGACGGGTACGTGGATCGGCCCTCAGCGCTGTCCTTAACTGCCTGTCAGGGGACTGGTGTTGCTCTCTTCTTTCAGGAACGGACCTTTTTGTTTGATTTGAACTTCGATCCAGAGCCTGCATGCGAGGACGGGTAACAGGATCGGCCCTCAGCGCTGCCTTGAACTGCCTGTCAGATGACCGGTGTGCTCGTCTCTTCTCAGGAATGGACCTTATTGTCTGTTTGGAACTCCGACCCCGAGCCTGTATGCGTGGACGAATTAGAGGATCGGCCCTCAGTGCCGCCTTTATCTGCCTGTCAGATTACTGGTGTGCTCATCTCTTTTTAGGAATGGACCTTATTCTCTATTTGGAACTCCGATCCAGAGCCTGCATGCGAAGACGAGTTAGAGGATCGGCCTTCATTGCCGCCTTTATCTGCCTGTCAGATGACTGGTGTGCTCGTCTCTTTTTAGGAATGGACCTTATTCTCTGTTTGGAACTCCGATCCAGAGCCTGCATGCGAGGATGAGTTAGAGGATCGGCCCTCAGCGCCGCCTTTATCTGCCTGTTAGATGACTGGTGTGCTCGTCTCTTTTCAGTAATGGACCTTATTGTCTGTTTGGAACTCCGATCCAGAGCCTGCATGTGAGGACGAGTTACAGGATCGGCCCTGAGCGCCGCCTTTAACAGCCTGTCAGATGACTGTTGCTGTTGTCTTCTTTTAGTATTTGATCAAAATCTTTGCTTAGAAATTCTGTCATGATACTTGAGACGTGACTGTGTGATAGGATCATGTCTTAGTCTTTGTTTGCTTATCTGTTAGTTGGTGATGTAGCCTCATAACCAATCTCACTAAAGTCAGATATAACAAACTGTTAGATCTGATGACGGCCCTCAGACACCGTACATAAGCTATAGCGGTTTTCCCCGATACTATTTTTAGAAATTGTCAACACAGGAAGCATGATCTATAACGTTCGCAAAATGATCTGAAGATGTCATTAAATTACAATTAATGCAATACTACATAAACACATATATCTTCAGTTAAATACGTCTTAAGCAGGCTGTAAACACTTTCTATGTTTTAAAATACTAAGTTTACTTTCATTTTTGCGATTTTGTAGGCGACAATCTGATTGGTTCAATGGGTTAGTAATAAAAGCACGTTTAAGTTACTCGTCGTCAGATCCTGATAGCGTAGCGGTTTTCAGGAGATGATTTTAATCAGATTGCCTCATAACCGGAGTCGATCTTATTCTCTGTTTGGAAATTCTATCTATTGTTGAAGACTTTGCTTTTTGAGTTGGATTCGCCCTTGCCATTTTTTACTTCACCTGTCTTTCTCTTTTTCGTTTAAACGGAGATGAATATTCTGTCTAGATTTTCGTTTACGAAGCGCACTCTAAGTGGTTGGAGAACTATGACTTTGAGAAGATGGACCTTGTACCAGGAACATGTATTAATGTTGTGCCCTACACTTTGATCGTGCAAGTAGGCATTCAGCCAGTGGTAATAATAATGACTTTCTTCTGGGAAAGTAAGGATCTGTGCAGTCGATGGGCAATATCTCAAATGATTTCTAGCTCTGGATATGTCGTACCTAACTGTCGCAGGGTCTCCTCCAAGGAAGCAAGTGAATGCAAATGCTATTGCCATAACACCACATATTGGGTCAATTCCTTGTTGAGAGACACTAACATATTGTAGGTTTCTTGCAATTTCTACGCCGTAAATAGATGTCAATTGGAGAGACACTTGTTGAACATGCAAGTTTGACTTAACGAGTCGTAGACAAAAAGAACTTTTGCCTCCGATTTGTATAAAGAACAAACCCAATGTCTACTCACAGGATGTATATTTATTATGTCCTTATTCATAGGTGGAGGCGGAGCAGCAATTGAACCACTTGACAGAAGATGTTACTGAGCTGTTGTGTAAGGTCCCACTGAGAAGTTGCTACTAGTGGGACAATGACTATTTATAAGGTTTAGCGATGCTGTAATGATGTCATCTGGAATTTCTGAGCTGTCGTCACCAATTAAATGTACCAATCTCTCAGTGTGATATGGAAGAAGAGCAGTAACCTGAAAATGAGGAGGAAATGTTACGCGAAATAGGGACAATGGAGAAGAGTGAGAGCAAGACCTAAGTATTTGAATGTATATGGCAAACACATGCAAATAAATGAAGCAGTAGGGAAGGCATGCATTGTAGCAATTGGGCGGCACAATGTCTCCAGTCTTATAAAGTTTAGTGGTATGAATCGTTGTCCACTTCTACTGTTTTTGGACAGATTTACATTACATAACAAATGTTGAGAATAAGGGAAGTAAACTGTTTATGTTTTTAACATGATCTTTTGAGGAAGAGCATGGCAACTAATGACAGAGATAATGCAATGTACATGTACCTGTTGTCCATGAGATTAAAGACATCCCGTGTCAGAAGTTAGCGAAGATGTCTCATTGGGTTCTGTTTCTTTACTCAAACAGGATTGACAATCCGTTGAAGGCATTTTAAGTTCCGTTACCTCTGTTTTGAGAAAAACCTGAAAGGACATGCGTGTTGTTTGAAAGGAATGTTGTAGTTAAACAATGCACGCCATTTCCTGTATACAAATTTATTTTAGTTTTACAGTGGTATAAGCTTTTTAGGTTGCAGAATTACTCTCGAATCTGTTCTGAGAACTGACCAGTATTGAGCAATGAGAATGAACTTTCTTGCTCAAACAAACAACTAATGGCCGCTGGTAGGGTTCAAACTCACGCCTTGGTAAGCAAAGCTAAGATTACAAGTCCGTCGCTCAAATCACTAGGCAACGCCCCCCTCATGCTGATTGCATATGGAATAGGAGCCGTTATTTTAAGTATATAACTGTAAGGATGGACTGAGGGCATTGTTAAGGACTGGTTCCAGAAGTAATGTTTTCTTCGACAAGGATACAATGACTTACTTTGTTTTTCTTTCTTAGTCTGTCAAGAGCCCGCTTCTTTGCATGAGACTGCTTCTTTGTTTAAGGCATGTTTCAATGAAGCGAACACCTATTTTTTTTAAAATGAATATATGAACATGTAGAAAACCAGTTGGTAAACAACTGAAAGGCATTATAAGGGAACTCTCAATGACATTCTGGTAGAAAGTAAGTACGCACTTTTCCTGTATGCATAAAGGACAGGGCAGAGGCTATATAGTGTTGATCATGCCTTCCAGAAAAAAACTTTATAATTGTTTACCAACTTTGAACATTGAACAACAAACTACATATAAACAAGTTTTTGCTACAAGGACTCAGTTGTAATACTTTAATATTATAAGGTAACATACTTATCAAAGTTGACCACTGAAGTTTGAGAAAGAAGACAAAAAGGAGCATGTGGAGAAGTAATCGGCGCGTATATCCTGAGTTCTTTGAGCAGATGTAGTTTTTTATCAAATGAACATGATATTTTAATAAGATTGTTCAAATGTGAAACGTCATTTCTGTGATGCTCCAAAAAAGATGCATATTAAGTAAAACACATGAAAATAACACACGAACTAATAATAGAACTTAATCTATCTTTAAAAATACACCTTCAGACCTGAAAATAAAATAGGAATGGAAAATGTACAAATGACATGATTTCAAAGTACAAACAGGGACGTAATTCACTAGCAAAACACCAATGTATATAATGAAAGTGTTTGTAAATATGATGTAGACACAAGATATTTATATAGAGTCTTTCAAATTCTTCAATCATCATCAATTCATCAATTTTTGAAGTGGACAGCTGTTCTTTGTGTACGCCCTATTTTGACAAACAGCCAGTTTAGAGTCTGTTGTTTGTTTGCTAGCTCTTCCGTGTTTTATCACCGCGTCGAGATGTGTCAATGTCCTTGTCCCGAGACATATTAATTATTTTCTAGCAATTGTTTTAAAGTGATAGTTACTAATATGCACTTTTTGTCTGGTTCATTGATTATTTAATACCTAAAATATACAAGTCAAAGACTGGATAAGGTACCTGAGACTATTTAGAATATACAAGACTGCAAGTGTCTGAATGTCCTGCATCATTACCATATGAAACAATGACATGAAATTAAAGGAAATAAAAGCATCTCTAAAATTCCACATATTGCAGATGGCAATGGAAAATGTACAAATGATATTATATGAAAGTACAAACAAAACCAAATTCACTAATTTTAGGGAGTCGCCAATTTATACATAGATACTATTTGTAAATATGATGTAGACACAAGGCCTTTATGTCGAGTCTTTCAGATTCTTCATTCATTAATCTTTGAAATCGATGGCTTTTCTTTGTCTTCGCCCTGTTCTTGACAAACAGCCAGTTTGGAGTCTTTTGTTTGTTTGCTACAAGAATCTGAGGCAATGCTTGCATCCAAGAGGAGAGATTCATCTATGTCTTGCCATTCTTTCAAAGAACTACTCTGTTGCTGAAGAGCAGCATTTTCTTTTTGCAGCATGTTTATTTGTTTTTCCTGTTTTTCAGTCTTGTTCCAGACGGACAATAGACTCCTTTTATGAATTAATCTCTTGGTGAAGCTTCGGATTTCGCAAGCGTATTGTTTTGTTTTCGTCTGACATTTCTTCTGGGATTCGTAACAGTGAGCGTTTTTGTCCAAAGCATCTGTAATGTTCATAAGCTCATGACTGGCGTCTTCCAGGGACAGTTTCTTTAATTGCACTCATGTGAAAAGTCCTGTCAATTGCATTGACAAGCGTTTCATTTCCGATACAGCAGAAGACTCCGTAATTTGCTGTAAATGAAAAGAGTGTTAATGCATGGCCTCAAAGTGGCAGCCAACTGAAGACTATCATTGGTTGCAGATGGGAAGAAACAATAAAAATCTGTTAATCAGAGCAGAAGAAATGACGTTCAATTATAAATTTCAGTTGTTAAGAATTAGGAATTAGTGTTATATTTTATAGAGTATAATTTAAAGAGTAACACAACACAAGTTCTGATTAGCAGACTTTGCTATGGACACTTGGCAGTCTTCAGATGGTTTGCAGGCAGATATTGTAATGTAATTCTATCTGTGAATAACACCAGCCATGTTGGCCAAACACCAGCCTTTGCAGCCTGTAAAGGGGAGTTACATGGAGCAGAACTTAACGATGTTAGTGGAACGTTGTGAAAGTTCCATGCATTAAAAGTAACGCATGGGTTCTTCTGCCATCACTGTATCTGCTCAGTTTTTTGGCAAAGTGTATGCCAAACATAATTATTTATATGAATGAATGTATTTCCTCAGGGCAGCAATATCAGGAATCATGCGAAAAAAAGTTTTTAATAGTACACTTGCAAGACAACGAGGAATTATTTCAATCATGTTCATAGTAGCCACACCTAAAAATTAAGGAACCCAAATGACAATCGGTATGATGAAAAGTAATGAGTGAATTAGTCGTCAGTAATGACAAACGTGCAGATATTGTGACGCCCGGCACCACCACTTGGAGGCGAACCCTTTAAGAAATAAGATATAAAACTGAAAAAATTTCGTATTTCTTTTTGCTTGAAACCATGTGAATGAAGTGTTAGCAGAAAGCATAAATATAAGGAAACCACTAGTTTTAAAACTTTAAACTGTTGTGAAAATAATCTTTTTGCATTTTGACAGAAAATAATTATCTCCATTGCTTCCTAACAGGGAAAAATTTATTAGATTTTCTTTTACTTTCCCATTACTGAGAATCACATGGTTTCAAGGGTGCCATATTAAAGTTTGTGAAAACAAATATACTTACTCAAAGCAGGCCTGTTCCTATTTCTTGTTGCCGCAACAATGAGATAACAGCAAAAGGTCATTCGAAAGCTGTGTTTATCGTATTGATCATATGTATAACTTTACCTACTGACATTTTGTCGTATGGTTAATGATTTGTTGATTATTTGTTTGTGGTATGTTGTCAACATGTTAAATATAAACATATTTTCATCTATTTAAGATAAAAGGTTCTTAAACATTGGTTTGACGATTAATTAAAATACTATATCCTGAAAGCAAAAAACATTGACTCACCAATTGTTTATAACAAGGCGCTACAGATGACACGTTTTGGCCGTTAATAAAGTTTGAGAATACCAATGCTTCGGGGATAATTTTGACAATCAAAATCCAAATTATCTCCGGAATCTGGCGCTAATGCCATCTTACACTCTATCAGTCAAGAATCATGCAATTATTGCGCATAATTTGAATTCACAATTACATGATCTCGGTACATAGTGTTTTTGCATGGATCGTTTACTGAATATGTTTTCGTAATTGATTACTATAACACTATATACATGTTTTTATAGAACAATGGCAGTTTTTATGTCGCCCTTTCAAAGAAAAGGCGATACAAAGGTATCGCTTTGTCCATCTGTCCGGACGTCCGTTGCTCACGAAAACTTAACGTTGGTAATATATTGTTCATTTCTTAATATTTCTTCATCAAACTTTCAAATAATATTGCTTATGACAACACGGTCATGATGATTTCAATTTTTTTAAAAACAAGGTCTCATTTGATGGAGTTATGCCGCTTTTAGTACTTGGACTTTGACATGAAAACTCAACATTAGCTTAAACATTACAATTTCACAATATTTCTTCATCGAACTCAAATATTACTTATGACAATTCGGTCGTGATTTTGCCGAATTCTTCAAGTCAATGTCGCATTTGATGGAGTAACGCCCCATTTTGTACTTGGATGTTGACACGTAAACTTAACGTTGGCTATTTCGTTGCCATTTCTTTATAGTTTTCATCCAATTTTCAAATGTTATTGCTCATGGGAGCAGGGTTATGATGATGCCCAATTCTTTAGGTTATTATCACATTTTTACAGTGAGTAAGCCAATAGCGGATCATTGTCAATAGCGAATTCCTGAAATATTTTTCTAAAAGTTAAGAAGTTAAAAGTTTTTTAGCTTAACAGTCGTGTAAATTGTAATTTAACATGCTGCAACTTTAAAATGGGGTAAAATTCATGTACAAGTCCAGGTTTTGCTCCAGACTGGTGCACTGGTGTGGTATTTACATGTTGTTTTTTTTTACTTAAATTTCCCCAGTTATTTTGTAATAAACCATCCCTTTCCTCAGACTACCTTTCTCTTCAATGAAAATCACTGGGTAACAATAGTAAATTTTATGAATAATGTGCCAATGCCAAATTATTTATTATCTGGACTTTTTTAAGCTATGATTACAGTTTGAAACATTATACATGTATTTGATTTATAATAACATAAACTTGGTTGGTTTGTCAAGTACCATTCTGCATATTTGCATTTTGATTGCATTACATCGTTTTTGAAAGGATAAGTGGTATGCCCACTTCCAAAAAAAAATAAAAAGGTTTATTTAAACAACCAACTTTTTT
Source organism: Corbicula japonica (assembly GCA_038501625.1). NCBI lineage: Eukaryota > Metazoa > Mollusca > Bivalvia > Venerida > Cyrenidae > Corbicula > Corbicula japonica. The sequence goes on along the minus strand of JAZAYU010000004.1, from coordinate 9,429,403 downwards.
TATGTGGTGGAGGAGTGATTCAGGTACATATCCACTCACTCTGCCCCCCCCCCCCCCCCCCCCCACACACACACACAATTTTTTTTTAAAATATTGGTTTTTCTATCAAAGCTCAATCCAAAAATAATTATGATAGGGATATAGGAATGTCCGTCCGTCCGTCCTTCCGTGCGCCCATATTTCGTGTCCGGTCCATAACTTTTCAACCCCTAGAAGGAATTTCATGAAACTTAAGGCAAATGTTCTCCCCATCAAGACGACGTGCAGAACCCATGTTCCAACATGGCCGACTCAATGTCAAAGTCACTAGGTCAGATTTAAGCAAAAATTTTGTTAACGCAATAGATGTCACATTTTTGTCCAATTGCCATCAAATTTGGTATGAATATTGATATTGATGATCTCTAGTCAAATTATTAAAATCATGTTCTTGAATGCCCAGGGACCCCGCCCTGGGGATTTTAATTTTTTTTCTTTTAAATTCTGTTTTTAACATTTGATTTTCTACAGTTATCAACAAAATTTTGTTTGACACAAACTTTATGCCATCTTAAAATTCAATCTTTCCTGAACAATTCATTCACTGGTTGTTCAGTGATAAAATTTGAAACAAACATTTTAGTAGCAGAGTGAAAACTTCAAGTATCAAAATTCCAATATTTCTACCTGTCTTCAGCTATATTTTGATTCAATCTTAATATGTTGTTAGGTTGCTCTGGTCAATGACCTAGTGAACTTTGCTGCTTGGATCTGTGTTATGCAATATTAAGTACTTTGCTCTGGAAGATTTTATAGTGTAAATTTCGTCATTTTCTATGGATACTGTCCCAATAAACTTTCCTACTTTGTCACACTTTGAAAATCAGGCTTTTCTGATTATTTTATTCACTGTTTGTATGTAAAACAACAACAACAGCAACACATTTGTAGCACATTCTCAAAATGGTAAGACTAAATTTAAGAGAGGTCTCAGCTGTATACAGTGTATGTACAGTGAAACCTGCCTTAGCAGCCACCTGCGAAAAGCAACCACCTGTCTGAATCAGCCAGTTTGAATATGTCCTAAACTGACATTTTGTTCTTATTTTAACCTGTCTTTAACAGTCACCTGTATAGAGCAGCCACTTTTTGTCACTCCCTTGGGTGGCTGCTAAAGACAGGTTTGACTGTACACAAACTGGCAAGTTAATTGGTGGTCTCTAAACCCCTGGAATGAATATCATGAAACTTAAGTGAAATGTTCAGTTCATGCACATGATGTGCTGAACCCACTGTCCAACTTGGCTGACTCAAGGTCGAGGCTGCCTGTGGTGTTTGAGCATATTTCGTGTCCGGTCCATAACTTTTCAACCCTTAGAAGGAATTTCATGAAACTGAAGACGACATGCAGAACCCATGTTCCAACATGGCCGCCTCAATGTCAAGGACAACAGTAGTGTTTGAAGATTTGAACCATGCATTTCGTGTCCAGTTCATATCTTCTGAACCCTTGGAATGAATATCATGAAACTTAAGTGAAATGTTCAGTTCATGAACCTGATGTGCAGAACCCATGTTCCAACCTGGCTGGCTCAAGGTCAAGGCCGCCTCTGGTGTTTGAGCAGGCCAATACCCTGAAACTTATCTGAACACAACATACCCTAGCACTTGAATTGGCTTCAACCTGCCCGTTGCCCAGAGCTATTGTTTAATTTGCTCTTAACCATCCATAACCTTTCCCACATTCACATCTGAGGCGGGGGATATTGCTGTCGTTCCGACTGCCTTGTTTTACTGGCTCTTGTTTTATTTTTGTTGATTGTTGCAGACTATGCAATGGGCCCAAAGGCTAAGAAGCTTCAGCAAAGAAGGGACCACAGTAGTGCAGCAGCTCAGGATGCTGCGTCTTCGGTGGTAAAAAATACAGAGGGAAGCGGGTGAGTCCCGGGAAAGAGCAGAGAGTGAGACGAGCACTCTACAGTGTAAGTATTAATAGCATGTCACTCAGAATTGCTGCATGTGAATATGGCTGCCATATTGGTTTTTGCACAGGAGATACAGTGAGGAAACAGACATCAAAACGATGAAAAGATGATCATGGACAAAGGACATATTGAAGCTGAAGTAACGGAAGTTCTGAAGGTGGAGGGGTTGTGCTGCTATGCAACTACATAATTGTTCATCCAGATATTGACAGTGTTTTTCAGAAACAAAAATGCCAGAAGGTTCTTCTATTAGCCTTCAAAAGAAATAAATATCTTGCTGTGATAATGTGACTTTGACTGTGAAAAAAGGCGCTGATAGAAAATAAAAGAATTATTTTTTCTTGAAATGTTACCAAGTAATACATGATTGACTTACAAGTACATTGCATGTTTTACATTATGGTTACTTTTAAGAATTTTTATAAATTCATATTTTTAAAGACTTTAATAACATTTTTAGTTTTTTGAACGTGTAGGAGAAAGTGGTTGCTATGGTAATATGCTTTATAAGGACTTGGCAGAAGTATTTTAATGCATATTGAACCCTTTTCTCCATATATGTCATATGGCATGAATGTCTGTGCCTTCTGATCAGGATCTACACTTTTTATTAGGTTATTTCGGACCAAAAAGCGAAGAGTGCAGATACTGATCAGACGGCAGGGATGCTAATCTGAATCTACACTGTTTTGCTCATGCGATAAAATGTGTATACATGGAGTAAAGGTTATGAATATGCAGTACAATGCAATTTTTTGTTACTGTTTATAAGCACTCGAAACTTTGTAATAAATAACAGAATTGTCTTTTAATTTTTTGGAATAATACCTGTTGCGTGTATGACCCCATTTTCTTAGTCTCAGTCACATATGCAGAACATATAATACAGAAAATGTCTTCAAACTAATGGAAGCAAAATGCCTTTGAACGGCCTTCTTAAGACACCTGACTGTAAAGTAATTTGTAATTGCCAGAAGATTGCTTTTTACCGATATTTTGTTTGGGCTTATCCATGATCTATATCAAGTTTGTTTAATATTGAGTTCTATCTCTGGACTGACCTATCACTAACTAAAGAGACTGGTCTCTTATCTTGGTTTTGTGATCTTTGGTCCTGTTATCAAATTGTAGACGTTGTTGTGGTTGTTATATATTGTGTGTGAATGCTGGTATTTTAATATGCATTTGTCAAGACTAATTTTACCATATCTACCAGTGTAGACCAAGGTTAGACCATTGATCTGCTCAGATTAATCATTTGCTATTCATATTGTTTACTTTGGTTTAGTTGTAGTATTTCTAAAATTTCCATTTGAACATTGTTTACATAGGTTTATTCTTCAGAGGGACAAAATTAGCATGGTTTAGCCTTTCCTCCATATAAACGCCTTTATGGCCAAGGCAAACAGTGTAGATCCAGATCAGCGGGCACATCTGCGCTGTCTGATCAGGATCTACACTATTCGCTTTTTCACTTATTAGGCTATTTCTGACCAAATAGCGAACAGTGCAGATCCTGATCAAATAGCACAAATGTGCCGGCTGATTGGGATCAACACTGGTGGCACATGCTTGAAAAAAAACATATCTGTATTAAGGGTTAAGTCTTATTTCTAAAGTTTATTGTTGGACCCTACAATTTCCGCAGTCAAACACTCATAACTTAAGTCTTGAAAGCGTCTTATCAATTGTGATTTTTACCATTTTAGGCTTATATTTTCTAGTCAAGTATTGTGAGTTTTGTTTGCAGACTACAACAGTACTAGTTAACTTGTTGTAAAATTGTCTTGTATTACTTATCTATTGCTTTGTTAACTTTTAATGTGATTAATACAAATCTATCAGTTCTGTTATCGGTGTTTGAAGGACATTAAGATGCTATACGTCCTCTCTTCATTTTCGCTGCGTCGGGAGGCTGTGTATTTTGAGTGTAGTTATTCCTGATAAACAAATTTCACTTTATATAAATATTAGAAGTACTTCTAAAATTGCGTGTTGTAATTTTTCGGCCAGTTTTAAGATGGGTGATTAAAATATCCCAGCCAAAATAGATTCACAATTTTATATTGTTCAATCGCCCTCGGCCTCGGGATTTACTTCTTGCTTTTACATTTTTGCTTTTGGCGTTTTCCGTGATATGCAGGATTTATATTCTTAGAGTTCCTGTCAAAATTATACTCTGTTCAGTTCTGCTCACTGTATTTTCCTTTCAGACAAACCCATTCTTTATCTGGAAACCATACCCGGCTGAACACGGAATCTGAAAATACCACCGCATGTACATCATCGTTTTGGATGGATTAAAATTGTACTGTCTATTGTTGTTAACCCGGTGCCTGGCGGCGAGAACAGTATTACGCATTTCTAATACTGCCCATTACCAGGCTCAATGAAACTGAGTCTGCAATATTTTCATATTCGTCGTTTTCGGTGGCTTTCAAAGTTTTCTTTTTCATATTTTACAGAGCATTCTACTTAGATAAATAGAAAATAATATGAATATTCCGGTTCTAACGAACGAAAAATGTAAGTTAATATTCCTACATCGTCGAAGCGAAAATTAAGGCAAGTCAGCTTTCAAAATTTGGAATAAGTGTACAGATTAGGAATAATTTGACTGAGTTATGATATCGTATTTTGTCATGCAATACGTATCAAGATTTATGATATTGAGATTTATGACATGATATTTTATTGTTAGGCGTATTTATTTTTAGTCCCCGTCCACAAAATGTTTCCTTCAAAAGAATTCCCCAGACCTGTATTTCAACTTCAAGTACAGTAACCAACAGTAAGACAGACGACAGACGACCTTAAATATTGTGATTTTTCCGGTGCTTTTCGAGGCTGAACAAAACAGTAAACATCCATTTCCTGCAAGATACTTTATTAGTCACTCAAAAACTTGCAACGGCAATTAAGGGTAGGTCTTTAAGAGTAAAAATTCCTCCAGGCGCGAAATCTTTTTGGACTTTGCCTACTTATAGACCATGAATGATTGGGGCAATAAAGGTGTTTTAAATGTCTATTTTTCTGTTGATGCAATTGTAGCGGTCATTTCACATTCTGATTTACAGTCGGGGATCTTTCCCGATCGGGAAAGTTTGGGGATTCCCCTTTTTCACTTTCCTGATCGGGAAATATTGACTGAAAAATTTCCAGATCGGGAAAGAAAATTGACATTTTTTATATACCTTGGGGTTTGATCTTCGGGCATCACAGAATACGTTGGAGCTACATAATTATTGCATATATCCGATCTTAAAACAATTATCTAAAATTCTACCGAGGCCGAATAGTTAAAAAAATAATAGTTTTTGAGATATTCAAATTCAAAGTTGAATGATATTCAAGAAAACCAACCATTTTCAGCACTTTCCCGTTTTGAACAAATACTTTCCCGAACTGGTAACTATATCGGCATTTTCTATATGCATACCATATATGGTAGAGGATGTATCTACATCTTACTGTAAACTTGTGTAAATATCGAGTTGCGCTCAACCTGTGGCTAGGCGGCGTGGAAAGTAATATGCATTTCTATTACTGTCTATGAACATGCTCAATCAAACCGAGCCTGCAATAAATTTCATATTCGTCGTGTTCGGGGGCTGTTAAATTGCCATTTTCATCTTATTCTAAAACAGGCTGACATGTTACAACTTTCCTGATTTGGAAAGCAATTTCAGTGATACAAAGTTAACATGGCAGGAAATTTTATCGAGACGTTTGACCCTTAGATTCTATGCTAATTTCATGATCATATATTATCAAATGCACTTGTCAGATTTTAAGTGGATAAAGCATTGAAAAAAAAAACAAGTCATGGGATCGAAAAATATATATATCGTGCAGTGGTATTTCGAAGACAAAATAATAAAAAATACTTTATTTAATCTAATAAATATTTGAAATGTATTTCACTTTGAGCGATGTTCAGATTGGAAAGTGCGTTTCCCCAAATTCCAGTTTTTCCCATATGAACAGAGCATACATACCGGTTTTTTCTTGTTTATCATTAAATATGATTTTTGTTCGTAAGCATTTTAATGGTTGGTGAGTTATTGGTGATGAACTTGTTTCTCTTTTTTTATCATTCCTCATAGCGGAAGTTGATTCATTACGTTAAACAACGAACAGTTATGATATATTAAAAAAAAATATAGATGCTTTGTAAACAGTAAAAATTTAACAATAGAAGAAACCTGTTTGTTTGAATCGAAGTGTGAGGATATAAATTGGCCCATGTTTGCATTATATTATCAATGGCAATATTAAAACAATATTTGATCATATGACATTTCGATCACTTTTAATGTGTATTTTTTTCTGTCGAAAATCATGCTTTAGCAGCAGAAAATGTATGTATTTCCAATGTAATATAAATTAATATTACCACATGATATACCGATCCAATAAAAAATCAAGGTGATCCAGTTTGGGATTTTGTCACGTAGATGTTGTTAAAATGTCCAGAACCTGGAGAACCCTGAAGTAAAATTTAAAAAAATGCTGGTTCACAATCAAGGTTCTTTAAATGCTCTAACGCATTTAATGCTCATAATAAAAGCTGTAGTTCAGGTTGCGATACCGACGCATTTTCTGAATATTGTGTCATATTTTGGGTGCTTTATAATTATTCAACAGGCATATGCTTATAACAAATTGCATAACCTGGTAATCTACAAAAAATCTACCAAGTTGTCATTATATGCGTTTCTGTATGGGAGAATCGACCACCAAATATGTGAAAAAAATGATGCTTATATCTAAAACAATATTATAAAAGTAACGCAGTCATAGAATACGGTAAATAACTGGGTTAAAAATCATGGATTACCATTTTATCACCAAACTCCTTTTTGAGCCTTGGTTCTAAAGTCTGATTCAAGTCCTAATTTTACAGATTAACTACTTCAGATTACATATGAAGAAATGATGTTTATAGACGTTGAATATCTACTTTTCTCTTTAGTTTTATAGGGTTAGGGTTATGGTATATACCTCACTTTAACTAAGATTTACAATGTTGTGTTTCACTGAATTGTAATAGCTCGAACAAACAGGTCATCTGGCTCACCTCCGATTCGAGTCAGCCGACTAAGCTGTTTTTTCGGCTCACTGCAATTCATGGGATGTTATTTCTTGGTTTTAAAAAAGTGAATTTTGTGTTGTTGTTTTGAACAAATAAATGCGAATTGATTGTTCTGTAATGGTTATTTTTAGATAAAAGTGTCAAAATGAAACTTTACTGCCTACGCTATATACAAAGAATCAGCGTTTAGTTACATACGAATAACACAAACAGGCTACGGTTGGCTCGAACCACTGTCTCCAACCACTTTGCAGGCCAGAAATCAGCTCCACTAGGTCGAAGTGGATCCCCAGATTGAATCGTGATGCTTTATTATAAAACAGTCGAAACGAATTTGCTTCGATTTTTTATAGATAGTGGCAGCCTTAGAAAATGTCTGAAGCTTTAATCTTTAAGACATACTTATTAAGTAATCTAAATGCAGTTATGGGCACTATTTTGTCAGATCAACTTACTGTATTATCACTTGGTCCCACAATTAGTAGACTTTTTCGACATTTTGGCAGTATAAAGCATGTTACTGCTGGCATTAAAGAATTAAAATGAAACTTTACCGATTTAAAAATTGCTTTCCGGATCAGGAAAGTTGTTAGATGTCCGTTTATAATAGAAAATGCCATTATAGTTATCAGTTCAGGAAAGTATATGTCCAAAACGGGAAAGTGCTGAAAATGGTTGGTTTTCTTGAATATCATTCAACTTTGAGCTTGAATAACTCATAAACGATTACAAATGTATGTTTTAAATATTCGGCCTCGGTAGAATTTTAGATAATTGTTTTAAGAACGGATACATGCAGTTATTATGTAGCTCCAACGTATTCTGTGATGCCCGAAGCTCAAACCTCAAGGTATATAAAATATGTAATTTTTCTTTCCCGATCGGGAAATTTTTTAATAAATATTTCCCGATCAGGAAAGTGAAATGGGGAATCCCCAACTTTCCCGATCGGGAAAGATCCCCGACTGATTTATTTGCAAATGAAGCTGGATTTGCAGCTGATGTTAAAAAACATCTTACAGACGAACAATCAGATAGACTATTCTTAATTAATATATCATCAGTTTGGGCGTGAAAATTCGATAAAGCGACCGAAGTTTGTTAAGTGGTCAGCTGTCGAAATAGTTTTCGTTCTTATATATTGGATTCTGCAACTAGTGCCTGGAAAGGCTTGGCAGAAATATCCTCGCCCTTCTACGACCATATCGGCCTTGTTCGATACCACACTTTATTAAAAGACATTAACCTGTTGAATTTCATACTCCAACAGTCAACTAGAATTTTCGTTCCACGGAACACATGTGTCGCCTCAATTGCATTTGAGAGGGGCATAACTAAAACAATGGTGAAACAGGAGTTATCATTCTTGTTGTCACCGACGGCAATGTTAAAGCAGATGATATGTCCCAAGTATTAAATGAAAACGACAAGTACTTCGCTGTTACAGCCAACACTAAGTTTCATTTCAAAACGGCATAACTAAAATAATAGTGAAACAGGAGTTATTATTATTCTGTTGTCACCGATTGCGTTGTTTATGCAGATAATATATTCCAAGCATGAAGTGAATAAGACATGTCCTTTCAAAGTTATAGGCAACATTATTTTTCATGTTAATTTGCATTTGAAAGGGGCATAACCCATAAAATAGCGAAACAGGAGTTATCTTATCATTATTTTTGTAACGGATGGCATTGTTCATGAAGATGAAAAATTCAAAGTATTAAGCGATGTTCATGAAGACAAAGGTTGATTTTAAAGTTGGTGACAACCGGATGACCCCGCAGCCGACGTGGCCGCCGGACAATAGCATCCGTGTCTACCTGCTATTGCAGGCTACACTAAAAAATCGATAGCAAAGAGACCATTGGTTTATTATTTGATAAGTTTATAAACAAGTAATAAAAAATGAGAACCAGGAATGCCAAAACAGTTTCACACTCGAATATGACCGCAATCTTCGCACAATTTTGAGATCAACAATAGATGTTTGCTATCACTAATGAGTTCTAAGAGTGCGTGACATATAAGTCATTGAAGAACCTAAAGTGTTTTTGGTAATTTAAAGATATCGATCAACGGAATTGTTTACATCTTATTATTTTGTGACTGCCGTAACTGCGTTATTCTATCAAACTTTGATAATCACATTTCACTGATTAAGAAAAGGAAAACGATATTAGAGGACTGCCGTGTAAGCACAATCAATTGTATTTATCTTACCAGACCAATTTATTATGAGACTGAATGAAGGACCTTACACAATACTTCTGAGTGTAAAAGAAAGAGAACAATTAAATATGTAGCCATTGTATGAAAGACGTGCCAAACGTTTATTTACTCAGTTGTCACTTCTAATAACATTCTGATATTTGCCTCAGTAGCCGCCTGCTGTTATGTTGCGTAGTCCTTTTTATTCACAACAGTTTACTTTTAATCTTGATAAAACGTCCGTTTGATCATTCTATATCGTTCAATTAATTAATGAGACAACATTTCACTTGGCAATTTTTTATCGAATAAAAGTTACAGAGATTTTTTTTTATTTCAAATCAGGAATTATAAATTACTGTTCGGAGTGAGCTTAATCATCTGTAAAGTTTGTGACTGAATCAAATCAGGATAATTATGAAACATCATGTAATTTTCTTAAAAGCATGTTCAATGTACATGTAAAATCATAAAGAAACCTCCGCGGTTAGAGAAACACAGCCTTCCTAACTATTAAAGAGGTAATTAAAATTATCGAGATTTCCCAAGAATGATTTCAATGAGAACAAAATCTGAGTCATTTTGTTGTAAAAGAGATAACAAATAATGAAAGTAAATCACATTTAAGAAACACATTAGGCTTCATTTTCAAATAAAATGATTAGAGGACTTCCGTCCTAATTAAACAAACTCACAGTTTTGGCGTTAATGAAACGTGATGATATCCAGCTGTTTTAGTCGGAGTAAGTAAAATTTTGCTTATCGTGGAAGGAGAGATATAAACATTACTCGACAATATTATTTATCTACTTTCTTCATGTTCTGGTAATACACAATGTAACAAGCACAAGTTTCAACGAGAAATTAACTCAAATCTCCACAGCCCGATTGCAGTGCATGCAGAAGTGGAAATTACACTGTGAAGCAAAATTGGCAGGTACTCAAAAACACTAAGCGAGACCTGGAGTGTAATCAGCCAAAAACCTCAAAAATTGAAAAGAAACACGTTGCTAATTTTAGAACCCTTCTAGTAGTTAATAAACCAACCCAGTTTATATATCTATAATTTGAGTTCAAAAACTTGAAGAAAATAAATAATCTATAAAGCAAATTTAAACAGATTTATGCTTTTCTCTCATCTTACAACCACGATATGATAGTCATAATAATGAGTGATGGTGTGGGTCTTAAGATTGACTGATGTTAGTTCATTAAAGGAAAATGCATAATATTGTTTGTATATACAAAAAATCAACAATGGTCATCACCATAGTTTGATTTATTTCAGATGAGATCAAAAACGAATTCTCCTTATCGACGCGAATACAGTCGTAATTATAGACCCATGAAATGTGTAACTTCTGACGAAACGCTAGACAGATTTCCGTCTTTATTTGAGTATCAAAGGTTAAAACATTCACAAATGTTCTCTTACCGTCAAGATAGCGTTGTGAGCTCGACTCTAACGCACTTACTACGATATATTAACTATTTAGGGTAAAGTATTTATAAGACAATGGTCAGTTTGTTGCAGGCAATAATCACTAGCTAATATCTTATACAAAATGACTAGGAACAGAATATTTATATTGGTTTAACACGTCCTTGACATATTTATATAAATGTTAGTTGCATTGCATAAGTATGGTCATTACGGACGTTTTCAAGCTCTCGCGACTGTTTGACAATAACGTGTCGTTTATCCTGAAAAAGATTTCCATAAGCAAAACTGTTTATGTAGACTTCATTAATGAACTTGAAAGTTATGAATACAACGTTAATTATTCATAGGATGCATTTGTAATGTTTGAGGTTTAAAATAATGTTTGTATCTCAATCCCGTTGTAAAAGAGGAATTGTGTTTTACCGAAAGGACATGTGGTAATTTTATATTGAAAAAAAAAGTTTATATGTTTTCGGACGTTTTTTACAAAAAATATTCTCCTTTGAAAAAAAGAGTATTTTGTGTTATGTCTAAGCGAAGATGGGGGCTTTACATTAAATATCGTTTCAATTGCAACGGTACATAATTTTCATAGATAATAAAGCCGACGATGTGTACTTTGTGGGTTACGGAAGATATGTACTGTAATTGTCTCTTGCATGGTTGGCTAGGCGCTGTCGCCTTATTTGTATGGCTTTGGGGTTTTCTATACATTCGATAATTCAGAATAAAATAGTTTTAATGCGTACATATTTTGCGAAGATGTGTAAAGTCAGGGCTGTCTACAGCCGCCATTGCACTTTTGTAGATACTTGTAAAATTGTGTTTGACCTTGACTTTCCTGGTTATTGAATGAATATATCTTATATTATTGACTTTAAGACTTTATTTTTAAGAAAAATCTAGATTAAATGTTTAATATAGGAGACAATTTTACGGAAATCCCGGATCTTGGAAGCGTTTTGAGTTTTGCAGCATTTAGAAGGTATAACGAACAGACTCTTTAAACTGGGTCTTTGTTTTCGAAGAATTTGTGTTCCGTCATTTCAGGAGATTCCCTGATAAGACTTAATTTATAATACTGAACATCGCTTAATATCCACCAACTGACTGTTATACCTTTTTATCCGTCTGAAATGCGTCTTGTCAAGAGAGAATAAATGTATCAGTTACGGTCATAAGTAAAGACGTGCCGTCTAGATTACGCTTACAATTTCAATTTATCCCATAAAAATCAAGATGCATAACAACAGGACACTGGATGAATACTTACAGATTTTGTCTGGCAATTATTGAAAAGTACATTTTCTTACAAACGGAAATAGACTAGCTCAAAATCAGTTAGATTTGAGTGCCTTATTTTGAGAATACGATTAGTTAGTTGTGTCGCTAATTAGCAAGCGCGTGTAGTGAAAGATTTAGTTATCGCTAGAGAAACATAGAAAAAATAAGTAGAGGAAATCACTATTATATGTGTCTTGGAGTTAATCAGCACGAGTGTAAAGAACATTAACTCGCACCACTGAAGGATTAACATTAATAAAAACTTTGCCATTTTAATCCAGTTCGGTTATTTTAAACTAAGAAAGACAGAAATACGGAAATAACATCATCTGAATCCTGTGTTGTCTTAGTTTGAGACAAAATCATGTATCAGATTGAAAGAGCCACATGGCCACGCTTTCCTTTTCTTTCCGCGTTAAAAGGACGACCTGAAAAAATAATTTTGTACTCGTTTAGCATTATATATATTTATATAAATTTATCTGTGTGTGTGTTTTCTCTCAATGCTTTGTTGCAGAATTAAATACGGGTCTATGTGCTGTATTTATAGAAAGCGTTTAAGTTTCGTATGGTCTGCTACTTTCAAAGCTCTCTTACATTCTGTTTTATGATAAAAAGGTGAAATAATGTTTGCATATCAGGAATCGCCACATTCAGAAAAAAACAGCCTCCCCACACAGTCAAGAAGAAGAGAGAGGGAGAGAGCATAAGTTAGCGTTGTTTATGCCGTGTGGTTGAAAATTGTTATTCCGCATAAATTTAATACCCATGTTATTATCAGCTATGGCCATGTGCATGCAATCGGTTGAAATGGATAAAAATGTAAATATTGTAGGGACAGAGTTGCGCTCAAGATGCGGTTATGCAGAAATTGAATATTATGCATTTATTCCTAGAATCGATCTGACATTATTTCCATTTTTTTTTCGTTTAAGATTCTTTCATAGTTCCGTTTTCATCTACTTGGAAGGTCGATACTTAAAGGTAGGTTAAATGTATTAAACCCGGATTGAATAAAATATTTAGGCCAGTTTTTGAAATAGTATTTCATGTATTCAAAAAACTAAGGAGTCGTGTCATCTCGTCTCTACGACAGTCCCTCTTAAAGCCAAGGCAAGCACCTTCCAGCAATTCATTTTTTATCGTTTACCAGGAAAAATAATTTATGGTAGAAGGTTTAACGACTGGGTGTGATGGCATGTTTCCTGTTTGACTTTTTTTTGATTATTCTTTATCATTAATTTAGTCATATAAAATTAAAATATTTTCAAGTTAATCCGAAAGCCCAGACATTATTTACAATTCCTTCAAAACAGAATAAAAAATCTAGTGGACAGTACTTTTATCAGACATTCGTGTGAAAAGTAAGTTTGTGTTACAAAGATAAGTAGTAATTTATATAATACTTTATTAGTTGATATTCAAATTTGTTCTACTAAAACCGCTCACTGGAATTACATGAAGAAAGCAAAAATCTCCAGCTAAAAATGGTATTGTTTCCCTGACTAGGTCGTATATAAATATGTCTAAAAAGTAAAACATCATAAAACGTAATAACTAGTAACATCAGTTTATCAGTAAATATCGCAGAAATCGCTTCTGTAAAGTATTTCAAAGGTTAGCGCGTGATAATTGAGTTCAATGTTTTCTGATAACTGTAATTCTTCAATCAATCATTGTGCAGTTTTGCAGTCCAAAGCAATATTTTCTCCCGCATTGTTAGTGAGAAAATGTAATTTGCGGAAATTGGAAAGATAACGTATCGCAACAGCGTTAGCACTATCAAAGAAACATGCTCGGTGGGATTTAAATCTCCTGATCATGCAAGATTTGTTTTATATTTTCTAAAGAATCAAGTTTGTAACAAGAATAATATGACACTGCACCGAGTCTTACATGTTATCAGGTTTAAAGATAAAGATGTCAGAATTTATAGCATTCATATTTGAGTTTTAACAATCTACCGTAATTATATGATGTCGTTTCGTTTGATCAAATTAATCGAGTATAAAACATTTATATTAGGTTATACATTTATTAGTATCGCTATCAGAAGCCCATATAAGAAATGCTCCAGTCAATTGACTTTTTTTTGAAGGAGAGTACATAAAATGGACAAAAAATGCTTTATTTCCATAACGCTTACATTGTACATCTGGTTCTTTTTTAAGCAACGGTATAAGTTCTTCATGAACAGACCTCTAGTAAACTTCAGCAAGAAAACGAGGATGGGCCCTTAGTCATTCAGACGCTCAAAGCATTGAGCTACTTCTACCCTATTACGTAGCACATTCGTCCCCAATATCTTTATTCTTGTAGATTTTACTTCGTGTGGTCTAATCTCAGTAAGGTTATTGAGTATTTTCACGCTTGATAATGAATTTAGCTGGTTATGTTTTATATGTGTATGTGTCTTGCGTGCATGGTGTATATAAACGTAAACGTCTGCCATCACCATTTGCTTACAGAAATACACCATAAATATGAACTGCACTAAGTGATGTTGGAGAAATTGACGCAATGATCGTCACAGAGTGACAATGTGTCCGTCATAATGCCTGTGTCTTAACAGTTTAAGTTATTAACGTTAATTGTGTCTGTAAAAACATATTGTCTTGACAAAACCTAGTTTGAATTTCGCTTTAGTTGATGCACATAGTGTCTAGAGATTTTAAAATAAATGATCTCATCTTTACAGAACTATTCACTTACAGTTTTGTAAATTCGTTTCTCTTCGGTGATTTCAAGCGATCTCCTTTCACTTATATTACAAACCATTTAATGCACGACGTTTAAATGTCTGGTAAATTCTACCGTAATCACCCTTAGTATTGGGACAGTTTAATTTGTTTTCGTGTCCCAATATAAAGAGTCGCAAAAATAGTTATAAAAGCGTCCCAATAGTTTTGGTAACGTCGATTTATATGCATGCACCGGAATGTCTATAAACATGATAGGACGTTTTACGGATAGACAGTTATATTATTATGGTACAAAATCATACAATTTTATTATTTGCGTAATTATTATTTTGGAGTTATTTCACCAAGACGACTTGTACTTGTTTTGTGATATGAGAACCTGTTGGGACAAGTGTGAGGTTGGTGGTCCAGAACCCGGTTTAAGCCCCCAGTGGCAAATTGTTTTACCACTGACCGTTCCAAGGCGGTAACCCCTCGGCTTCTCACTTTCCTTAATTGTTTATGGTATCAATATTGAAGCTGATCATCGTAATAGCATGCTCTTTTCCCCTACGTTTTGGCTGCGAGCGGATGCTATTATATTTAACATTCGGATGCAGCAATTTGATAGTTTACACATCACGGGCAGTATTATTATCAGTTTTGCATTCGATGAGATATTTTGCGTGCGTTATAAACATTCATCTTTCATATATCTATAACATAATATGAACTAAGGCACTGCCTCTTATCGAGCTCTAGCTTTAATAATCTCGGATAATGATTTATATTAAAAATAATTTGTTTCTAACATTTGTTAGCCTACTCATGCATGATAAAATTAAGTGATTTTTGGAAAGAATTTAAGTCTACATCAACTTAATTCAGCTGGACAACTGGCAATCTGACTTTTACTAAACATTTGGGTTTTTAATGTGTAAACACAAAGGCTTCTTGCTTAAATTTACAACCCAAATGTTTTCCATTACCTCAATTAGTGCAATATTGAATATTGATAAATTCTTCATTGATACATGTTATTGCTAAATATTATGTCACATTGTCACATGTGCATGAAAATTAATATATTATTGTCTGAAAAATAAATTTTATTTTTTAAAATGTTACCTTGATTACACTTGCATTTGTAACTTGCAATTGCACACAATTGTCCCATGCAAAAATATATATGCATGTATATGAATAAAGTTATAATCTAGACCTAAAAAGTACTGTTTTAATATACATGTACATCACATTAACACAACATTGAGACTTCAATATGTACTGTGATACATCACCTAGATTTTGGGGCATATTTGTGCAAAGTCATTTGAAAATATCTCCAGGAATGACAATGCCATAGGAATTTTCAGTTATTAACAACAGTAATTTGAAGCTATAGATGCTGTGTGAAAAATATTGTGACAATATGGTAGATCTACATATTTGGTGACAATAAGGTACATATTTAAGCCAAGTTACTTAAATGTGCATGATAGAATTACTTATTTAAGTTGAAAAATAGTTCAGCTATTGGGCCAAAATAGATGAAATAATCTCAATCAATTAAACATAAACATGTACAATATCATGTAGTCTGATTATCCATATGAAACACTCCTTTACAGGTCTTAGTAACTGATTTGAAACAAATTGCTTCTTTATATCTATTTTCATTACATAAATGAATTGCGCTTGCCAATCAAATCACGCATTAAAAATGTTGTTGGTCCATTTTTTAAAATGTATAATAACAATTTTAAGACAATGTTTGCAAAAAAATGTAAACCCATGAACACATAAACATGCCATTATTCATAACCACTTTTGGATCTCTGTCTGGTAAGTATTTTATAAATGTAATATATATACTGGAAAATGTTAATTTCAAAATTCTGAAGCTCATTCCAGTTGGTATTTTCTTGATTTTGTATTTTTCGTTGCAGAAATTTAGGCACAACTACTTTAAAATACGGTAGGTAAATTTCTCTTTAAAAAGTACCATATATTAAAAAATGTAAACTTCTCTACTGTTACATTGCTAAAACATAAACATACAAAAGAAAAAAAAATCATTGTTTTTAATATGAGTGCAATTTCCAGTTTTTTGTGTTAAAGTCCAGCTTAAGCAGATCCAAGTACCGGTATATTCAGATTTTTACATGTATTTAAAGAGGCCAAAAACCCACTGACATGGCAAGAAATGTTTCTCTTCCTCTTCACAGCAATCTATATTTTTGTTTCAACAATTTAAATGATTATGAAAGCTCTGATTTTTTTTATTTTCTAAAACACAACTTTTTGATGCTGAGCAAATTTAGTGATACCATGCATATTTAACAAAATTTGCAAAAATAAAACAAACAAAACAGACACCTTGTAAATAGTGTATTTGATTATACATGTACCTCACATACATATTTTGATTATGAAATCATGTTGAAATGTGCACATGACAGAAAATATGGTAATAATAGAACACTTAATTCCCAAAATGAGCATTAACTTGATATTTGATGCTATTCTTGGTATTCTGCTTTCTGGTCAAACTTTTTGGTCCCAACTGATGATAATATATTGGAGATTAACCCTTTCCTCCATGTAAACAACTTTATGACATGGAAAAACTGTGTAGATTCAGATCAGCCAGGACATCCATGATGTCTGATCAGGATCTGCAATGTTCACTTGTTTAAATCATTAGGTTATGTCTGACCAAAAAGTGAACAGTGCAGATCCTGATTAGATGTGCCAGCTAATCTGGATCTACACCGGTCTCACACGGGTAAAAAGGCATGTCTGTAGAGTAAAAGGGTAAATTTCTCTTTTATTTAAAATCTCATACTACAGTACTGTGTATTAAAATTAAAAAGGTAATACTCAGTAGTTACTTTGAGAAAATTATTGTCTATACAATTTATAAAACCTTAAATTTCATACATTTAGGACAATCTGTCATGTATTTGGCAAAATATAAAAAAACATAAATTGTTTCTGGAGGTACCATGTCAAATAGGCCACAAGTCAATTCAGGCAGTACTTGTAAGTCTATTGTATATGACAATCACTGTAAAGAGTTAGTTTTGTTTTAAGATTTACACAAGCTTTTAAAAAATAGTATCATTGCTTAATTGATATCTAAAATTGTGCTTGTCATCCTGAAACCCAAGAACAAATTAAAACATCATCTGATTGTCATTTTTGCTTAAAAAATTGGACTGTCATCATAAAGTAAAGTTATTGATGTTACCGTCATAATCTCTTCTCTACACCTACCCAAGGTGTTGATTCAATCAGTTTTGTCTGGGGTACCGGTATATAAGATCACAATTTCCAACACTTGCAGTAAAAGTCAGAGGTGCTAAGGTGTCATATTTAATAAATAAATAAATTTATTTCTTTCTAAACCAATTTCCATGTTGGACAATGCAAAATACACAGCTTATGTTGCAACCATCAATATTTGATTCTGTGCTAGTGTAGACAGAGTGACTTTTGTAGACTAAGGTCATTGATCAAAAGAGCATATTGACATATAAGTGATGTCTTTTCTTTTGTTGCAACATTTTGTTAATTGTTTTCCCACCTGTTTAGTCATGATATTCTTGGACAGAAATCCGGAAAAAGTACATGTTGCTTTGTATAAAATGTCCAATCTATGAAGCAACTTGTTCATGAAAAATATTTTATAAAACATCATAAACTGACATAGAACATATTAACACAATGATACTAAAAACTTTATAAATAAAATAAAAATGTGGCCTATTTTTGAGGCCTATTTGAGCTTTTTCAAAATAAAGTGTGGCTCATTTGACTTGTTTGTGGCCTATTGACTGTAATCCATATACCAATTCCATGGTATTTGATCATAAATTTGGTGTGAATAGACTGATAACAATCCCAATCTATCAACCAAAACAATAAACATTATGTTTATGCAGTGTAGGCCCAGTGTAGACCCTCATTTTTTAGGGGGGAGGGGTGGCGGCCAGTTTCTTTTTTTTTTGAAAACAGGGTCAGTCTTCAACGCCCCTGTGGTGTAGATTTGCTCTTGTGCCATGTGTTTTATAATAATTTATAATAATCCCTCATAATTTAATAAGAGACAAACTAACCAGCCTCATTGAAAAAACGTTTGCTAGAGAAAATAAAACCTTCATCGCTTGTAATGAACATAGGGCATTTTTTACAGATGGTTCTTATGATAATTATACATTATTGACTTGTCAAGACCTTATAGAGTCGCTAACTTTCTTACTGGATAATATTTATGTTAGATTCGGTACCTCTATTTATAAACAAGTAATAGGCATCCCAATGGGTACTAATTGTGCACCCCTTGTTGCTGATCTGTTTTTATACTGTTATGAAAGAGACTTTATGTTATCTCTTTCTACTGAACATCAAGATGATATAATTACAGCTTTTAACAACACCTCGAGGTACCTTGATGATTTATTAAATATAGACAATAACCATTTTCCATTACTGGTTAATAAGATTTATCCCAAAGAACTACAACTTAACAAAGCGAACACTTCAGAAAAGCAAGCAAACTTTCTCGATCTAAATCTGTCCATTGAAAATGGTTATGTCACTACTAAAATTTATGATAAAAGAGATGATTTTAATTTTAATATAGTAAATTTTCCGTTTTTAGACGGCGATGTTCCCCGTGCAACATCTTATGGGGTTTATATCTCACAGCTTGTTCGCTTTTCAAGAGCTTGCAACAATGTTAATGATTTCAATGAACGTAATCTTTGCATTACAGAAAAACTCTTAAAACAAGGTTATCGGTATCACAAATTAAGGAAAACCTTTTAATTCATAAATACAAATGCAGTTTAAAATCACTTTTGCAACAAGGTATTTCACAACCAGTTTTTTATGGTGATT
The DNA here is from genome assembly GCA_038501625.1 of Corbicula japonica. NCBI lineage: Eukaryota > Metazoa > Mollusca > Bivalvia > Venerida > Cyrenidae > Corbicula > Corbicula japonica. Next base: position 9,409,819 of record JAZAYU010000004.1, on the reverse strand, counting down.
TAATTTATAAACTTAAAAAGATTAAAGGCAGTGTTAATTTCTCCCGGTTGTTCGTAAAAACCATCTGTAAATTTAAAAAGAAAGGTTACCAACATGATATTTTACAGCGCTCTGCAGGCCTGGTGATTAACCCTTCTACAGTTGATCATTATGCTTACCTCTTTGGTTGCACGACGGTGGCAGGGGTTTAAGAGTTTATGAAGGTTATTGGGGAAATCTTTTCTTAAAAGAACCTAGAAACTCGATTTGTTTCTTTTATCCCTGTCATCGTGTTCTTGCTGATTTTACTCCAGGAGCTCTGGTCTCGGTAAGATCATTGAGTACCCCTTTCGGCTTTGCAATGCTCTTAGCTTCTGATGTTTTATATGTTTGTGTGCTTTTGCATGCAACATTGTTAAGCAGATAAGTGGGTTGGAGTCTTTTCACCAAGACAACTTGTACTTGTTTTGTGATATGAGAACCTGTTGGGGCAAGTGTGAGGTTGGTGCACCCTAGAACCTGGTTTAAACCCCCAGTGGCAATTTGATTTGCCACTGACCGTTCCAAGGCGGTAACCCCTCGGGTTCTCATTTTTGTTTATTGTTAGTGGTGTCTTTTTTGAAACTGATTATTTTATTAACCATGCTCTCTCCCCCTCTCTTCTTCTTGACTGTGTGGGGAGGCTGTTTTTTCTGAATGTGGCGATTCCTGATATGCATATTTCACCTTTTTATAAGAATAAATAAAAGAAATTTCATACCTCGTGTTCAGTACTCTCACAAACAATATCTTCGACTGCCATGAGCTCACATGTCTGAATGACGAACATGACCAGTGACAAAATACTCTTATACAAAACTGAATTGTGGCGCTGGTCTACGCTAAGCTCAGTGTGTCTCACAATGTGACTGAGTGACTGAACATTGCGACTGCGAGGTCAAGTTCACAATTCAACTTCACATAAAAGTTGGTTCTCACCAGCCTTACATCTTGTTTTCAAGAAAAACTCCATGCATCTGATTGTTCCGTCGATGGGCCTTATACTCCTTTGAATATAAAGGCCTAATAATCCACTGACAAGCTACCATTCAGTAGTTTTCAACTTGACTTCTTCAGTCTTATTTCTCAAAATGGCCGATTGCTAGTATTGCTATTGGTTACAACGAACGACAACCTACTCTCTAAACAGACGATTTAGTTTTTTTAGCTTTCCAAAATGCTAGTCCGATAACAATGCTACCAAATAATAAGTTTTAATTTTTAAAGATATTTTGCCATTAGCAATTTATAAAAATAAAGCCAATAACAAAATTTGTAAAAACAATACTTTGCCGTAAGTTTTTACCGGTCAGGTTTTTTCCCGTGTTTACATTGCCTTATGCTGTGCACAACCGGAAACCAGCACAAACGGAGGTGGACATCGTTTTTTTCTCCTTAGTGAATGGGCATTCCTGCGACCTTAAGACGAGCTCAACGCTCGGGTCGCTTCGCGACCCGAGCTCGATATTAAGTAATTCGGTTAGGTTAAAAATGTAATAATGTTTTGCAAATTATATTTATAATATAAATATAGATGAAACGAGAAGTTTGCAAACCATTGAACACGACGATAATGAAAGTATGGCAGGCTTGGTTTGATTGAGCCTGCTAATGGGCAGTTACGGAAATGCATATTACTGCTAACGCCCCTTAGCCCCGGGGTGAGCGCAACTCAATATTTACACAAGTTAACAGTACACTTTAGACCAATCTCAAGCGATCGTATGCATGTTAAACCTTCAATGTGGTATTAATATTAAAACCATTCCATGTTCAGCGAGAAAACAATGGGCAGAACTAAACATAATAGAGTTCGTAGGTGATCCGGGAATATAAATCCTGCATATCACAGATAAAGCCAACGGTATTATTTAAAATGCAGAATGTAATTAAAGTTACGTAATTATGTCACATTCGTGATCTCACAAAACCAATTTAAACACGATAGTTTAGCCACTGTGATAGAAGAATATATTATTGCGGGTTCACAGTTCATCGAATTAATGTGAAGACGAATTCTGAAACAAGTAATACTCGTACCTTTCAACTGAATACAGAACAATTACTTCAACCTTTAATGTCAGTTTTCAAAAAAGCTGTCTGCACGCAATCCTTTTGTCACAAAAGCAATTCTTTCTGCTATATCAGGCTTGTCTCTAAGGAATAGATTTAAACACCATTGGTATGAAAGAGAAATTTATAAACCATTGTTCATTATTGTTTTGATGATAAATGATATTGCAACTGTCAACAATAACACCTTATGAAGCAGAAAATGAATGAATTGTTCTGAAACGGAACAGGCATTTCGTAATTTTTTTAACAAAACTTGAACCTTGAAATCATTTTCCCTGCAAAACTTCATCATTATATGAAAAATCCCCAATTCAATTTGATTTATTCTTATTAACGACTTGTCGTAGTGATTAATTCAAAGCAAATACCGCGATTGTATCCTTAATTATCAACAAATAGATAAGTCGATCGTAGGATATATGAACATGTTCGTTCATTACATGGTTGCATAAAGCGCCATGATATCATCCAAGAAACCACTATCATTTAAAAACACCTCAATTGCATGCCATAAGAGTTTCTTATGTGCACATTTCTACCCGCGACATTTTAAATAACATAATGGATGAAATAGGAACTTATTAATATTACACGCTTGGTTTGATAAAGCCTCTTCATCGGCAGGAATGAAAATGCATACGTAAATGTACTGTCCGCAACGTTGTTTTTTTAGCCCCAATACCTTTCTCTGTGCTTACCAAAACTAGACATTTGCGAAAAGCTAACGCTGCTTGGGGGAGTAATACATGTGTGTTAATATGAGAACCTGTTGGGGCAAGTGTGAGGTTGGGGCACCCTAGAACCTGGTTTAAAACCCTGATGGCAATTTGATTTGCCACTGACCTTTCCAAAATAAGGCGAAATATGCATATCAGGAATCGCCACATTCAGAAAAAACAGCCTCCCCACACAGTCAAGAAGAGGAGAGAGGGAGAGAGCATGGTTAATAAAATGATCAGTTTCAAAAAAGACACCACTAACAATAAACAAAAAGGAGAACCCGAGGGGTTACCGCCTTGGAACGATCAGTGCCAAATCCAATTGCCACTGGGGGTTTAAACCAGGTTCTAGGGTGCACCAACCTCACACTTGCCCCAACAGGTTCTCGTATCACAAAACAAGTACAAGTTACCTTGGTGAAAAAACTCCAACCACTTATCGGATCAACAATGATGCATGCAAAAGCACACAAACATATAAAACATAAAAAGCTAAGAGCATTGCAAAGCCCAAGGGGAGGGTACTCAATGATCTTACCCGAGACCCGAGCTCCTGGAGTAAAATCAGCAAGAACACGATGACAGGGATAAAAGAAACAAATCGAGCTTCTAGGTTCTTTTAAGAAAAATTTCCCCATAAACCTTCATACACTCTTAAACCCCTGCCACCGTCGTGCAACCAAAGAGGTAAGCATAATGATCAACTGTAGAAGGATTAATCACCAGGCCTGCAGAGCGCTGTAAAATATCATGTTGGTAACCTTTCTTTTTTAAATTTACAGATGGTTTTTTACAAATAACCGGGAGAAATTAACATTGCCTTTTATTTTCTTAAGTTTATAAATTAAATCTCTATAAAAAAACTGGCTGTGAAATACCTTGTTGCAAAAGTGATTTTAAACTGCACCTGTATTTATGAATTAGATCTGGGTATCGGCGATAAAACTTGCAAAAGGTTTTCCTTAATAAATCCTCGTGATCTCGTTTTAGTTAATTGTTTTTTGTTTTGAAGCTTATTATAACAAGAGGTGTTTGTCAAACACAAATGCCCCCCCCCCCCCCTGACGTGCAAGTGATATCTATTAGCATTGAATTTAAATTTTTGGAAATTTAGAGACTTTTGTAAGCTTTAGCAATGAAGGGTACCAGTCATGAAAGCAATTTACAAGACGGTGGAACTCCTATATATCAATAACCAGGTCATCCAATGAGAGGATTACATTTACCTCGACAAACATAAGCGCGTGTAGATTAACCTAGTCTAACACAAAGGATTTTATTGTAATTTAAATCAAATATTCGCTATTGGCGGAGATATAGTAGCTCTAGTGTTATGTCAATTCCGGTAATGTGCAGGCTTTAGTGACCATCCATACGAAACCAAAGCATTTAATAAACACAAGTGAGTGATAATCAGTGCCTATTTATGACACGGCATATATTGAAATAGTTTAAAATTAATGTTATGGATCATTAATATATATCTTTACTTGAAATTGTCATGGGGAAAAATAATCACAACTTTACACTGAGAAGTATTTTATTTTATTATACAAATAAACATAAAAACGTTGTCTAGTTATTGATCGAACAAGGTTTTTTGTTGTCAAGGCCACCGTGACCTTGACCTTTGACCTACTGACCCCAAAACCAATAGGGGTCTTCTACTGGCCACGACCAACTTCCACACCAAATATGAGGTCTGTATCACAAAGCGTTGTCTAGTTATTGATCGGACAACGTTTTTGTATGCAAAGGCCACTGTGACCTTGACCTTTGACATACTGATTCTAAAATCAATAGGGTTCTTCTATTGGTCATGACCAACCTCCACACCAAATATGAGGACTGTATCACAAAGCGTTGTCTAGTTATTGATCGGACAAGGTTTTTGTGGTCAAGGCCACTGTGACCTTGACCTTTGACCTACTGACCCCAAAATCAATAGGGGTCTTCTACTGGTCATGACCAACCTCCACACCAAATATGAGGACTGTATCAAAAAGCGTTGTCTAGTTATTGATCGGACAAGGTTTTTGTGGTCAAGGCCACTGTGACCTTGACCTTTGACCTACTGACCCCAAAATCAATAGGGGTCTTCTACTGGTCATGACCAACCTCCACACCAAATATGAGGACTGTATCACAAAGCGTTGTCTAGTTATTGATCGGACAAGGTTTTTGTGGTCAAGGCCACTGTGACCTTGACCTTTGACCTACTGACCCCAAAATCAATAGGGGTCTTCTACTGGTCATGACCAACCTCCACACCAAATATAAGGACTGTATCACAAAGCGTTGTCTAGTTATTGATCGGACAAGATGTGGTCTACGGACCGACATACCGACCGACATACCGACCGACCGACATACCGACCTACCGACATGTGCAAAGCAATATACCCCCGCTTCTTCGAAGGGGGGCATAATAATTAACCATGATTTCTCTCTTCTCTTCTTCTAGGCTGTGTGGGGAGGCTGTTTTTTCTGAATGTGGCCATTCCTGATATGCATATTTCATTTTTTTTTAATTTAGTTAAAACAAAACGTGTTTGAAGTTAAATTCAAATTAACATTAAAACTCACCTTTCTAAATAGTGATTCATTTGTAAATAACAAAAAAACACAAACATTTTAATATTAAAATCACATTTATTAGGAGATCATTGATTCCCCATCTTAAAGAAAATCGTATGCGTTTTTAATGAAACAATGAAAACTGAATGACTTTTACTATTATCAGGTATAAAATGCCATCGATGTGCAGTCATTGGCTGCCCCCATCAATTGTGATTGATGACCAATTAATTGTTTTGTTAAGTGTATAAAGAAAGTGAAATCGGCTGCGGGTCAATTTAGTCACCGAGCTGGCGGTCGTCTTGTTTTGTGGACAGTTTCTACCGTGAACTTTCAGGGAATGGTTTCAAGAGATCGCCAATTTTGGAATATCATAGATCATACATAGATCATATATTTAACTAGAAATAAGTTAGGCTGCGGATATAAAACTGAAGAATAAAAGAAAACAAACTTTTATGTTTTAGTCGTTTATTCACATTTTAACAGATCGTTCTACCCATTTTTCATAAGTGCTCATACTTCGAGGTGGCCAAATGACAAAACTTGCATCGGAGTCCGACAACAACTGTTCCATCTTTTCACACAACAAACGGCGGATCGTTAAACATTGCATTTCTATGATGCCGCAAGCAGAGCTGTTATTGTGTTGGCTGAGATCAACCATAAGATTTTCAACTGCAGGCAGAGTTTTCCAGGGAAAAAACATTTCAGTGTTTACCACACGGTCGTTGCGCATCTTTAAATTAAAATTGAAACGCTGGTATTCTTCGGGCTCCCCACAGTTAATCAGTGTGTGGCACGTTTGAAGTTTATAATCGTTTAAATCGTGCTCCTCAGCAAACCGCACTATATTGTCAAACAGTATCATCAGATACTTTTCGTCCACACTACTGTCCTGTAACAAATGTTTGTACCTGACGATACTCTCAACAAGTTGTTGATCTGGAGATAAAGCACTTTGTGAACCATCTTCCAAATTCATTTTTTCAAAATCCTGTTCTAGGGAATGGGAATTTGGGGTAGTTTCTAACTCTTCCTTAGACATGGTTTCTCTTGAAAATCAAGAAGTAAAATGTCTGGAATATGACTGGTGTTTCTTATGTCTTTCCATAGTTCAAGAGACTAAATTATCCGAAACATCAACAGTGCGTGGCTTCTATCATTGATGCCTCGATGATGAAATGTGTTAAAATCGTTTGAGATAAAGTTTCAAGAGATCGCCAATTTTGGTATATCAACAATGGGTAACGTCGCTATGTCGACAGTATCAAGTGGATTCCGATTTGGCGGACTAGGAGGCTTCGGAACAACCAGTGTGGGACAGAATTATCCTCCTACTCAAACGTCAACATCGACAGCTGTTCTTGGAATGAAACAACCCTTCTACTCGTAGACAGCGAGGTGAGGAACGAGGAGATTAGCTTGTTTTGTAAAAACGCTCCATCATGATTGTATTAATCTAGTTTGAATATTTTTCAAATAGAAACAAAACAATCTTTCAGCTCTGTGCTCGAGGAGAAGAACGAGGAGAGTAGATATTTCATGTGAAGGATTGATCGTGCCCTATGATTCTTCTTAAATACATCAGCATTCTCGTAGCAAAGTTGAAACTGTTTAACTTGGAACGAAAACATACTTTTACTCGGTAGACAGCGAGGGGAGGAACAAGAAGAGTAACTTTCATCTTAGTAGCAACAATCTGCTGTTCGGTCATCGTGCTGTAATAAGTGAAGTTTGTCAAACATCGACGTTCTCATATGTTTGAAGTTCATCAAAGGAGTTAGAAATATTCTCACCTGAACTTAATAACTCATGATCCCGGTAGACAGCGAGGAGGGGAGCGAGGAAAGTAGATGGTTATACATCAAAGCCTTGGCATGTTCGCACTTTCTTAAACGTCACTTTGACTCGGTAGTCATCGGGGAGAGGAACGAGGAAGGTGGCTATTTCATCTTAATTCACGCATGATAAAGTTGAAGATAATACTATTTTATTGATACATTCATACATAACTATTAAACCTCAGTTCGCGATACTTAGCATTTTTACAATTTTATTTCGACAAAGTACGCTCTTCACTCATAGTAATGTCAGGAGGGTTAGAACCGATAACGCTTTGGGGCGCAGCGCAAGTTCAGAAGCATAAAACGTTTGAGACGTGGGCAGATGTTGTAAAACGTGGAACTAAACATGAAATTAAAAGCTATCCTCTTGTGACAGATAAGTGTCCAAAAATAACGATCACGCCTACACGAGTGGCTGAAACGAAACAAAATCACAAATCAAAATCGGTGTATACTCCTAGAGATACCACCACAAAACCTAACTTACTGGTTAAAGATAAACCGTTTCCTAGTCGATCAGCTGCGCCTCTTAATGTTACGGTGGAAGTTGCCCGACCCATGACAGGGAAACAGAGACATTTTTGGCAAATACCATTTACTGACGATGAACTTAAAGGCAATTCTCGCAAAAAGTGTGAGACTGATAAGCATCCCAATACAAGTGTGACCGAATCGAAACGGAATCATAACTCAAAATCTGTGCATAGTCCTAGAGACAAATCTTTGTATACTTCAACACGTAGAAACACCAGTACAAATACGAATATACGAAAAAATGGTATGTCGATTCTAGATCGCACTTCAGCATGTCGTGAAATTATAAAGAAATTGAACGAAATTGAAAGAAGACAAAAAAGAGACGAGCGAGATTTAAAATCTCATACGCAATAATTTCAGTGACCTATTTTCATTTCCATGCGCTGCTGTCCTAAACTGTTTCACCTATAATACATTTATATACGAAACAGATGTCGTTGTTATTTTTTAAAGAGAGAAGTTCGTTTAATCGGCGCGTACATTATTTGGATCACATTTTCTGTCTTTAGATGCATCGACGTTCTAGCATGTTAGAAGAACTTCAGATCTATCATTTAACTTTGTAGACATTGAGGAGAGGAGAGGAACATTGTTTCTCAAAAGAAACAACTCTTTAACATCGCATTTCGTTTGTTGTTTTCTCTATCATTCACATAAGATGCATTAACGCTCTGGCATGTTAGAAGAACTTCAAAACTATCAATTGACTTTGTAGACGACGAGGAGAAGAGAGGAGCTTTCTTTCTCAAAAGTAGCAATTTGCCGATCAATCGTAGTTCTTTATCATACACTTAAGATGCATCGACGTTCTAGCATGTTAGAAGAACTTCAAAACTATCATTTGACTTTGTAGACATCGAGAAGAGGAGGGGAACTTGATACAATAACACTTAAATAAAGGTGAGAAACAGCAAATCCTCAATATGAAACGATAGAACTGTTTCTTAAATACTTAAAAACAGTCAGGGTAGAATATGTAAAATCATAAATAACAAAAAATCATTTCAACAAATTTATTTTTTCATGTTGTGTTAGCAGAAATCAATTTCTCGATCTTCTCGGCCAACAAATAGAGTTATTACAATTTGATTGCTCGATTTCTGAGTTCTCTAACACATGTGGATCTCATTACTCTGCCTATTTGTTTCCTCCTTCTCATGCGTTGCTTCTTGGTAAGCTTACGAAACACACCTTCATATGTTTCAGCCGAACGTTCTATTTGGACAACCAAAGCATCAATCGATGGGTCTTCTATACATAGGCTTATCGACATTCCAAGATAGTCAAAGTTGTTGGCTGAAATTATAAGAAATATCACATTATTAGCAGAGTTCCAAAGAAAGACATGAAATCAATGTCATTTCAACAACCGACTTTCAACGCAATACGTTACGAGTTTCATTCATTCTCTTCGACCTACCTAAGAACGGTATTGTAACACCGGTTCCTGGATTATAGATTTGTGATTGAAATCTTTCGACGATCATATTGGTATAATTCTAAGAGCTGCGAATTTTGTGCGACTATTCTGGTCTGTGTCTAAAGGCAGAATGATGATTTCTTATTGCCAGACTCTGTATTCGCGCCAAAACTCTAAACAGCCAATCAAATTGTTTCTCAAAATGCGACAGATTGAGAAATTAAGAAGAGGTGGTCATTCGCAGTTTAGCTGTTGAACAAGCAACATCAAAATTTTGGAGCTCTCAGAATTAATTATGTCTTCAAGAATAATTAACTTTAGTCGATCGTCAAGTCGAGATATCGATGTTATCGACGTACTGGAGGAAGTGGAAGATCTTCCTGACATCATTCCACTTGCATCGCCTTCTCATGTTGAATCATCGCAAACATTCACCAACGTCCGACCATCTGTTTCGAAAACTAATCGTCGATCAAAGCCTTACAGTCGTCCTTCGAAAAACGCTTCTTCAACGTTAGTGAACTCCAGTTCTACCATGACAAACGACAGAAACTTTGACTGTGTTTTGCGGCAAAAGAACCTTAACATCTTGAAATCTCAACATTCTGAGAGAGCTAGAATATCCGCAAGTTATAAGAGTTTGTCGTTGGACACAACATTCGGTGAACTTATTGATCATTTGGAGAAGGCTGCTACGTTGCATCGTCGGGCAATGGACAAACTCGCCTCTCTTCAACGGGCTGACGAGAGAAAGAAAGCTGAAGAAAATGAAAATCGGCTTCGTAGGGAAATGGAAAAACAGAAAGAAGAACTGGAGACCTGTGTGATTTGCTACTCCGAGAAGAAGAACGTTGTCCTGGTACCATGTGGACATACATTTTGTAACACTTGTTCTCTACGAATGGGAGAACGTTGCGGATTTTGTAGAATAGATGTTCATGATATCGTTGCGATGAAATTCACGAATTAGTTTTCTTGTATAATAAATATGATTGCAATTTGCCTTTTTGTTAAGTCATATTTCTGATGATCGAACGTCCCTTTCAAACCATATCAACTTCACAAAATGTGCTTTTTGCAAGTCCTTCGAATTTTGCAAACATTGTTTCTCTCCGATCGTCCATCGAGGAGAGAAGCTGTTAAAAAGTCTAAAGTCTTAAGAGACTTCCTAAAGAACGGGAATCGAGTTTACATACCGACAACAATCAAAGAACCGCAGACTCAGATCATCACGACAGTTCGATTTGTAAATAGATTTTGCATCAGCATCTGTCAACTTGGCTTTGCTTGTGATGTTACAGAAATAAAGGCGGAATTCTAAATGAATGTGTTTGTTTGGTTTTCACTTTTCATCATGAATGTTAACACTTGAATCAGCCTACCTTGTTTGTTAGATTGCATACCTTGCTCGTTAGAAAGACATGTCCATGATTTCTCGAATCTTAAAATTCCTACTACTAAAGGTGCGTTTGTATAGCAATGAATTCCAACAGAAAAGTCAGTAGGGGAAGCTGGGACATATTCTTTTTAGAACTGTCTTTGGTTTGTGTCAGTTCGGTCTACTACTTAAGGTGCGTTTGTATAGCAATGAATTCCAACAGAAAAGTCAGTAGGGGAAACTGGGACATATTCTTTTTAGAACTGTCTTTGGTTTGTGTCAGTTCGGTCTACTACTAAAGGTGCGTTTGTATAGCAATGAATTCCAACAGAAAAGTCAGTAGGGGAAGCTGGGACATATTCTTTTTAGAACTGTCTTTGGTTTGTGTCAGTTCGGTCTACTACTAAAGGTGCGTTTGTATAGCAATGAATTCCAACAGAAAAGTCAGTAGGGGAAGCTGGGACATATTCTTTTTAGAACTGTCTTTGGTTTGTGTCAGTTCGGTCTACTACTAAAGGTGCGTTAGTATAGCAATGAATTCCAACAGAAAAATAAGGTGGCGCCGATTTGGACGACACCGAATGTAAAGTTCAACTTAACTTTCATGTCATAAGAAAGCGCTTGGCTCGAAGGATCGACTTGTCCTTCGGTCAAAACTTTTTCTCTAATTTGTCAAAGTGATATGGTCAAATCGAATTGTCTTGTCGACAACAACAATTGAAAAACGAGGTACGATAAAACACTACGAAAAAAGAAACTGTAATTGGCTACTAAGCAAAAAATTGAAAGCAAAAGAAAATCAGAAATCATTTCATTGAATCTATTGAAAACATAGTAGTATACAAATAGCAAGTTACAATCTCTTGTTTCTTGCTCAAACAATTCTAGTCTGACAGATATGATCTCACAGTAATGTCTATACCCGGGCAACCGTTCGTTTGTCGTTGACATTTCATCACACATCCAGAGCAAAACGTGTGTCCACAAGGCACTAGTGTGGTTGTCTTCTCGTTGACAGTGCAAATCAAACATGCCATCACGTCTTGTCTTGCCTTTATCGTAGCATCATTCACAGCTTGTTCCATGTCGATCTCAAATTCTACCCTTAATTTCTGCTCTTGCAGTTTCAGATCCAATTCGTGTTCTTCGATAAAAAAAAATCGCGACTGGACTGTAATTCTAAATACATCAATTGCATTTGTTCATGTGCACTACACGTTTTCCAACCAATTTTAACAATCATAACAGCTCAGAAGCATTGTAAGATCAAAATTTTATGACAATTTTTAGCTCCTCGGTCGCGTCTTGAAAACTAAAAAACAGGTCTCGGTCTTTGAGTGATATTGCAGCACATAGATAAAAATTGTTTAAACTAAAATTATGCCTGTGTAGCGCTACCTCAGAGCAACAAATTTGGAAAGTTTCATCAGTTTTTATACAGTAGAAAAAAAACGGCAGATGAAACTCCGAGACCTATTTTGCGAGTCTTAAAAGGACGCGCGTTTGTGTATTTTCGCCTGTTTCCGTTCTATTTCATATAAATTCATGCGGTAAAAACTACTAATAGGTGGGCTACTCGGCGATTAATCCTTTTCTATTCATCTGCACAAACAGAATAGGCTAGTTTGCGTTATTTTCAACAATACCGTTTTTCGGACTACCGCGACAACGTTACTTTTGTGCAAACGGCTGCTCATACAGCTTCTTTTCACAAAAATGAATCGTGACGTCATCGACCTTGGAGAGTCGCAAAGCGCGTTCGTTTGAAAAAATTTTGTGAAGGGACAGATTGGGGTTGTTTTTTTTGAGTGAAATTTAGGACTTTGTAATTTTCATGGTTTTTAGAGATGTTTTGAGGTGAGTTTATGGCCGTAATTTCAGAGCTCTAGACCGTCGAGAAAAGAACCTTCTATCAATTTGTCTCAAGTTTACTTTTCCAGTTACACTAGCTTGTCCAGGTTTATTCACAGTGATTAACCAAAATCTAGTTTACACGTTTAAAAACACAACTGTTTTATTGATTTTTTTTATTTAACTCCAATATAATCAAGGACTTACAAATTTTCATTTATCGGCTTGTTTCGATTAACATTTTCACACATAAAATCATTATTTATTGTGCTATCTTGCTCAAAATGGTATCTTTTTAAAGGGAAGTTTTAAGGGGAATTTATAGTAGAAGACAACTAGATATCAAACTTAGTCATTCCTGGGTTCTGGGTTTAAGTCTAGCCATTTCTGTGTGATAGGGGTAGCTCAAAATCTGCTCTTTGCGATTTCTCGGCTTCATTCTACAAACTGTTTCAACTGTTAAATCATTATTTATTGTGATATCTTGCTAAAACATACATATATTTGAAGGATATTTATGGTAGAAGACAACTAGATACAAAACTTAGTCATTCTTGGGCTCTGGGTTTGAGTCAGGCCATTTCTATATGATGTATACTGGTCAAAATCAGCACTTTTTCATTTATCGGCTTGTTTTGATTAACATTTTCACATAGAAAATCATTATTTATTGTGCTATCTTGCTGAAAATGGTATCTTTTTAAGGGGAATTTATAGTAAAAGACAACTAGATATCAAAGTGATTCCTGGGCTCTGGGTTTAAGTCTAGCCATTTCTGTGTGATAGGGGTAGCTCAAAATCTGCATTTGCGATTTCTCGGCTTCATTCTACAAACTGTTTCAACTGTAAAATCATTATTTATTGTGATATCTTGCTAAAACATACATATATTTGAAGGATATTTAAGGTAGAAGACAACTAGATACAAAACTTAGTCATTCTTGGGCTCTGGGTTTGAGTCTGGCCATTTCTATATGATGTATACTGGTCAAAATCAGCACTTTTTCATTTATCGGCCTGTTTTGATTAACATTTTCACATAGAAAATCATTATTTATTGTGCTATCTTGCTCAAAATGGTATCTGTAAAATCATTATTTATTGTCATATCTTTCTTTAACATACATATATTTGAAGGATATTTATAGTAGAAGACAACTAGATATCAAACTTAGTGTTTCCTGGGCTCTGGGTTTAAGTCTAGCCATTTCTGTGTGATAGGGGTTTTAAATATATATATATGTATTAGTTATTCTTATTTTTATCATGCAATTTTACACAATGGAATAACTTTTTCAGGTAAGATATTTTTAATTTTATTTTAAAAAAACAACAACAAACATTTCACAACGTCACATTGAAATTTAACCCACGCTCTATTTAAAATGTAAACAAAGGGCAGAGAGTGAACATATTTAGTTTTTAGTTTTAATTTGTACGCAAAATAAGACAATTTGAAATGACACTTTCATTCGAAAGATGTGTAGTGGTCCTTAAAAGGACCTTTTTTTTGTTCTGTGTTCTGTCTTCAACGTTTTGTTTTCTTTATGCTGTCCCTCGCATTTTCTCTTCTCTGACTTGTCGCTCTCGTTTATTTTAGGTCTTTCCGTCCCTTTTGATGTCTGCGTTGGATTGATTCTTGGTGGGGATGTTTCATGGTGCTGACTAGTCCTTTCTGGCTTCTTGTATTCAAATTCTAAAGGGATGACTAGTTTTTCTTTCCAATAACGGACGCCTTCTTCTCTTTTTTTCATCATCGTGAAATCCAGTTTTTGGATATTAAAATTTAACATCCCCAGCTCATTTCCAATTTTAAGAATACCCTGGTTCAATTGTTTTATTTCTTGCAAAATTAACAACTGAACTTGATGTGACTGCTGTTGGTGCTGCTGCTGTGGTTGTTGTTGTAACTGCTTCAGGAACTGTTGTTGTTGTTGTTGCTGCTGCTGCTGCTGCTGCTGTGGTCCCATACTAACAATATATGATGATGGTGATGTGGTATATGAATCAACGGAGTTCATCATTCCCGAATCTGATAATAAATCAAACTCCGCCATTTCACTCACTGGATGAATGATTTATGTTAGACTCTATTTCAGTCAGCTTTTATATCAGTGGAATAGGATTGACCTACATTCTGTAGTTCTTACCCCTAAATCAGTTTCTGATATTAAAACGATTTCTATTGGTTAATTAACTATCCGTTTTTAAGAGTAAGCTTAAGTCAAAATCACTGTTTACTGCATAATTAATAACTGATAAATAAATGAAAAATAACTTTTACACCTAAGATTTCTTTTTTGTTGCATGCCAGTGACAGTGACCCAGTTGCTCGTATTTTCCGTTAAATTTAACGGATATATTTTAACGTTAACTTTAAATTGTTAACGTTGACGTTAGCTAACGAGCTGTTAAAAATTCTGTTGCTGATCAAAGAATTGACGTCAACGTTAGTTAACGTTGATGCGTTATATTTTACGTTGATGTTAAGTGTTTAACATCAACGTTAAAGTGCTGCTATGGAGATTTACCTCTTCAACTTCCTGTTTGCAACTTCAACTTCCTCTTTTGGTAAATTCAAGATGGCTGATTGTGAAAGCACGCAAGCTCAGTCAAGTGTTCAAAAACCAGAAATAACAAAGGTAAAAAGGAAACGCAAATTAAATTTTAAAGCCGAAGAGGAGCAGGCCCTATTTACTGCTTACAGTAAAGTTAAACAACAAATGGATGACACTAGAACTTCCAATGCACATAAAAACATGCTATGGCAAGAAATTGCAAATGCTGTTAGTGAGGTTGGTGTGTGTCTGAGAACCCAAAAGCAGTGTAGGGACAAATGGGGTAATCTACATCGGGATGCAAAAATCGCTGATGTGAAATCTAGGAAATCCCTGACCATGACAGGCGGTGGTCCCCCAACAATGGCCCCTAGTGGAGTACTTGCTGATGTAGCCGGACTATATGCTAGACAACCAAGCTTTCACGGAATTGATGGCGCTTTGGAATCAAATATCATAGGTATGTACCATAATTAAATATAAACCAGATTGTTTTACATGGGGCTTGCAACTCTCATTAGAAATAATTTGATTTTTTACAAAATTGTTTGTTCATTATTGATGTATGATGTATGCTGTTTTTGTTGGAATTAAACAAAAATACCTATGTAAGCATAAAACATTCAAAGTACATATATAATTCAATTTAATTTGCAAAATGACCATTTTAGATGTTAGATGGCTTTTGTATTTGACAGTTCTCTTCTGCTAATCTAAAAATAATAAATTATAAATAACAAGTTATTTTTAGACACGGGAAAGTCCACAATAATTTCGGCCACATGTGTAACCTCTTCATTCGCTTCAAACAAGATATAATTTGATACCAGAATAAAAAGTAACCTGTCTGTATTACTTCTGTTGAAAGCTTGTAACAAGTCATCGCAATTTTCATCTTTTATTCCACAAATATTTGAGATTTTGCGAACACTTGTGAGGACTTCCGTGATTGTAAATTCTGTTGGAAAGTGAACATGTTCTAATAATTGCGCCGGTAATAATTGCGACCACAGTTAACTAGACCCCGTCCTGTATGCTTTTTTCTATGCTAAACTTACTTTTGATTATTATAGTAAGAAGCATTATTTTATTATTTAGTACCTACAAGAGAGTGTGTTATCAGATCTGTGGGGGATTCCGACAGTGATGTTTCCAGCATTACAAGCATCGGTTTGTCTGTTTTGTATTTAATTATAATTTTATTAAAAGGGTGCCCGGCCTATTTGAAATATGCGACAGCAAAGATTTACAATTAAAATCCACTTTAGCCAGATTTAATTTTTAAAATTTCACTACAACAAACTTATTAAAACATATCTAAATTTGCAAATTGCTTATGTAGGCTGTCATTTTTATGGTGGCCAGTGACATTGGCAATACTTGTGCACAAAGAATAATATCAAATTTAACTTTTTTTTAGACAATCTCAGCCTAAAATTATATTTTTCATGCAATAATGCTCATGTCGTGTAAAGTATTTTTTCTGAACTGATATAATAAATCAAAGCATTTTGTATACATTTATTTTATCTTCATGTAGGAGAGTAATATTTTACATATATTTTAGCTGAAACACCTGTAACAGTTACTCGCAAGACGGGGTATCCAGAAGTCATACATCCAGTAGATGTTAGAGTTGAATTTTCAAGAGAGGTATTGGAATTTTGATAAATCTATGTTGTAATGATTTACATTACATGTGAATTTTACTTATACACATATAACCATTATATATAGTAATAATAGCATTGTAAGGTATATCCATTGTGTTTGAATGCAATTAAACTGGCAGATATTTTAGAGGTAAATCTATAACTCACTAATTTTAAATAAAATTCTAGAACCTTGATCTATATAATCTTAGCAGAGATCTCGATAACATGTAATGTTGTATACCAATTTCAGAATGAGAAAGATGCTGCGGTTGAGCAGACATCAGTTGCCCCTGCAGAGAAGAAGAAACCAAAGAGGTATCAATACGAAACGCATTTATTTTCGTTGTGAAAAGTTTTAATACGCACACCAGTTACACATGGTGTCACATCACACTCAGAAATCATAACCTTAAAACAGCCAAGTTCGTCAACAATTACTTCGTGTGAACATTATAATGAAAGTTCATATCCCTTTAGTTATACGTCAAAACCCGAAGACGGTCTTCAGTTGCCGAGGAACACTTCTGGTGAACTGTGTGTGGACCAAACTCTGAAAAATACAAATAATTTGTCATCAATTTTAAAAACAAAAGATTATACCAATGGTATTGAAATTTCCAATTTTCAAACTGAGTTAACCTCAAACAGCCCTATGATTTTGAATGAAGGTGATACTTCTACATCCTCGCAAAAAAATTCAAACTTGGTAGCCTTAATGTTTGTGGTCTTAAGAAAAGGCTAGAATACCCGGAATGTGTTAAATTGATTGAAGATTTTCATATTCTCTGTGTACAAGAAACTAAATTAGATGAATTTGAAAGAGTTGAACTGCCAGGTTATCACTTTTATTCAAAACCAAGAAGGGCGAGATATATTAGGAGGTCAGGAGGATTAGCTTTCTTTGTAAATAACAACTTTAATGAGTACATCTAATGCAAGTTGTACATATTTAGTTGGGCAATGGTAAGGTTGGTGCACCAACCTTACTATTGCCCAACTAAATATGTACAACTTGCATTAGTTACCTACTTCAACACATCATCTTATTTGACAGTAATAAATGTAACATCATGCAAAAACATACTATCAAAAAATTGGTCATGTCTGAAAATTGTTGACTCTGCACATTGTTTTCTTAACTTTTCTTAAAATTATTTTATTCTGTTCTATTAATAATATTTTCAGAAAACGCATCAGTCAAGAAGATGTCTGGGAAGCACAAGTCGAGTTTTTTTAGACAGCAAACAAAACTGGTTAAAGAACAACTAAAAATGGTTCAGAAAAAGGAGAGGCTGATGGACACAAAGTCCCAGTTCTACACGGAGGTCACTAACTTCCTAAAGAGGTCCACCACAGGAGCATCAACAAGCTTTGGAAACTTGGATGATCTGTTTTTCACACATAAGTGAACCTTAAGGTATTTACGAGTCTGGCAATATGATTATCTCTATATTTCCTTTAAAATATGTTAAGGGATATTACTTGTGGATCGATGTTTTTGACACGGAAGTACTTATATTGACTTTTTATTTTCCAGTCTCAGTCAAAATTAGTGATTAAATGAAAAACTATTTTCACTTTTTTTCAAACACTTAATGTAACGATATTTAATATGTCTTTTTAAAGACAGCAACAAACATGTCTAAACGTTTTATTAACTGAAATGTTAAATCTCTATGTATATACATGTATATAGCGCATCATGCAAATGTCACGACAAGCGCTAGCTTAACAAAAAGGATTATACCTGTTATCGACACACTCAGAAGTATGTGTTGGTAATGTGGTCTCTGATTACTCTTCCATCCTCAAGACCGTTGTAGACATTGACCGGCTGTGGCTGACCCTGGACCTGGTTGTCAATTTCAGGCTTATTCAGTAGAATAGCGATATTGTGCAATACAGCACATGCTATGGCAACTCTGCTCGCCTTCAAAGGCTTCAATCTCATCTATAGTAAAAAAAAACACAAAATTCTTGCATATCAGGAATCGCCACACAAAACACAGCCTCCCATCGCAGCGAAATAAAGAGAGGATAAGAGAGCATGTTTGTTAGAGTATGTCAATTAAAAGACGTCACAAACAATTAATGAAAAACAAAACCCGTCGGGTAACCACCTTGACAAGTTTCACGTTAAATAAAATGCAGGTATACAACTGGTGACATTTACAAAAATTCCAAATAGCGTCTTTTGACCGATAATTACTGTTTGTTCTGCCGTTAGAAAGAATAAATGAATCAAAATAATTGTAATGTACAATAAAAATTCAGCCCAGAACAGGACAAAGAAACTTTATATGGTTCCAAAAAAAGAGAGGAATGCCTCATTCTTAAATAAATATATTACGTAAATTCTTTTTCAATTAACAATATAAATCTTCAAAAAAATCTATCTAGGCTGAGGTTTACAGAAGAATGTAAAATGTCATTAATTTACCTCTCCGTGAAGAATGCCAAATCGCCTCTTCCATCGTCCAAACGCCATCTCAATGGAAACACGAGCTCTGGAATGAGCTGTATTGAACCGCTGTCTCGATGGCCTGTCTACCACTCTATGTGGTGTCATCAAGTAACGTGTACATGCGTAACTAAAACATAAGGTTTTTCTTTTATTTCAGGTAGCAGACTGCAGGTGACATGCAAGTAGAAGTGCACGCGTTGTTCCTAACTACAGCTGTGTTAATGAGATGTTTTTGGTTTATCTCTTTCATTGTTAAATTGTTGCTGTCAGCTGATTATCTGTTTCTGATGCGCACACATTTTAATTAAAATTATACATGAAAATTGACATGTGCTCACAAGCATGTGTGCACAAGCCTCATAATTTATGAGTGAATTAAATTGTTTCCACAAGTCTTGTTTCTCTATCAAAACCTGATAGATTTTCAACGTTTGAAATCTGACAATGCCATTGCCCACCGGCTCCTTATTAGACTGCCACTTTAATGTAAATGTTTTTATCGTTCACTTCATAATATTTACCCGCTATCTCCCAAAATTATTCCTTCTTCAAGACGTCGGTGGTTTGCCTCAAGATGTGTGCTCAGAGATGACGACCTGAATACAAAACTGTCATGTGATGAGCCGGGCCACTTGGCATTAACGTGTGTAAATCTACCTACAAAAAAGTAAATACTACTCAAATACATTTAATATAAAATGAAGTTATTCACTTGAAATATATTAAATTTACAGTGCACCTGTATTAAAGAGCCATGACATTATATTTTTAAATAATATTCTCATTCATTACACAAAAAGCACTTTTACAAAAGGTATTAACAAATGTAGTAGATACTGCGTGAGAGTCTAGAAAAGGTACTCGCTTAATTAATTTGCTTACGTCATTTAAAAACTATTCCGAGAAAAAACAAAACACTAAATTTAATTTCGGACATATTTTATGGATTACATGGAGTGAAAATAGGTATAATTAGTTCCCTGCTTTATGATGACAATGAAATATGTTAAAACAATTATGTTTCCAGTAAATGCCTGCGTCTAGGCCATTTCGATTTTCGAAATAATCGAAAAATTAAAATGGCTTTGTTGCTGGTGTTGCATTTCATCTGACTGAAGTAATGATAACATACAGAAGGAAGTGGTCTTACCTTTGTGGTCACAGACACACATCACATTGATCGAAGGAAAGTGCTTTCTGTTAAAAAACTGTCGCTCAACTGCTGCTGCTGGCTTCTGAATCCTAATATGGGTACCATCCACACAGCCAATGACATTTGGAAATCCCGACAGCTGGTAAAAACTGTGCTTGATCTCAGCCTTCCTATCAGCTTCTGTTGGCCATGTTATAAAATCATCACGTACTTCACATAGAGCATCGGTAACTGATGTCACAGCTCTAGAGACGGAAGCCTTATCCCTTCCAACTGTGTCCCCAATGGCTTGCATAAATGATCCAGATGCATCATACCTCAACGCAAGAAGAACTTGCTCAAGAGAACCTATGGTATGTCTCTGATTTCTTTGATTAACAAGTCTGTCCTTCAGTAGGTCATGGATAAATCTAATCCCATCCGAACCAAAGCGATATCTTTCTCGAAGCTCCAAGTCCGACATTTCGAGAAAAACACTGTTATGACGGAAATTACGAATTTTTGGTGGAAACTGAGCAACAGCTGCAGCTATAACGGCCATCTTGTTTGTTGTTGTTATTTGTAACGTTGATGCTAACGGTGCTAAGTAGGTAAATTAACTTTTGCGTTAACTTTCCGTTAAATTAACGGAAATTTAACGAATATACTATACCAGCAACTGAAATTTTTAACAGCAATAAATTAACGGAGCTTTTAACGCTTAACGTTAATTTAATGTTAAAGGATCCGTTAAATTAACGTTAAATATTTAACGATAGATACGAGCAACTGGGCCAGTGTGTTTTCCTAAAACATGTGAATACAAACTGTACCAACATGTATTTATTAATATTTCATATCCAAAGATGGGTCTTACAGCTAAATTTTTTGAACACGATAATCTATCAGTATAAATACACGCATCTCTCTTCCGCTCGCGCGTTAAATTTTTTTTTAACTTTTAGAAATTAGGTCAATCCAATTTTCCACTATAAAAACTGAAACTCGCTCCATTGACCTTCATTGTGCCAGAAGTTTTTCGTACAGACCACATAATGGAGCGAATGCTTGAAATGATCAACGAAATACAGCGCATGGAGTTGCAAAGTCAGGATTACTTGATTGAGCTACTCGATTTGGCTCAGAAAGAATACAAAAGGTTCCAGGAAGAACGCAATATGCTTTTAGAGTGCCAGCAAGCCGTTGCACAGCTAAAACAGGAGAGAGAAGAGGAACTTCAAAAGTTGCGAGCCAGATTGAGCGAGACAAATGAAGATATCAGTTTACTAGAGCGAGAGAAAGAAAGACTGGAGAAAGAAAAAAAACAATGCAAAGGAGGCGAAAGAGCGCTACCAGTATCTTGGCATAAGGGTATACAAGCTCCACAGAGTTAAACCTTTTGTAAAAAAAAAAGCAGCTAAACCGATCCTGTAAACAAACAAAACGGGCCTTTTTAGGACCAACCATTTCTTTCGAAATGAAAATCATTTCTCATTATTGTCACTGAAAAGATTTCATTTAAATAACGTGTTTTTTTCTAACCATTTCTTCTGTTTGCTAAAAAAAAACCAACAGAAATACGATTGCTATGTTGTGTATTGCCTGTAAAATAACACTGAGAGTTAAATCCATTATTATTATTATAATTCCAAGAAAAGTTTGACGTTTTCGTCGTATAGTACATGATACTCTGAATAAACCTGTACGCCGAAAAGTGTGTTTTCTCCGCAGAGTATTTAGTCATTTTTAAAATAAAAATATTTTTGTATGAGTATAAAAATACTTAACATACATAACAATACCCCTAGACTACATGTTTATGCTAAAAAGTGGATCAGTTTTAATCACTCATTTATTTTTTTAAATAAAAGACCGCCGACAGTAACAAATCAGACCTAGTGAAGCGAATTTGTTTGTTTTGCAAGTCATTTTTACTTTCCAATTCATACATTTTAGTTCAACATACATAAGGCCTGACCATATTGAGGGTTAAAATACATTTTTTGACTCCTTTTATCTTTAAACGGATAAAATAAATTAAAAAATATCGATGCTTCACAAACACAACGCGCTGTCACCGAATCGATCGGAATCAACTCCGTGACGTCATCTATTTGGACTTGAATGTAGGTCAATCCGTATTTAGGAAATTTAAACCTACGACAACAGTTAAAGTAGTTTGATCAATGATCGCCTCTGACTAGATCCTAAATTGAGACTGCTCTAGGAGGACAGTATTTGTTTCAAAAAATGTCAACTGTACACAAACTTGCAATTATAACTTGTGAGTGTGGAGTAATCTACGCCAAGAAAAATAAAGCTAGGCATCTTGCAACTGCTCGATACACATCATTGATGAATTCGATGGAACATGAAAGTGATGTTGAGACTAATTCTGTGAAACAGGGTTCAACTTTCGTCTGTTCGTGGAGAAACAACAATCTTCGAGAGACTAAGCAAGGCCATCGCTACTTCCAGAAAAACTTCAAATATAGACTTTGTGTGGCGTTTCAAAAACATCGAGACAGGATAGACAGTTTTGCAGTTGGTAACGAATGGGAGATGCTAAATCCAACTTCAATATACAACAGACCCATCGGAGAAGCAGCAATTATTTCACATTCTCATTGCATCGTTAAGATGAAGAACAAACTGACTCTCGATGATTTCAAAAACTTTGTCGAAACACTTGGAATCAGACCAGTTGATCAAGTGCGATTATCGGTCAGTCTTAAAGATGATATTTAATTGGTAACAAGAGACGACGTTCAATCAGTTATAGTAGGCTTTGACCCTTCGTTGGCATGTACGCGCTGGAAAGCCCACCAATACGCCAAAGAAGTGAACGGATGTTACAAGCTTAACTGGGGTCATGCTGTGCCTTCGAAAATTCCAACATCGGAGAGAAAAGTTTTTGAAGAATATTTTAACGCAGAGACAAAAGCATATGAGCTTGAACGAACGAGAGAAATTGCGATGGCGATTGAACTTTGATGGTGGCAGAGAACTGCTGTCAATCTGATTGAAGAATATGACAACAAACGAGCAGTTTGGTGGTTTTTCGACACTATTGGCAATACCGGCAAGACATTTCTCGCGGAATGGTTTGTCAATCTAAATGGAATCAAACTGGAAACTGGTAGAAGTCAGGATATTGCGATGGTTATTCAAGATCAAGATTTTGTTGTGTTTGACTTTGCAAGACAGACAGCTGGTCGCATCAGCTACTGCATAATTGAAATCATCAAAAACGGACGAGTTTGGTCTAGCAAATACAAAAGTACTAGCAAGGTTCTGGAAAAGATTCCGACTGTGATTTGCTTTGCGAATCGAATGCCAAACACGGGGCCAAATACACTGAGCCAAGATCGGTGGAGAATTTTTCAAATAGTTATAAATGAACAGAACGAGCATACTTTAGTACAACAAAACCTTTAAGGTGCACGTTGTGTAAAATAAATGTATAAAACGTTCAATGAGTCTACATGTTTACGTGTTGGTTTTAACACGATCTGGCAATTACATTGACAGTAAACTGAAAAAACAACTTGAAGATAGTACCGACATCTAAGCTAGTAAAAGTTAAAAACATTGACACTCCAAGTTGGAGACCGAAGATGAACAATTTGTTCCCAGACTTATGTGAATTTTTGTACAGTGACTGTATGTAATATGGAGCCTCTGATGTGCATATTGATTATCTCATTGATCAAATTGTAAATTAAAACTTTTTAAACAGTTTTTATGCTTTGTCTCTTTTCATCTACAACTACCTTATGTTATTGTCTTTAACATTGCTCTTTAACATTCTACAATCGCTGTTTATTTCAAGGTATTCTGTTGATTTAAAGAGAAAAAAATACAGTCAAGGTTTGCGGCAAAATATGACTCGAAATTCCGACAACTTTAGACGTTTTGTTCATGTTTCTACAATATAACCCAAGAAAAGTACACTAATTGCATTTATTCATTTAACAGTACACGTTTACCCTCCTATTTTAACAATCAAACCAACTCAGAAACATTGTTATATCAACATTTTATGACAATTTCTAAATGCCGGAGCGCCTCGCGGAAACTGAAAAAATATGCCTAGACCTCGGATCAGTTTGTTTATGCCTAGACCTTAATCCTATTTTTCAGCACTAAGACAAGTCTCAATCAAATTAAGAAGATGTTAGTGTAGAGTCACATTAGTTCTACGATCTCTTGAAGTTTCAAGTGATTTTTTCACAGATGAAAATTGCAGACTAGGTTTTCGGCAAATTTCGATCAGAAATTCAGAAATGTTAAGACGTTTTTGTTGTGTTTCTACACAACAGTTCCATTAGAAAACATTGTTAACATTTATTTGTCAGCACTCAGCGTTTCCCACCTATTTAAACAATCAGAACAACCCAGGAACATTTTAAGATGAACATCTAATGTCAATTTCCAACTGCCCGGTCGCGTCGCCGAAACTAAAAAAAATGCCTAGGACTCGATCCCATTTTCAGCATATGCATATGTCTCGATCAAACCAACAACATGCTTGTGTAGTGTGATACTAGTTCTACAATTGGTGTGAGTTTCAAATGATTTGGTTAATAACAACCGATTCCACAGATGAAACTTGGAGGCTAGGTTTTCGGCAAATTTTGGTCCGAAATTCAAAAAAAAGGCGTTTTTTCCGTGTTTCTACAACAGAGTTCATTCCAAACTCCTCAATTGCATTTGTTCATGTGCACTACACGTTTTCCAACCATTTTTAACAATCAAAACAGCTCAGAAGCATTGTAAGATCAAAATTAAATGACAATTTTTCATTCCCCGGTCGGGTTTTGAAAACTGAAAAACAGGTCTCGGTCCTGGAGTGATATTGCAGCATATAGTCTAAAGTTTTTTAAACTAAAACCATGCCGGTGCAGCTCTACCTCAGAGCAACAAATTTGGAAAGTTTCATTAGTTTTTATACAGTAGAAAAAAAACGGCAGATGAAACTCCAAGACCTATTTTGCGAGTCTTAAAAGGACTCGCTTTTGTGTATTTTCGCCTGTTTCCGTTCTATTTCACATAAATTCATGCTGTAAAAACTTCTAACAGGTGGGTTCCTCGATGTTTAATCCTTTTTCTATTCATATGAACTAACAGAATATGCTAGTTTGTGTTATTTTCGACAATATCGTTTGTTTTTTTTTTCGGACTGCCGCTACAACGTAACTTTTGGTACAAACGGCTGCTCATATAGCTTTTTTTTTTAAAAAAAGCAACATATGCATATCAGGAATCGCCACACTCAAAAAACACAGCCTCCCCACGCAGCAAAAAAGAAGAGAGGAAGAGAGAGAGAGCGCATGTTTTATATATGTATGTCAATTCAAATAGGACGCCACAAACAATTAATAAACAAGAGAACCTTTGGGGATACCGCCTTGGAACGGTCATTTGCAAAACAAATTGCCACTGGGGGTTTAAACCAGGTTCTAGGGTGCACCAACCTCACACTTGCCCCAACAGGTTCTCGTATCACAAAACAAGTACAAATTTAAGAAATAATTCGTGACGTCATTGGCAAGTGCGTACGATTGAAAGTTTTTGTGAAGGGACAGATTAGGGTTGTTTTTTAAGTGAAATTGAGGATTTATTGGAAGGTAAAAGCAAACAAATGTGAGGAAAGGCACTGTAAACGTGTTCTTTATATGTGATAATTTTATGAGACCGATTCGTTCGGTTCATTTTGTGAAATCCGAGCTTTTTCTGTTAACAAGTGGATAGACGTTTGTTATGGCGGCCATGTTGAAAAAAACAACAACTAGATTTCGCTCTGTTCTGGCTCTGTTCTCGGCCAGTTTGTGAAATTGTTGGTTGAAATCATTCGGAAAACACAGTCTTCATATTAATAGGCCCGAATTTTGATTTTCTGTCGAGGTATTTTCGTTATTTTGGAATTTCGAAATCGGTCGTGAGTCTGCGAAAATTCTGAAACCACTGCCATCCTGTAGATCCAATTTTTCTGAGTAGAAGGAATACCAGTGTCGCATGTTTAGTCTCAAACATGACTTGCTGGCAATTTTTGGAAGATTTTTCTGTTTTTTGGACGTTTAGTAACATTCTGCATACGTTTTGCTACGATCGATCCCAGACTCACGGCAATCGTTAAAAACATTGAGAGCTCTGGATTTTTTAAGAATGTTTTTTGCGAACTTTCGGATTTTCAACGACAACTAAATATTTGTCGAAGCTCGGCATCAAAATTGTTTCGACAGATCTGATTATCGTCACGATTGATTCATTTTTTTCAGGTTGCTTGATGTTGTGGAATGTTTGGCTACCAGAAGGAGAGCTGGTTGTCTGTGTTTGTAAACAAGTAAATGCTTAGACTAGGTAAGTACGTCAATGCGTATTAAAATTTTTACCCATTTTTTATAAAATGGAAATTCTAACAATAGTGATCGTGGAATCTTTGCACCTACAGATCGAGGTCATAGTTTCAAACAGGCTAGAAATTATCACATAAGATAGGTTCTTTAAAAGTACTTCATGTGTGTTTTAACAAAAAAAGGTGAGTAAACGGTTTTATTTTCACTGACTAGGATCATTTCAGATGCCGCATTGACATGAATGTAGTGTGAAGCTGATGTGCATGAATACTGGTAGTATGTTACAATGGCTGTGTTGCTGATGCAAACAAGCTGACATAGCAAGGTTTTTTTTATAGACTCACAATTAATTTTGTACACTAGAAAGACTTTAAAAACAAAAAGCGAGAAATGCTACAATGAAACTGGCTAGTCAAAAAGGTTAGTAAAACATTGACTCATTTTAGGCCGGTAAAGGTTCTACCTACCCGACCCTGGGTGAATCGACTCGGTAAGTGATCCACAAATATGGAATGTCTGAAGTTTACCTATATAGTATCCACCACAAAAATTGACATTGTAACTGGTTTATTATCATAAAATGGAGTTAATAGCACAAAAACAATGTAATCAATTGTATTTTGATAACCGACCACTTTTACAGGTGCACTGATAAAGTGTAATTTGCTCGTACAATTGCAAGCTTTCAGTTTCATGAATAAACCGATCTATGTCACAGCATTTTTATGATGTTACAATCACTATAGTTTTAACTGCCTGAACTCAGATTCTGGTTACATGCAACTCAAAGTTTCGATTTTTTTTCCAGATTGATTTTTGAACAATGTCAAGCAGACAAGACAGTGCTGGGATGATTGGAAGCTGATGCACACAGTCATGTTTGACAGAACAGCATTCTGAAGGTAAAAAAACTGTTTTTGAAGAAGTCATTTGTTAAACTCGCATGTTTCTGGGCTGCTTACCAGTACGCCAAAGTAGCTATTATCACGGCATGTTTAGAGTACATAGTTTAACTCGGTTGAATGTACAGTCTTTATTCAGTATGTACAGTCTTAATTCAGTTGACATTGTTTAAGTTATAAAGTTTAAGCAACGTCCGTCACAAATCAGTGAATTTTGAGATTTAATAATCAGCTGCGAAGCATCAAATATGAAGAATGAATCTGATATCATTATCCTGATAATTTCACGTTAAAAATAGTTTACTCGCGAAGACATGGTCTCAATTCTTGCAACTTCAAACAGCTATTTTGTGAAAATGTGCTCAAAACAGATACAATTTTATAACGGTTTCACGTTCATCTTCAGTTTATTGGTATGCACTCTGTCACTAGCATGCAATTAGATGATAAAGTTCATCACTTAAACTTAATGATTTATTATTTTCAGCTGTGAAACAAAAATGCTGAGTAGACGAGACGAAGTCGAAATGACCAAAGTAGCTTCAGTGAATGCCATGAAGTGGTTGTGCTAGAAGACTGACAGAATGTCACAGTGACTATGTCCATATTTGTGGATCACTATTACTTTCTAAAATCAACAACATTTCTGATCTTTTGGCGAGACTAAACAATATGAAATACTAAATGCATGTTCGTGTTGTTGCTAAAGATATGTACTCTGTTATTGAATTTCAGTTCAGGCAGAGCAGCGACAGAAACCTGCATCCTCAGAACATCTCACAGCACATCGTTTTCTGTATGATAAAATGATTAAGATTGATTTAATCACCTACATGTCTTGTTCTCATTGTTATCCTCTCAGAGAAAGTGTCAGCTACTGGGTGTTTTTGACTATAAAGACAGAGAGATATTGTAGCTCATTTGTTTATTTGTTTACCGTTTATTCGTTTGTGTGTGTTGTATGATACTGTGGGAGAGCGAAACAATAACCTAGTATCAGCTGATCATTTTCGCAAGATATGCTGTCTTACAAGTTACATGATTCTGATTTCTGATTGGCTGATTTAATAATGCATTACATGATTGGGGTATATAAACCCTTACACACAATAATCTGTCTCTTTCTGCCACAATTTTTTGGTCTGACTGGTAAGAGCTACCTTGCTCTCAAAAAATTGTTCAAAGCAGATTGAGCTGCCCGAGGTTCTCGCTGAGAATTTCGATCGATGACTGATAACTGTCATCACTTTGGCTACTTTGACTTCTCGATCCTATCGAGAACGTCTTAATGCGTTTGGCAATTGCAAGGGGTCCACCAGAAGTGAGAGGTGTCATACATATGCGTACTGCTGCAGGGCGGGTCGGCCTCCTCCTAAACACGAACAGAAGAACGTGTGGCCGACCGTCCCCCCGACCAGCACGAATTATTTTCTTCTGGCTATACAATGACACTGACTCGCTGGTCGATCTGACGACTCTCAATGCTTCGAGTGTATCTCAGCTGTCGAGAGTATCGAATACTCTTTTGTCAATCCTTGTGGTTGGCAAAAGAGAGCCTTGCAGTTGTTCTGCTCTTTACTTGAACAGTAAATCAAGTAAATCGAGCGGACTTGCGAATGCAGGTGCTGGAGTGGTAACAAGTTATCATTTCATGGATCGACAATTGTCAGTTAAGCCTGCCCAAGCTTGTCCGATACTTTTGTGATCAAGTTTTGACCTAGTAGGACACGTCGCCTGAACGTTGCTGCTCTTTCCTAAAAAGAGAAATGCTCGTTCAGCGATGTTAGATGAGGGATCGGGCACCCGTAATGTACATCGGACGATCGTCTCTGCTTTGCAAGGCTCGGCAATTCTGCTTCTGAAAAAGAAGAAATGATTGTAGAGCTCTGCTATTTTGGAATGACAGCTTTTCTTCTAGAAGGTGTCTTCCACCACGACAGGACTGTGTTAGTTTCATCAGCTCAACGGTGCTGCTCTTACTTGCTAAGAGAATTGATCGTTGTGCTATGATATTGAACGAACACTGGAGTTCGATTTATGCATGTTAGGACTCGTCAGCTCGGCGATTCTGCTTTGTTGACCAAAGAAGTGGTCGATCGAGCGACGACAATGAGCAAACGGACCGTAATGTACCTCGGACGTTTGACTCTGCTTGGTAGGCTCAAAACACGATGCTGCTTCTAACTTTGTTAGAAGAATTGATCGTTGTTTTTGATGTTATTGTGAAAGATAGTGCGCTGTCTTTCTGCATGACTGGACGTATCCCTGCCTAACTTTGTCGCTCGGCAAAGCTGCTCTCAATGAGAAGTGCTTGTTGTTCAGACAATATGAAACAGATCTGTAGGATTGATCAACACTACAGTGCTGCTCTTCCTAGCGCAGAGAATTGACTGTCGAGTGATGATACTTGAGCAAACGGACCGTAATGTACCTCGGACGTTTGACTCTGCATTTAGGAGAAGCTACGACGTTACTGCTTCTTAGCTTGCTAGAAGAAATGTACGTCGAAGCTGTCTTATGTAAATGCTATCGACCAGGTGACTGATCGTGAAGCTTGTTTGTTAATTGAATGTCTTAGTCTGGACAGGCTCTAGCTCGAGAAGAGTCTGAGAAGACAGAGAGATTCAGTTGAAAACAAGAAAAGTGATCAGTCACCAGATCGACAGCTTTTCACGTTCAGCCAAAATGCCGTGCTGAACGTGGGGAAAAATAAGAGATGTCTTGTTTTTCTCTAACGCAGCCAACAGTGTCTGATGAAGCTGTTGTCGGTCCCAAGCCCGTTTGAATGCGGAGGGGAGAAAAACAAAACAAGCAAAATCATAAATCTGAACAGATTTGCAATTGTGGACAAAGAGAAGGTTCACCTTGAATTTGTAGTTATCGTGTACAGTCGCAAAATGTCAACTCTAAACAAACTCACAATCGTTTCTTGTGAATGTGGTGCAAAATTCATGAAGAAAAACAGAACAATCAGCTCGACACCGAGCATCGATGCCTTCGACAAAACATGATGTTGGTGCTGATTCTAAATCTAATAAACAAGGCTCAGTTTTCTACTGTTCATGGAAGAACAACATAGCTCGAAATACTAAACACGGAGATCGCTACTCTAAAAGAAACGTCAAGTATCAGATTTGTGCTGCTTTTAGAAAGCATTGTAAACGCATAGACAGTTTTGCTGTTGGCAATGAGTGGGAGATGATTAATGAATCAGCATACAGTCGACCATTCGGAGCAGCTGCAATCAGTTCGCAGACTCGTTGTGTGATCAAGATGAAAGACAAACAGACTGTGGATGAATTCAGAAACTTTCTCCAAACTTTAGATATCAAACAGGTCGACCAGGTTCAACTGTCAGTGAGTTTGAAGGAGGACATGAAGTCTGTAACAAAAGATGACGTGCGAGCATTTGTTCAAGGTTTCCATACGACTTTGGCTAGTACGCGTTGGAAGGCTCATCATTACGCCAGAGAAGTCAGTGGGCTATACAAACTGGACTGGAGCGACATAGTACCATCACAAATTCCAACATCTGAAAGACGAGTGTTTGAAACTATTTTCTCTATCAGATTATTGTCATTAAAATTAATTTTGTTGAACAGTTTATCGAATTGTTATTTCTTTTGATTGTCGGAGTGCATGTTCATACGGGCTGATAATTCTTTGATGTGGACCTCAGATTAAGGTTTTACGAATCAGATCAAGGCAATTGAGTACTAGTCAAATGATTGTTGTTTGCAAAAATGTGATATCTTAAGATTTCCTCGTTCTAACATTTTAATTATTTAAAAAAACTATATTTAATCGGAATCAAACAAAATTTATTCATTCGACCTCAGCAGTTCTGTCTCAAACACTTCGCTTTACAACAATCTATATCATGAAACGAAAGTGAGAGAAAATCACGCTTTGGGATGCTGCTCAAGTTCATAAACACAAGACATTTAAGAGATGGATAGACAATATTCAAAGATGCCAATATCAAATCGATGACCATCCGTGCGAACGATATTCGACAAGTGATATAGAGAACACTAAGATTCAAAAGCTTGATTCTGCTCCCGAAAAAGTGATGACAACATTTATGGTTGGACTGCGACCTACGAAGCACCAGAAACGAATCTTGAACGAGATGATCAAAGTCAACAATCACTGCTACAACTGGTGTAACTTCCTAGTTAAGGAAAAGGGTATGAAACCAAACATGTACGACCTCCAGAAATTTGTAACAAAGATCAATGCCAATAGTGTACCTGCTGAATATCGTATGAATGTCAATGATGACTGGTATTTTGACAACAAGATGAGCAACATCAAACAGACTTCGTGTAAGAACTACTGCACGATGCATAAGGCTACTCGCAATCGAATGAAAAAGCAAAACGTGGAGCTTAAAGACAAATCGATGTCAACTCTAGAAGGAAGTTTTCAAATTCCACACAAATACATACGACTTCTTAATGAGAGAGACAGTGACGATGTCTCATTTCGGAATAAGTACATCGCAATCATGAAAAAATAACTTCTTGTTTCCAAATGAAAGAACTCCGAAAGATGAAAAGTTCATCAAACTATCAAAGAAAGTTGATCGTCTTCCACCCATCGAACACGATGTGAGAATCACCAAGAGGGCGAATGGAAAGTTCGTTCTCCAAATTCCTTGTGATTCGAAGTACACAAGGCGACATTCAACTCCAAAGGATGCTATGTGTGGTGTCGACCCAGGCGGTAGAACTTTCGCTACGGTATACGATCCGACTGAATGTATCGCCTACCAAGTAGGAACTGTTGAAGACAAACAACGTGTGATACGGAAACTTCATGATAAAATTGACAAGACACAAGCGCATCTGCAGAGAGCAATCGAGAAAAATCAGCAGAAAGCAAAAGATGAACGAACGACTCAACTTAAGAAGCTTCACCTAAAACTGAAAACATTTGTGGATGATATCCATCTCAAACTGTCCTCACATGTAGTGAAAAATTACAACTACGTGGCTCTCGGAAAGATTGGAGTGGCGTCAATCGTTCGAAAGGATAGACCAAATCATCTGGCTAAACGTGCAAATCGGGATCTACTTTGCTGGAGTCATTACAGATTTCGACAAAGACTAAATTATCGAGCAAATGGAACTGCTTGTAACATGGTCATACAGGACGAAGCATACACATCAAAAACTTGTGGTATTTGTGGAACGAAAAACAATCAATTGGGATCAAGTGAAACCTTTAGGTGTGAAAAGTGTACATTCGAGACTCACAGGGACGTCAACGGTGCTAGGAACATACTTCTGAAGTCACTCAAACAATTTCCTTTCGAATAAACGTTCATCGCCCAATTAGGGTCGATTCAACCCTAACCGGGTAGGAATTTTCCTTAACCGATGAAATAGTCAGGGTGGACATACTTTGGTGTACAGCTCCTTGATTGCATATAATAAAATGTTTAAATTGTAATATGTTTGTTTGTTTGTTTCTTTACTTGTTCTAACAATGTCTTGTCAGCGATGCATGATTGGTCTCTAGTTTCCCGCCAGTTACAGAGTACATAAGCTGTGTGTTTGAAATTAAGTCATTCTGATTAAGATCACTGAAGAAGCAAGACATGGGTAACTCAACTAAAAAGTGGAACCTGTTAGCAATGACTTGGTAGACAGAAGTTTGAAACGACAGCAGATCGAAAAAGCTTTGACAGAATTCTGCGCTCGTATAGGAAGAGTTTGGAGAAGACCACAGTCAAAGAGTGCGAGACTGAACAATGTTCGATCTACGGAGAAAGAAGAAATCAAGTTGACAGTGAGAGTGAGAAATCCCATCGTGACTTCGTCGACAGCCATGCTAAAGAAAGTGAACAATGTTAATTCAATGTTAATTCTGGCTGGAAAGTAAAGATGAACAATTTGTATCCTGATCTATCGGAGTTTATGTAAAATGAGTGTCGACAAATTCAGAAAGTGTTGACTTCAAATGTATACTCCATCTGTTGTACATATTGATAGTTGTGTCATAGAAGATCGTTAATAAAACTTGTCGAAACCAATTTCTGCTTTGTCTTGTCTTATCAATAACAACCTTTTTGCCAGCTTTGTTGCCCCATATGGCCATAACAACCCAACAATACTAGTGAAGGCTAGTCCGCCTGTAGCGTTATAAAAGTCTGAGCTTGGTGTACTTGTGTCATTTCACATCTAGCATTCAAACAGCAGCCGCAGCTTCAAAACAGCTTCATCCACAATTTCTGTTCTACAGTTCTAACATCGGCAAAGTAGGTAACACTTTAAATCAACAATTGATCGAGAATGTCATTTTCAAGTTTTTGCTTTCAGTCGTGCAATAAAACTGTTTCTAAATAAAATGTTTATTTTGTTTTTCAGAATAATGTCAGATCGTTATGTTTGCCTCAGTGAAGACTGGGATTTCGAGAGTAGGCCAACCCAACGTGTTGCAGTTAAGTAATCCTCAGACAAATATGTCTGTATGACTGAGGATTGGGGAGAAGAAATATCTAAACGTGTGGTGATTAGGTCGAACTCAGACAAATACGTCTGTTTGACAGAAAATTGGGATCCTGAGGAATCTGACGAGCTTGAGGAATCTGACACTTACAGAATGACATTTGCGTCGTGGGCACTCCAGGTCGAATTTGAAGAATCTCAGAAAAGTCATATGTAGATTTTATGAACGTTTCATTTATCAAAATAAAATTAGTTTAAAACTTTATCATGTCTTTGTTTTGACAATCTGTTAAGACTCGTATACTTATCCAACTTTCACGATAGCCAACGAACTCCAGACATGAGAAAAGAGTTCTTCGAAAGAGAGAGTGCGACACTTAGATATCTAGTAAATGTCTTTGCTCTCTCTTTCTATAAAAATGTCTTATGAAACAGTAAACGACAACTAAACACACAAGACGGTTTAAGCTTTTCATGTTTTATTGTACATTAAACTTTGTTTAACGAACAAATTAAACGATACGTCTGATCAGTCTATGGCTACAATTTACTTATAGCGAGGAGAGGAAGGAGAAAAGCAGTTTGTTATGCATACTAGCATCAATCTTATGACTTACATTAATCAAACTAAACTTCTAAACTCATCTTTAAAGCTGTCTATGATTCCCAAATCTACAAAAAATCGTAAACGTACTACTAAACCTGCCTGAGTTGAGGGAGGAATTCCAATAGAAAATCAGGTGGGTAAGCCATGAACCAAACAACACTTTAATCAGTAGACATCGATGAGAGGAACGAGGAGAGTAGCTTTTCAAACATGTTTCCCGAAATCATCTATGAAATTGATACTTTTTCAACTTCTTCGCAGAAACCAAATTGCCAATCTACTCGATAGTCATCGAGGCGAGGAACGAGGAGACGAGATTTTACATCTTAATGGTAGCAGTTCGAACGATCCTTTTTTATTAAAAATCTATGACTACAGAGCACCTACAAGAAGGAGAGGATCGAGGAAGGTGACTCTTACATTAAAATAAACGTTCTCGCATTATAGAACAGTTATCTTTAGAGTTAAATCGTTTCTTACTAATGAAATGAAATAACACTGAAACTCAGTTTGACTGCGAGGAGAGGAACGAGGAAGCCAGCTATTTCATTAAAATAAACGTTCTCGCATTATAGAACAGTTATCTTAAGAGTTAAATCATTTCTTACTGATGAAATGAAACGTGTACTGCTAATGAATAAATGCAATTAGTGTACCCTTCTTGAGTTATATGAACAAAACGTCTAAAATTGTCGGAATTTCGGGTCATAATTTGCCGAAAACTTCACTGTAAATGTTTCTCTTTAAATCAGCCAGATCACTTCAAACGTTCGGGAATTGTAGAAATATGTTCTTAGTTTGATTGAAACTTGTCTATGTGGTGAAAATAGGATCGAGACCTAGACATGTTTATACCTCAAATCGCATTCATGCTCTTTAAGATCTGTAGCATGCCTTATTGATTGTGTCAGTCAAGGTAATTTTGTCACAATAAAAGAGAAAAACAAGAGGTATGTAGTTTAATGTTTATTTTATAGAAAAATAAAAAGAAACAGTTTTAGATTTATCGACTACATTCAAAAGGAAGCATTTTCCTTGACTTCAAGATAATGTTTCTATAGTCTCTTAGCAGCTGTGTTACCAACTTTCGATGTATGTCTGACATATTTTCTAATTTCAAACTTTCAAGTTTTTGCAAGTTTCATGCCAGTGCTGGGGATCGATGAAATATGAAATGAAACAAAGTCTGAACAGTTTTGACAATTTCTGTTTATTTCGGTATACTGAAAAACTGAAAAACCTGTCACAACAGCTACACATCAGTTAAAAAACACCCCCGCAAAATAGGGGGGGGGGTCTTTTAGGAGGTACCCCCCACCCCTTTACCAGCAAAAACTTCTTCCAAAACCACCATACGTCCCCTATAACCGCCCATGTTAATTTGCCCTCAGAAAAATGTTGTTTTACTATTTTAGAAGTACTATTGACATAGTACATAAGTATCGTACTCAACGACCTTCAAAGGACGTAATTGATAACAGCAGAGATAGAGATGATAAAGATAATGGTGATGATGATGATGATGGCGGTGGAAATTGTGAAGGTAATGATGAATGTATTATGCTGATGGATGTCGTGGCTCTGATGACGATGATGATAGTGGAAGTGGTGACTGATGATAATGAGGGTTATGATTACAATGGTAGTGGTGGCTATGATGATGATTGTGACATTAATGGTGGTGATATGGTGATGATATGGTAATACGATGATGATAACGGCAGGGTTGGTGACAGTTGTGGTGGTGGTGATGATAAAAATGGAGATAATTTAAAGATTGTGATTATTATTGTTATTGTTATTGAAAAATCCTTAAAAAATTACTTAATGTGGCAAATAAAGAAAGTAGTCAGAAATATTTTTCTTCTCACCAAGTATTTCAACAACCCCTGTTTCTCACTGATTTCACTCCTTCAAAACGTAATGTCCGCTTAAAAATAAAAACCAATCTGTTCTTCATTAATAATGCATTATATATGATTTCGCCCATAGAATGTTTATGTTAGTCTTTGTAGTCAATTCACTGGGCATTTCTGTCTGTAGCCGTTGGATCCAGTGTACTTCACTTTTCCTGTTATACTTCAAGGGGTCATTGATAAACGAAAGAATCACTCAACCCAGGCTGTTTGACGATTTTTTTTCGTTGTTAAGTTCTGGGCCACTGCTGTATTGGGTTGTAATCTGATATCTGCATCGTGCTCCTTAAACCTTGCCATAATAGATCTACCAGTAAAGCCTACATAAATTAGCTTTTTGCATGTGTAACATGTAAGTCCGTACACAAGGTTGAACTACAATGAGCAAATGGGTATGGTGGACTCGTTCCTTAGCTTTGAACTAATGCCTCTTCTGACTGCATCAAATACTTTACACGCTTAAGTGCATTGGATTGCAGACCTTGTTCTCCCTTTCATTATTATGTACTAGGAGGTCTTAGATATTCTTGTCTCTTCTGTAATAAACTTAAGGTGGTTGTATAAAATATGTTTCATTCTTGTGGATTTGTAAAATGTTGTCGTGTTTTGGACAATTTTGTCGATATTTGGAAGCTGTTTTAAATTTCATTTCCAGTGGTACCCTGCTCTTCTGTTCTTTAGGTTTTGTTTATAGCTTAAGTGATCTCTTTAGTCCTTTCTATCTACCTTCTATAACTGATTTTCAATCAACCTTCCACTGTATCCTCTTACTCGTAATTGTTTTTTAAGTTTTTGCCTATGAGTTTGATACTCATCCTGTTTTGAGCAAATTATATTTATTCTTACCAAGACCGAATGGGACTGCTTTTTTATCGTATAAGGATGACCCGTACATGTGTTTGTAAGTTTAGATTACAAATCCGTATACAAATGACCATCAATTTCTTTTAAACAACTGTCAAAAAAATTTCATGTTCAATCATAATTCTGTCTTTTATCAATTTG
The DNA here is from genome assembly GCA_038501625.1 of Corbicula japonica. Classification (NCBI taxonomy): domain Eukaryota; kingdom Metazoa; phylum Mollusca; class Bivalvia; order Venerida; family Cyrenidae; genus Corbicula; species Corbicula japonica. The sequence continues at coordinate 9,372,343 of JAZAYU010000004.1, read as the reverse complement.
ATTTGCCACTGACCGTTCCAAGGCGGTAACCCCTCGGGTTCTCATTTTTGTTTTTTGTTAGTGGCGTCCTTTTTGAAACTGATTATTTTATTAACCATGCTCTCTCCCCCTCTCTTCTTCTTGACTGTGTGGGGAGGCTGTTTTTTTCTGAATGTGGCAATTCCTGATATGCATATTTCACCTTTTTATGGATCCAGTTAGCATATGTATGAGAGTTGAGGAGCTCGTCATTGACACCCTCTGTACTAAGTTTCATGTTACAGTAACCGTACGGTTAAATATTTGGATATCAACAAAATATGGTTAAAAGTTTGGTTAGTAATTGTATAAAAATCTGGTTAAATTTAACCAACCTTAGATTTTTTCCGTCGAGAGGGTTAACTATTTAACCAGATTCCATCATGGCTGCCTTGGTTGGACATAACGCTCGACGACCTCGGCAATTTCGCAGAATTCATTCACAACTTGACGGAATTGACGACGACGAATTAAGAAAAAATGTGAAATATGCATATCAGGAATGGCCACATCTAGCAGATACAGCCTCCCTACACAGCCAAAAAGTAGAGAGGAAAAGAGAGCATGGTATTACAATAATCAGTTTCAAAATGGGCGCCACAAACAATTAAAGAAAGTAACAACCCGCGGGGTTACCGCCTTAGAACGGTCAGTGGCAAAACAATTTGCCACTGGGGGTTTAAACCAGGTTCTAGGGTGCACCAACCTCACACTTGCCCCAACAGGTTCTCGTATTACAAAACAAGTACAAGTTGTTTTGGTGAAATAACTCCAACCCACCCATCGGCTCAACAATGTTGCATGCAAAAGCACACACATATAAAACAAAAGAAGCTTACAGCATTGCAAAGCCAAAGGGCAGGTACTCAATGATCTTACCGAGGCCAGAGCTCCTGGAGTAAATTCAGCAAGAACACGTTGACAGGGATAAAAGAAACAAATGGAGCTTTAAGATGTTACAGATTTGGCTCGGCTAACTTGGACAGACTTGAGGGACTGATCGGTGACCGCCTGACAAGACAGACAAGACGACGCGAACCTTGTACACTAAGGCAGCAAAAAAATAGAGCTTTCACTGAAGGTGATTAATACCCCCGCAATACTGCTTTGTCACAGTATACAGAAATGATGTTTGCATCTTTCATAGGTGAAAGCTGAAAAAAATTGAAATCCTGAAAATTTGCTGGGGGTCCAGGGAAAAAGGGGGTCGAAGCCCCCGAAGCTTCTGGAAGATAGCAATTTGTATACCATTGGGAAGCCATTTCTTAAGTGCATTTGAGCTTTTTTGAAACACAAAATTAAGACATCTGGAGGCCTGGGTTTATCATTTATTGTCATTTATCTTAATCAACTATGCCTCTCAATACAGTGAAAATTCTCCATAAACAAAAATTTTAGAACTTCATGAATATTTTCAATAATTATAAAATTGACGGTAGCTGTTTATTTCTGCTTTTTTATGCCCCCGAAGGGAGGCATATAGTAATCGGACCGTCCGTCTGTCCGTCCGTCCGACCGAAACAATCTTGTCCTCGCTTCTTCTCCAAAACCGCTTGAGGGATTTCTTTGAAACTTCACAGGAGTGTTAGTCACCAAGCCTAGTTGTGCATATTGTCAGGAATTTCTGCTCGGATTATTTGTGGCTGAGTTATGGCCCTTTTTAGCAAAATCTTGTCGCTTCTTCTCCGAAACCGCTTAAGGGATTTCATTGAAACTTCACAGGAGTGTTAGTCACCAAGCCTAGTTGTGCATATAATAAGGAATTTCTGGTCGGATTATTTTTGGCGGAGTTATGGACCTTTTCACCTAACCCTAATCCTACCCCCTAACCCTAACCCTAAGGTATTAACTAACCCTAACCCTAACTTCACAGGAGTTTGTTACCAAGCCTATACCGTAAGGAATTTCTGGTCGGATTTTTTTTGGCGGAGTTATGGGTCTTTTCACCTAACCCTAAACCTTAACCCTAACCCTAAAGTATTTAACTAACCCTAACTTCTATATTAAAATCTTGTCCATTCTTTATCTTCAAAACTGCTTGTTTTTGACCGAGTTATGGGCTTTTTCACTTAACCTAACCCTAAGTCTTTAACCCTAACCCTAAGGACTTGAACTAACCCTAACCCTAAACCCTAACTTGTTGTCCACACTCTAGCGGTCTTCATTGTTATTCAATCTTCTTCAAACTTGGTCATAATGTTTATCTCAATGATATCTAGGTCAAGTTCGCAACTGGGTGATGTGACCTTGAAAATTGGTCACTAGGTCAAATTAAAGAAAAAGGTTGTTCGCACTCTAGCGGTCTTAATTTTGGTGGGGTCTTCTTCAAATTTGGTCAGAAAATTTATCTCAATGATATCTAGGTACTATTTGTAACTGGGTCATGTGACCCTTAAAACTAGGTCACTAGGTCAAATGAAAGGAAAAGCTTGTCCGCACTCTAGCGGTCTTAAATTTGGTGGGATCTTCTTCAAACTTGGTAAGACCGTATATTTCAATAATACCTAGGTCAAGTTTGAAACTGGGTCATGTGACCTTGAAATCTATGTCACTAGGTCATATGATAGAAAAAGCTTGTCCGCACTCTAGCAGTCTTAATTTTGGTCGGATATTCTTCAAACTTGGTCAGAATGTCTATCTCTATGATATGTAGGTCAAGTTTGTACAGGGTCATGTGACCCGTAAAACTAGGTCACTGGGTCAAATTTAAAAAAAGCTCATTTGCACTCTAGCGATCTTAATTTTGGTGGCATCCTCTTTAAACTTGGTCAAAATGTTAATCTCAGTGATATCTAGGTCAAGTTTAAAACTGGGTCATGTGACCTTGAAATCTGGGTCACTAGGTTAAATTATAGAAAAGCTTGTCCGCACTCTGGCGGTCTTAATTTTGGTGCGATCTTCTTTAAACTTGGTAAAAATGTTTATCTCAATGATATCTAGGTCAAGTTCGAAAGTGGGTCAGATGACCTTGAAAACTAGGTCACAAGGTCAAATTATTGAAAAAGCTTGTTCGCACTCTAGTGGTCTTAATTTTGGTGGTATCCTCTTTAAACTTGGTCAGAATGTTAATCTGAATGATATTTAGGTCAAGTGCTAAACTGGGTCATGTTACATTGAAATCTAGGTCACTAGGTCAAATTATAGAAAAAGCTTGTGCGCACTCTAGCGGTCTTAATTTTGGTCAGATCTTCGAAATTGGTCAGAATGTTTATCTCAATGATATCTAGGTCAGGTTCGAAACAGGGTCACGTGACCTTGAAAACTAGGTTACAAGGTCAAATAATAGAAAAAGCTTGTCCATACTCTTAACAGTCTTAATTTTGGTGGGATCTTCTTCAAACTTGGTAAGAATGTTTATCTTAATGATATCTAGGTCATGTTCGCAACTGGGTCACATGACCTTGAAAACTAGGTCACTAAGTCGATTAAAGAAAAAGCTTGTCCACACTCTAGCGGTCTTATTTATGGGCTGATCGTCTTCAAGCTTGGTCAGAATGTTTATCTCAAAGACATCTAGTTCAAGTTCGAAACTGGGTCATGTGACCTTGAAAACTAGGTCACTAGGTCAAATTATATAAAGAGCTTGTTAGCACTCTTGCTGTCTTAATTTTGGTCCTCATTTTCAAGCTTGGTCAGAATGTTTATCTCAATGATATCTAGGTCAAGTTCAAAAGTGGGTCATATGACCTTGAAAACTAGGTGACTAGGTCAAGTTATAATAAAAGCTTGTCTGCACACTAGTGGTTTTAATTTTGGTCTGATCTTAACTTTCATTACCATAAGATCTTGGTTCCTATTATTGAAATTGCAATATTGCATTATGGGTTTCAGAGTTATGGTCCCTGAAAGTGCAGAAATTAACTATTTAGACCTTGTCTGCACAATATCAGCTTCATTTTTTATTTGAATTTAATTATACTTGTACATGTACAAATAATTGAGTTACGATAAGACCTAGGTTCCTTTTTTTGAACCAGCTAGATTCCATAATGGGTTTCAGAGTTATAGCCCTTGAAAGAGCCAAAGTAAGCTATTTTGACCTTTACTCCACAATAGCAGCCTTATTTTTTCACATGATTTTACCAATCTTGCACACGACTGTTGCAACCATTGAGCAGTTGTTGACAGGTGAGCAACCCAGGGTCCTATGAACCCTCTTGTTGCAAGGGTTATGGGCCCTTACTCTTTACTATTTGACTTCTATATTAAAATCTTATCCATTCCTAATCTCCAAAACCACTTGGAGGATAATATAATAATAATCTCTTTATTTTAAGAAGGTAACTCATTAAGACAAAATCTATGACAACAAAATTAATACAAACAAATACAATATTTGCAAGTATAAAAGTTAGTCAAATGAAGAAATTGCTTATTTTCAATGAGGCCTTCTAAAATGGATAAACGAAAAACATATATTACAACATATAAAACATCAATACTTAAAGACAGACACAATTAATTACATACACTATTCATGCTTTAGGCAAATTTCGATTACAAATATGCATCGTGTAAAATTATGCGAAAAACTATATACAAATACAAAAGTAATAACAATTTAAAGAGGTTGTATTTCAAACAAGTAAGTTTTTAAATGTTTTTTGAATAAATATATGGAAGAGGCAGATCTAATTTCATAAGGGATATCATTCCATACGCTCATACCTGTATAGCTGAAACATTTTTTAATTAAGTTAGTTTTACCTTTTAAGTGTTCAATATCAGTTCTTGAAGAAGATCGCAAGTTATACCGAGGTTTATTAGATACTTTTACAAGGTTAGTGATGTATTTTGGAACCAAATTATGTATAGATTTGTGGACCAATAGTGCAGTGTGATATTTACATCTTGATTCAAAAGAAAGCCATTTTAGGATATGAAAAAGATCTTTCGTAGGTGTGCGAACAGGTTTTTTAAGAATTATTCTTGCTGCTCTTTTTTGAATTTTGTATATTCTATTTAAGTCGCGACGGTTACCGTTACTCCAAACAATACAACCATATTCAAAAGTAGATGCAATATATGCATTATAAAAGAGTTGTTTCATTTCCATTGTTAAAAAGGATGATATTCGTTTAAGTAAACATAATTTTGATGCAAGTTTCTTACAAGTTTGATTTATATGGGTACTCCAGTTAAGACAGTTGTCAATATAGACGCCTAGTAATTTTTGTGATTTTACATTTTGAAGCAATTTATTCCCAACAGATAATTTGAGTTCATGATTATTATTGATCCTTTGCTTTGAATCAATGATCATACATGTTGTTTTGATTGGGTTAATGATCATGTTATTTATTGAACACCATTTTTGCGTTTCGTTTAAACTTAACTGTAGTTTCATTTGTATTACTTCTAGTTTGCAATCAGATGCGTGTATAGTTGCGTCATCAGCATACATATCGACCCCTGATGTAATTTTTAGCGGTAAATCATTTACGTATAATAAAAATAAAAGGGGGCCTATGATTGAGCCCTGGGGTACACCAGAAATAATATGACGAGTTTGTGATCGTATTGCACCATTTTTAATTAACTGTTTTCAGTTTGAGAGGTATGATTTGAAAAAAGTTATAGCGTTATTTGAGAAGTGATATAATTTTAATTTATATAGAAGTATGTCATGGTCAACTAGATCAAAAGCTTTTTTAAAATCTAAAAATAGTGTTCCAATCATTTTCCCTGAATCAATTTCCTTTAACCAAGAATCTATTATTTTCACCAAAGCAGTTTGGCAGGAGTGTTGTTTTCTAAACCCCGACTGATACTCATAAATTATATTCGTTTGTTGAAAAAATAAATATAACTGATTTGCAATATGCCTTTCAAAAATCTTGGATAAAGTTGGCAAGATAGAAATAGGTCTATAATTATTTGCATTTTCCTTACTTCCCCCTTTGTGTATAGGAATAACATTAGCAAGTTTTAGGTGATCTGGAAAAATACCTTGCATAATACTGCTGTTTATAATTGAAGCTATGGGTACAGATATATAATCTTTACATAATTTGATGATATATGGCCCTAAGTAGTCCAAGCCTGTAGATTTATTAATATCTAGTTTTTCAATTATTTTACTTACTTCAAAGGGAGTTATAAGTTCAATGTTAAAACATCTGTGTTTCAGTTTTTCATTTAAATAGACATTAAGGTATTGAAAATTTTCTTTCTTAATTTCGTTTTTTGTTAAACATTTAGAAATACTTACGAAATGATCATTAAGTGCATTTAGAATGTTTTCATTCCCAGTTATGATGTCATCATCTATACGCAACATAGAGGGTAAGTAGTGGCGGGAATAAGACGAATCACCATTATTTAAACAACAATTTATACTATCCCAAAGGAATTTAGGATCTTTGCGATCTTGAACGGCTTTGTTGATGTATGATTTTTTGTTTACTTTAATGAACGAGTTACATTTATTTCGCCAGATGTTGTAGTTTGTCCAGTCTTTGCAACTTTTGTACCTATCACGCTTTTTTCTGGCTTGCTTAATTTCATCGTTATACCATCCAGGTTGGCGCAATCGCTTTACACGTTTTGATTTAAGTGGTGCATGTTTTGACAAAACATTATTTAAGATATCATACAAACAATTTAAAGAGGCATTTGGGTCAATAAAATATTCTATATTTCCTAAATTGGATAGATTAAGGTCTGCGAGGAAGTCTGACTCGTCAAATTTTGTAAACGATCGGTAAGTTCTAGTTTTATGTTTTTCTACATTTTTAATCTCATTTTTATATATCATTGTGAATAAGACTGGAAAGTGATCACTTAAACCAACCTGCGGTACTAAAACCTCAGGTATAAGATCGGGAGACGTAGCATAAATATGATCAATAATAGTTGAAGAAGATTTAGTTACCCTAGTAGGGGTACTTATTAATTGAGATAGCCCGAAATCACAAATAAGTTGTTCCCATTTCTTGTTACTAAAAATACTTGGTGTCGTAAAATTAATGTTTAAATCGCCGAGTATAAATAATAATTCATGGCTAAATGATTCAGCTTTTGACAGCTGCCTTTCATAAATATCTATCCAGGTCTGAGGGGAATTAGGTGGTCTGTATACAAAATTAGTTAAGAATGGTTCACTATTAGGAAATTTGATTTCTAGCCATACACTTTCGAGATTTTCGTCTTCAATATCAAAGCGTCTGACATATGGTATAGTTTCATTGATATACACAAGAATTCCTCCACCAGATTTTAAGATTCTGTCTTTCCTTTCAAAGGTAAAACCGTTAATATGCAATCCGAATTTAAGATATTTTCTGTTAAAAAGTTTCACATAGGCCAAAAATATCGACAGAACTTACGTCATTAAGTAAAATTTAAACTTCATCTAACTTAGGCAATAAATGTTGCACGTTAAAACTACCAATGTGTATACCTTTTTTATGAAAAGAAAATTTTAATGCGCAATCTGTTGTCGACCCAGGTAAGACACGTAACGAATATGGTAGACCAGGAGAGTCAATTTCTTTTTCAACATGAGTGGAATTAAGTTTCGTACTATTTTTAGTGTTGAAAATAGTTTTATTAGATATTTTAAATTTTTTATCATTTTCGACAACTGAATTGTCACTAAAATTACATTGGTTACACAATGGTAATATTCCTTTTGTATTAATGTCAACGTTGCTTGAATATTTAGTACTAGTTTCCATTGTGTCAGAGTTATTATTTAAATTTTTGTTATGTAATAAACTATTTTGACTGGTCTGTTTGCCAATGTTTGATACTTCATAAAGATTACATTTGCAATAAAGAAAATTACATTGACATAGTGTTGCTAGCTGGGTAAATTTGTTATAACAAACCAGTTGTTGGGAGTGTCTGTCATTGAATTCCTACCGACGCTGAGCACGGTAACAAGTTTTGTGCAATATGATTGTTTCTTCCACAATATGAACATGTATTACTGCTTCGTCTTGGCCATTTCCGTCGTTCACTTCTCATACGCCAAGTATGATCATGGAAATCTCTGGATTCTTGCGACACTGCATCTCTACTGAATTGATCTTGCTTGTGCTTGATGATCACTTTTCCTTTGTTGACACAAGCGTTCTGGTCCCTCTTTCGTTAAGATGGATGCCATCTTTATTATAGTAATGGCTCGCCGTTGTTCCATCTCCGTATATAAATGCACTGATGACATTTATATAGGTAGCAGCTGTTATTTTACATACTTCTGCTATGGCCTCATTTAGGGGTTGAACATCAACATCTCTTCTTGGGCAGACATTGCAAATACAAACTACACAGCCTCTCTCTTGTAGTGACGTCGTTGTTTCAACTAATTCTGCGCGAAACCGCGTTACGCTTTTTCCTGACGCTACGTCATTTCCACCTATGTAGATTATTATGTTGGAGAAATTTGCTAAGTCATATTCCACCAAACGCATAGCCACTTCATCTAACTTAGCTCCTGGCATGGTCTTGATTTCTACGTCTTTCGCTAGCCCACGCTTTTGTATACCTCGCAAGAGGGAGTCACCGATAATTAATGTTTTTTCTTTACCAAATGGTCGTTTCAATAATGTTTCATCTGAGTCGTGTTGCCTTTGATCCATGATTTTATTTCTAGACAGGCTTTCTCTCTTTAGATTTTCCTGAGGGGTACTCTGGGGCTTCTTCTCGGGTGATGGTTTCAAAACAGGATGCGACTGTTCTTTCTTCTGAGAGAATCCGCCGTGCTTCGGAATCTGTGTTGAGATCTGAACTTTTATAGTATCCGTCACAGATTGCAACTTTCGCAGTACGCTTTCATTTACAGAATTCAGCTGATGTTGTATTTCGTGAGTACTTTCCTTTACTTCTTCCACAGAAGTTGTCACATCACGAGAGTATAATTGGTATTGTTTTTTTTTTCAGACTGCTTACTGCATCCTTGATCTCTCCTATTTGTGTTAAGGTTTGGGTCATATGTGATTGAAGTTCTCGTCGAATTTCGAGTATATTATCTGATATTGTCTTCATAAAGTCTTTCAGCATATCATTACTGGAGTCCTCTTCACATGATGCAGAATGTCTTTTTTGTTTGATTTTTCTCACATTTTCAACAGCTTCGTGTAAAGCAGTCAGTTCATCATCACGCGATGAAGGTGCATCATCGTTGGTAGTCTCGGAAGCGGAAGTGTTTGAACAATGACGCAAAAGCTGTTGAATAACAGAATTCACTTCGCCTACAGTAGTGTTACTTTCTAAAAGCTTTCTATCAATAGCTTTTAGGATTTGTGGTAAGTCATCCTCTGTGAACTGCTGGGATTGCTTTCCGTTAATAAGACAAGAACTTTTTGTGTGATACATATTAAGTGTATAAACACTCTGTCTGCCGCATGAAAGCTTGTACTTGGTTTCCACCAGGTTCCCTTGTTTGTCATGGACTGGGATTTTCTGACATTTATATTTCAACTCGTTTGATGTGTAGAAAGTGTCAACATAAATTTTTAACAGTTCGTACATACCAGAACTCAGCACAATCCTAAGTCCTCCTCCTGTTTCATATATTACAACATCGTCTCTTTTTGTTGCCGCTAGCTTCTTTTGCAACGATTTTTCTTCGTTCAGGTCGTATTGCCGTTCTTCAACTACCACATCGTTAATGTTGAAATTATTATCTGACCAAGCTGAAGTATCTGGCAGGATTGATGATCTTACAAGATCCCCGCTATTCATCTTCTCTAAAATTCGTTTCACGACAAAAGAAGTCTCTGAACTGAACTGTTCTATCTAAAATATTTTCACAGATTTTTATCCGATTTCAATGAATTTTATATCAAAATGTGTAATTTTTTAAGGAGTATCAAATTCATTCGAATTCACTTAAAATTCGATGCAACTTTCTTTAAATTTAATTTAAAACTTATTTTTTAACGTAACGCGTTCAAAAAGTTGTTTACGTCGATGACGTCATTCGTGCTGAAACTTCATTGAAACTTCACAACTACAGACTTTTACCAAACGATCCTTTCCATCTTTCACATTATATGAATGCAGTATGCTTCGATCTCTTCCACAGGCATATTTTTACTACATATGTATACCAATTCGATTTCAAAGCTGCATTTCGGGGGCATATGCCAATTTCAAGTGACAGCTCTTGTTTGATAATAAATATCTCCAATACAAAGTATGTACATAATTTTTGCGCGTTTTAGTTTCTAAAGTACATCATTTATAGGCATATTCTATTGTAGACCTACTATCATTTTGTGTATTCCGAGATTAAATTTTCTCGCGGCATAACAATTTAAGAAAACCAACCGTAGGATTATATCCGCCTACCGATACAAGGCCATTTCAGTTGCATGATAATTACAAACGTATTACTTACTAAGCTGTCTCTGTGTAAGAAAACAACAAAACAATCGAGCATCTTCTGAGTATTTTTTACATACGAGGGTCATTCATAAAGTTTCCGGACTGTTGCTATAATTCATAGAGTTGTAAAGATATTATAAGAAAACGCACACATGATGATTAATACATATGTATTTTAAATACAAAGTTTCAAATAAATACAGTCACATTTCACTTCTTTACAATAATTTACATAGAACAAGGTAGAGTGCCACGGAGCAGATAACAACGTCAATTTAACGCTACTAACGTCAACTGAGTTAATGTTTTTCAAAATACTCGCCGTGTAGCGCTACGCATTTCCTGTGTCTGTGTATCCTTTTAGTGAACACATCGCCGTACAAGGTAGAAATGAGACAACCATGTTTCATCGACTGTAATAATTCTGTCTAAGAAGCGTTGTCCTTGTCTCTCGAAACGTTTCAAAAACGCTTCGGATGCCGCAACTCGTCGTCGTTTATCTTCGTCGCTAAGTAGTCGCGGGACCCATCGTGCACACACCTTTCGCTGGTTAAGATCATTCGTTACAATATTGTAAGCCTTGCCCACGCTAACATCAGTCATTTCCTCTATTTGTTGTACTGTTCTCCGCCGATCACTTCTCAGAATGTCTCTTATTCGATCGTTTATTTTCCCGCTAACAGAAGGACGACCCGAACGTTTCCGGTCATTGACGTCTACATCACCTTCGCTGAATCGCTTGTGCGAATCAAAAACAATAGTGCGAGTCACTTTTGCTGTTTTATCACTTTTCAAAAACTTTAATGTGTCCCTAGGCGTCATCCCCACTTTTACGCAATGTTTAATAATTGCTCGTTGCTCCGTTGATTTTGACGTTGGCGTCAAGTGTGTTGCAGCACTATTCAACCCGTCGGCGTTCATCATGAAGTTTGAACTGGTTGTTTATCATAGAACCGTTAACTTTGCATAATTGACGTCAGATAGATGACGTAACGTCATGCCGATTTTTAGCGCGCTAATAAGCATATTCACGATTTTAATGAAGTCGGTATATCAAGAAACATTTGCTATTATTGCGTTGCGTCAAACTGCTCCGTGACGCGTTAGTGTGATAACCATAGTAACAGATAGGATGGAGTAGGGTTGAAATATATATATAAAAAAAAACAAATACACTAAATTTGTTATACTTTTCTTCACATATTGATCAAGTTTCTACGCAATATAAACAATAATAAGATTTTTACAGCCAGAGTCCGGAAACTTTATGAATGACCCTCGTATATCACTTTTTTACAATCTGTTGATACGCAAACAGCTACACGACCTTTACCCGCGCACATCTTGTTAATCTTCCGAGAGGGGTAAGAATAATGACGTCATTTGGTGAGCTTATGCTAACGCCACGTGCGTGTAAAGCAAAAGTTGTGTTTAAAAATAACCACTTGGGTTTTCACTGGATGTAAACAAAACTGTAAAAGTTGGCGTCACAAGGTTTTGTTGAATCGTGCTCCCCTTCTAAAAAATAATGGACTGATCCAAATAAAAAAATTTGTCATGCAAATCTACTCACCAACGTATGTTAAAAGTGTAAAATCTGGAGAAGTAGTTTGCGACATAAGATTTTGTTAAACAATGCTCCCCTCAAACAAATAATGGATTGATCCATAAAAAATATGTCACTTACATGCGCACTTCATGCAGTTTCAAGTCGATATCTTGAAAACTGTAGACGTCTGCATAACACGATTTTGTTAAATCATGTCCCCTGCAAAAATTAATGGACTGATCCACAGGAAAATATGTCACGCACATCTACACTTCATGCCGAACATATGTTTACAGTTTCAAGTCAATATCTTAAAAACTGTAGAAGTAGTTCGTGTCACAAGATTTTGTTGAATCATGCTTCCCTGCTAAAAATAATAGACTGATCCACATCAAACAAAGTATGTCATGCAAAACTCACAAACATATGTTTAAAGTTTGAAAACTAGAGAAGTAGTTTGCTTCATAAGATTTTAAATAAAAGATTTTGTTAAATAATGTTCCCCTCCAAAACATAATGGACTGATCCACAAAAAAATATGTCGCTTACATGCGCACTTCATGCAGAACATACAATTTTAGTTTAAAAGTGGATATCTTGAAAATTGTAGAAGTTTGCATAACACGATTTTGTTTAATCATGTCCCCTGTAAAAAATAATGGACGGATCCACACGAAACATATGTCACGCACATTTACACTTCATGTCGAACACATGTATAAAATTTCAAGTCAATATCTTAAAAACTGTAGAAGTAGATCGCGTCACAAGATTTTGATAAATTGTGCTCCCTCCGTAAAATAATGGACTGATCTTCATGAGAAAAAAAATAGTTCGCGCAAATGTACTCACGAACATATGTTTAAAGTTTCAAGTCGATATCTTGAAAACTTTTGAAGTAGTAAGTATAGAAGTTTGCATAACACGATTTTGTTATATCATGTCCCCTGCAAAAAAATAATGGATTGATCCACACGAAAAATATGTCACGCACATCTACACTTCATGCCGAACATATGTATCAAGTTTCAAGTCAATATCTTAAAAACTGTAGAAGTAGTTCGCGTCACAAGATTTTGTTGAATCGTGCTCCCCTCCGAAAAATAATGGACTGATCCATATGAGAAAACAAAAATAGTTTGCGCAAATGTACTCACAAACATGTTTTTTATGGTTTCAAGTCGATATCTTGAAAACTGTTGACGTAGTAAGTGTAGAAGTTTGCATAACACGATTTTGTTATATCATGTCCCCTGCAAAAAATAATGGACCGATCCACACGAAAAATATGTCACGCACATCTACACTTCATGCCGAACATATGTATCAAGTTTCAAGTCAATATCTTAAAAACTGTAGAAGTAGTTCGCGGCACAAGATCTTGTTAAATTGTGCTCCCTCCGAAAAATAATGGACTGATCCACATGAGAAAAAAAATAGTTCGCGCAAATGTACTCACGAATGTATGTCGATATCTTGAAAACTGTTGACGCAGTAAGTGCCACAGACCGACCACCCAACCAACCAACTAACCAACCGTATGATGACTCCTATATACCCTTAAACTAAAGTTTGCGGGGGTATAACGAGTGCGCTCCGCTTTTATGCGTCGGGAAGTTTTTTTCAAGTTATAGGGAGACACCTTTGGTGTTGACATCGCAATCGTTTCCCGAGTAATTACTCGTGTAACTGATGCGCTTTTTGAACTGAAGAACGATTACATCAAGTTCCCTACCAGTGACGAGGCTAGAAATGTTGCAAAAAGTGTTTTTATGCCCAACGTCCATTTCCGGGGGGTGATTGGATGTATTGATGGCACTCACATCCGTATTATTTCCCCACCAAAAGCGGAGAAAGTGGCATATATTTACCGCAAACGATACCACTCCATAAAATTTAATGTGCAAGCCATATGTGATCATCTCGGTTTGTTTTTTACTTTTGTTTCTTATGATGAATAGCGTCCCCTTGCTACTCATTAATATTCACTGATAAGAATAGTGTACATTGTAATTTTCTGAGTTCGGTCGATATTCGCCCAGAAATTAAAAAAAATGCCGATAAATTATTATTTATCAAGCATTATCAAAACACATGAAATGAAACACAGCCCAAATCGTTTCACTAATGTTCATGTTCAGTGCTTCTCGGTGACTAATACGTAAATGAAGTTTTAATGAGAGAAACAATCATAGCTACTTATATATAAACCTCTTACTAAAAACTGGCCATTGTTTCAAACCATTCCCCAGTTATCAGTCGGAAACCAAACTAAGGGGACTGACAGAGGGAGGCAATTACTAAATGCCTCCTTTAGACACATACCAATCTGATTTGAATTGTTTACTATTTTCCTTAACTTCGATTTTAAACTTGTGTACCAGCCATATGATTATCGATTTGAGTTGGATGATAACTTCAAAGTGAATAGTATGTTTACAGTTTTAAATAAAAAACCTTATTGAACACGTTTAATCTCTTATATAGATTTGGACAAAGGTTTTATTCGGCGACAGTGGCTATCCATGCCGACCCTTTTTGCTTACACCATACATCAATCCAACCAATAATAGAGGAAAGGTATAACAGAGCTCACACATCTACTCCAAATATTTTTGAACGAGTATTATGTGTTTGGAAAAGTAAGTTCCATGTGTTGCATAGAGTATAAACAATATCAAGATGTTTCAATTATATCATTTTTAATCGTGTTGACTGTAACAACAAATATAGAACTGACTTCTGTAACATTTCATTTTAAGGGCTTGCTCATTTCGAAGAACGTTCCGGTTACGTTTAAGGCTGGTTTAATCAAACATTTTTTGATTAACTAACCATTTGGTTATCCAGATTTATAGAATAAGTTATTGATAAATAAAAACAAATATCACATACGAGGGCTGTTCAAAAATTACGTGTACTTGCGTAATAACTTTTTTATTATGTATGGTAGTTTCATAAAAAATACATGACTGAAAACATTAAAGTTTTCTTCATAAATATGTGGATTTTTGAGTCTGTGCGTTCGGGCATCGTTGATCTGCAGGTCGTTGAATACACCGAGGGTAGCGTTACCGGCCCGCATCTCCGACGTCATTGACGTCGTTGACGTTACGACGTCATCGGCGTGTATTACTGCGTGTCTGTCATTTCTTCTCGATGCGATTTATGGCGTGTCTTTCATTTCTTCTCGAACTAGCATCCGCTGTATTCTACGCATCATTGGTGCCGCTTTGGCCACTGTTGGAAGAAAACGTCTTCAAAGTATTCTCGTGGAAGAGCGTGGAGTAGCACGTTCGTGGTAGTCTGGAGTTCTGCGATGCTCCCGAACTTCTGTCCTTTCAACTTGAGTTTCAAATCAGGAAATATGGCAAAATCGAAAGGGGCCAAATCCGGCGAGTAGGGTGAGTGGTCCAACAGCGGAAGTACAGCTAGCGCCAGCTGAGTGGAAGCGGCCGTGTGAGGCGGTGCGTTGTCTTGATGCAAAACGAACTGGTCTACTGGGATTCCCGGACGTTTCTTCCGAAGCGCGCGAAGAAGGTTGCGGCATAGAACCTATAAAAATAAAAAAGAATGAGTTACCCTTCTTGTATAGTTCAATCAAATAATTGTATTCATGATATTTATATAATCAGACTTTTTTCTGAAATAAAAACAACCCCGTTTGAACATATTTTGCTTATTTTGTATCAGTTCAAAAGTTACTATTATTATTATTATTATTATTATTATTATTATTATTATTAGTCTTACTTCGGAATAGTACTTTACGTTGACGGTTTTATCAGTAGACACCGCATGACACAGGATAATCCCTCGGCAGTCTGCGAACATGATGAACATTTGTTTGCCGGCCGACCTCGCTGTTCGGGCTTTCTCGGGTGGCGGAGATCCGGCCCTCTTCCAAACAGCAGACTGCTCCTTTGTCTCGGGGGTCATGGAGGTATAGCCACGTCTCATCAGTCGTAATTACTGTCTCAAGAAAGGCGGGGTTGCGCTCGTACTGTTTCAGGAAACTCTTCGACATCATCAATCGTCTCTCGCGCTCGTGGTCCTTCAACCTGCATGGACCTGAAATCAACCAAATAACGATAATATTTTTTAAATGTCAAAAAATAACATTCGCCATAATATTCTTCTATATGACGGTCACAACTTGTGAATGCACGTATGACCATGCTTTCAATAATAATAATATATTTTTAAAAGATTGAACATTCAGGCCTACTTTATAGTACATACTTGTTAACTCAAATGCAACATAATAAAAGGAAAACACTATAGATACCTTTCTCATGTTTAGTGTTGTCTTCAGTATTGAATATGCTGACCCGATGCTGACATCTGCAACCTCGGCTAACTCTCGCACTGTCATCCGCGGGTTGTCTTCTAGCGCTTTCTTCAACAACGTCACATGACGTTCACCGATAACCGCATGTCTTCCTCGACCTTTATCGTCTTCTAAGGATTATCGGCCGTCTTCAAACCGGTGAAATCATTTAAAAACAAGTGTCCGACTGACTTTACTCCCTGCTTTAGTTTATCTAAGCATCTTATAAGTCTCCATAGGTGTTTTGCCGAGTTCTCTGCAAAATTTTATGTTTGCGCGAATTTCGACGCGCTCCTGCTGTTGCATTTTTGACGTTGTTTGTTACGCTCTTCCTATGACTCAAACGTTGTTTATTCTAATTCGCAACATTTAAATGACGTAAGATTCGCACATGACGTCATTCTAACATCGTGTGACGTTTTTGCGGAGTTTTAGAAATTTGGCGCGTCAAACAAATGAGCTATATAGAATACAACTTGACGTTACTTTATTTAACTGACACCCGGGCCGGTAACGTGTTTCTATGGTTACGTAACGTTCCACTGTGATTAAGTTTGTAGATGTGGAAGAATGAAAGTGCCTGATTTGAATAGAAAACGAAATTATCTTTATCATAATACCAAATATAAAAGGTTTTGTCAATGGAATAAAAACATATGGCGCAAGTGTACGTAATTTTTGAACAGCCCTCGTATCTCCCTAACGGCAAAATGCAGTGCAATTAAACTTTGCCAGTTATCTGATACTGATAACAATATATAAGATTCTTTAAGTGTGAGAATGGTGCACCCCTATACCCTGATTTAAACCGCCAGTGGCAATTCGATTTGCCAATGACTGTTCCAAGGCGGTAACCCCTCAGGTTCAGGTTTTAAAAAAAGTAATATATGCATATCAGGAATCGCCACACTCACATAACACATCCTCCCCGCGCAGCGAAAATAAAGAGAGGAAGAGAGAGAGAGAGAGAGAGAGAGAGAGAGAGAGAGAGAGAGAGAGAGAGAGAGCGTGTTATTTTTTATAAATATGTCAATTTAAATAGGACGCCACAAACAATTAACGAAGAAGAGAACCTTTGGGGATACCGCCTTGGAACGGTCAGTGGCAAAACAAATTGCCACTGGGGGTTTAAAACAGGTTCTAGGGTGCACCAACCTCACACTTGCCCTTACAGGTTCTCGTATCACAAAACATGTACAAGTTGTCTTGGTGAAAAAACTCCAACCTACCCATCGGCTCAACAATGTTGCATGCAAAAGCACACAAACATATGAAACATAAGAAGCTAAATGCATTGTAAAGCCAAAGAATTTTCTATTATGAAGAAAGAAATCAACCTTTTTATTTTTGTCATCTATTTACGCGACAAGGAAACGACTAGGAAATTCGAAGTCAAACACTTTTACAATATATCATTTTGTTAAGCGAAGTCAAACACTTTTACAAACATATCATTTTGTTAAATATGTAAGTCTACAACAAGACACACGATAATGGCAGCAGCATATTACTTATTATGGGCAATTACATTTATTTTTTTGTTTCTTTGTTTTTATGTTTGTATATTAAAATTTCAGGGAATTTTTAGGTCTAGATATTTTAATAAAATGTATTTACGAAACTTTATTGAACTGCATTTTGTTATTTTTTTTATAAATGGAAGTGTGACGACAGGTGCAATACCTTAAAGTTAACTTCGTTTTGTTTCTACACCAGAAGATACATGATAAAATATTATGTGGACAGCTTTGTTTTATTAAAATTGAGAACGTTTAGATAAATTGCCAAAGCATTGTTGAATGACTAACAACTCGAAGTTAATCGTCTCCTTTAAAGATGATGGGAGTCTTTAATTTAATAAATCCTGTATTGCGTTTCCAGTCTAACTAATTGATTATTTAAGCAGATTGTAAGCCCGGATTGCATTTTGTTTGTGCAGTTAAACATTAAGAATCGCCTTGATAGAATAAAAGAGATTTCTGCGGTTCAAATAAGTCTTACGACACGCCAGACATATGACAACATTCGACCAAAAGATTATGAAGACTGTCATGTGAAATAGTTTTATAGAATGATAGAAATATGCAGTGTGAAGATACGCGTTATTCCTCCTCTCCGTATCAAAAAAACAATTTGCGACTGGGGTTTAAACCAGGTTCTAGGGTGCACCAACCTCGCACTTGCCCAAGTAGGTTTTCATATCACAAACAAGTATAAGTGGTCTTGGTGAAATAACTCCAACCCACCAATAAGCTCAACAATGTTGCATGCAAAAGCACGCAAACTTGTAAAACATAAGAAGCTAATAGCACTGAAAAGCCAAAGGGGCGGGTACTCAATGACCTTACCGAGACCAGGCACTTGGCGTCAAATCAGCAAGAACAGGAATAAAAGAAACAAATCTATGTTCTTTTAAAAAAAGATTTACCTTCATAAACTCTTAAAGCCCTGCAAATATCGTGCAACCAAAGAGGTAAGCATAATGATCAGAATGAAATTGAAAAACCAGTTGATCAGAAAAAATACAAATGAGTCTGAAACAAAAAAAAACAACAACCAAGAAACTGTATCTATCATTTTCTATTTTGAAACATTAAAATGTTACACATGCATAACAACACGATGCACAGAAAAAACAACATATCATGTTGTAAAAGGCACTATCATAAGGCAGCAACGGCGTTCCAAACTCATAACTTTGGGATTATTAATTCAGTACGTTAAGGAAAAGAATGGTTTTGTGCGCTGTTTAAAAATAAAATCAAATAGCGCGCAGAACATTATGTGACCATAATATGTTACGATAATATTACGTAGTGACGTCACTTGAAAACTTCAATATAATTTAAGGTCGCTTTTGATGTAATGGTTTTCATCTCTCCTTTTTTAGCTCACCTGAGCACGAAGTGCTCATGGTGAGCTTTTGTGATCGTCTGATGTCCGTCGTCCGTGCGTCCGTGCGTGCGTCGTCAACTTTTTCTTCAAACGACTTCTTCTCCTGAACTCCTGGGCCAATCTTGCTGAAACTTGGCAGGAATGTTCCTTGCATGAAGCTCTTCTAATGTTGTTCAAAGAAAACAATTCCATGCAGAACTCTGGTTGCCATGGCAACCGAAAGGAAAAACTTTAAAAATCTTCTTGTCTGAAACCACAAGGCCTAGAGCTTAGATATTTGGCATTTAGCATCCTCTAGTGGAACTCTACAAAGATTGTTCAAATGATTTTCCTGGGGTCAAAATTGGCCCCGCCCCAGGGGTCACTTCATTTTGCATAGACTTATATAGGAAAAACTTTAAAAATCTTCTTGTCTGAAACCACAGGGCCTAGAGCTTAGATATTTGGCACTTAGCACCCTCTAGTGGAACTCTACAAAGATTGTTCAAATTATTTCCCTGGGGTCAAAATTGGCCCGCCCCAGGGATCACTTCATTTTGCATAGACTTATATAGGAAAAACTTTAAAAATCTTCTTATCTGAAACCACAAGGCCTAGAACTTAGATATTTGGCATTTAGCACCCTCTAGTGGAACTTTACAAAGCTGGTTCAAATTATTTCCCTGGGGTCAAAATTGGCCCCGCCCCAGGGGTCACTTCATTTTGCATAGACTTATATAGGTAAAACTTTAAAAAATCTTCTTGTCTGAAACCACAAGGCCTAGAGCTTAGATATTTGGCATTAAGCATCCTCTAGTGGAACTCTACAAAGATTGTTCAAATGATTTCCCTGGGGTCAAAATTGGCCCCGCCCCAGGGGTCACTTCATTTTGCATAGACGTATATAGGAAAAACTTTAAAAATCTTCTTGTCTGAAACCACAAGGCCTAGAGCTTAGATATTTGGCACTTAGCACCCTCTAGTGGAACTCTACAAAGATTATTCAAATGATTTCCCTAGGGTCAAAATTGGCCCCGCCCCAGGGGTCACTTCATTTTACAGTCTTATATATTAATATAGGAAAAACTTTAAAAATCTTCTTGTCTGAAACCACAAGGCCTAGAGCTTAGATATTTGGCATTTAGCATCCTCTAGTGGAACTCTACAAAGATTGTTCAAATGATTTCCCTGGGGTCATAATTGGCCCTGACCCAGGGGTCACTTCATTTTACAAAGACTTATATAGGAAAAACTTTAAAAATCTTCTTGTCTGAAACCACAAGGCCAAGAGCTTAGATATTTGGCATTTAGCATCCTCTAGTGGAACTCTACAAAGATTGTTCGAATTATTTCCCTGGGGTCAAAATTGGCCCCGCCCCAGGGGTCACTTCATTTTGCATAGACTTATATAGGAAAAACTTTAAAAAATCTTCTTGTCTGAAACCAAAAGGCCTAGAGCTTAGATATTTGGCATTTAGCATCCTCTATTGGAACTCTTCAAAGATTGTTCAAATGATTTCCCAGGGGTCAAAATTGGCCCCGCCCCAGGGGTCACTTCATTTTATATAGACTTGTATAGGAAAAACTTTAAATATCTTCTTGTCTGAAACCACAAGCTGAGAGTACTTTTGTAGTCAGGTGAGCGATATAGGGCCATCATGGCCCTCTTGTTGCTTTGTATGGAGGCTGTATCTGCTGATGTGGCCATTCCTGATATGCATATTTCACTTTTTATGAGTAAACCAGTTTTGATAAGACGATTTCACAGAGTAATAACACATCAACAGAGGCAAACTGAAATAAAACCACTGAATAAGATTGCGGGATGTTGTTTTGCTATCACCTCACAGCATTTAGTTACGTTCGCTGCCAAGAAAGTAAATACATTTTAAAAGAGGATTTGACAAATTCAAAAGAACAACAAAAAGAATGAGAGAAAGTTTGCAAATACGTAAAAGCCGTCTGTAAAACTGCCTTGAAAATGCGTAGCTAATAAAGACCCCTGCAAGCGCTTTTAATGAATTCTTTATACCAGAAAAAAGAGCTCTTCCACGTTTATCGTTCGGTTTTAATTACTTCAAAATACGGGGCAACATTTTAAAGCGAACATTCAGCGCCAGTATGACCAGGAAACCGTGAACATTTTTAACTACAAATATCACATCTGAAAAAATATATTAGATTATGTATTAAGTATAGGTTATTGTTTATTTGGGCAGCTGGGCGACCGTTTAATTTTTCGTACAAGCCTCCAAATTAACTATAACGTATATAATGGTTGAAATTATTTTTGTTATTAATAGAACAAGTCTCCGCCTAAATAACCGTATATGGTTATACACAAAATCAACCGTCTACAAACACACTCTAGGTTTAGTGTGACCAATCATATTACAGATTTATTTCGTTGATTTCGCGTGTTGTGTATTTCTTTTATTTTACCATATATGGATATTCCTGATTTTGTACAACCAATAAAATTACAGCTTGATTCCGGGGTCAAACGATTGGGACTATCACTTTTTCGGAAGCCTTGAAAACGTACGGCTGTGCCATTTTCTTGCATAAATTTCCACAATGGATAACGTAGATGACTTAAATATGAGCTTTGATTTGATGGGTGATGAGATGTTGCTTAAAATTTTGAATTACGGAACCTTGGCGGAACAACCAATTATTAATTGTTCATCACAAGGATTAACAGTCACCCAGGTCTTTCCGTCAGGTTTTTATAAAGTTATATATTTTCTTGTCAGTTATATAAACTTATATCATTTAATTTGGTGGGGATCACATTTCGCGCAGAAGACATAACATTTCGCGCGCTAGACATGACATTTCCCACTGCCATAAATTCAAATTTGTATTCTTATATTTAATGTTCACATGTTTGATTTCTCTGGGATTTAATTCTGCGCACTTTCCCTTTGGTGAAATCTGCGAAAATTTATTTCCCACGAAATATGATATCATATTTTTTCGCCTCTTAGTTCTTGGGGTGTTGCGTAGTTCGCTTTTTAACCCGTTCTCGAAAACAATATACCTCTAGATCTCATTTGAAGGCTTGCTTGTACATTTTTGTAAAAAATATTCGGCTATTAATTGCAGCCAGACCTTGTTATTTTTAACTTTTTTTCAGATATTACTGCCACAGACACGCCGGAAACGGAAAACTCTGTTTTGTCCGAGACTTCTGATCGGAAACCCCTCGTTCCTGTCGACAACGTTCAAGATTGTAGAGAGCCCAAACCCAATGGTAAATATGTGCGACTAAATTTTTGCTGTCGGAACGATTATTATTATTATTTTTATTATTATTATTATTTTATTGAAAAATATCATGTATTTTTGTTAGTTTGAATATGCTTCTTGTTTGATACGTCTTATAACAATTAATCTGATATTGTGTATAATATAAGAATATAATTTTCGAATAGTATACTATATTGTATAGAGGTTAAATTTGGCCTAGACAATTGTGTGAAAACGCCTCCCTATTCTCACTGTTTCTAACTCTTATCAAATGTATAACATGTTAAAATTAAGACTCGAGCAATGACAAGGTGTAATAAAAACATTTTCGCAAATTACATATTTTCAGGCCCAAGATTTGCAGCCCCTGTAACGGAACAAGAAATTCGCAAAAAGAACTTGAACGCCGTTCCAAAGAATACACGCACAGCCAACGAGTGGGCGCTTAAAGTCTGGGCAGACTGGGCTCGCAGCCGAAACCTTCAGCCTATGACTGCGACTGAGCCGGGTTTCCCTATCGCAGAAGATGTTGGACAACTCGATGACTGTCAGCTTAACTACTGGGGACAGCGCTTTGTGATGGAGATAAAGCGCAAAGACGGCCGAGACTATCCACCTAATACTCTTCAGCAGCTTGTTGCCGGCCTGCAACGCTATATAAGGAATGTTTGTGGCAAATCATACGTTAACTTCTTTAAAGAAGGAACACAATTCAACGAACTAAGACAAAGTCTTGACACACGAATGAAAGAACTTCATGCTGCCGGTATAGGAACATGTAGGAATTCTGCGGACCCAGTTACTCTAGACGACGAACTGCAGTTGTGGCGATCAGGCGTGTTCAACTCGGACACAGCCGTAGGACTAAGTAACATTGTGTTTTATTATAATGGAAAATTATTCGGATTTCGCGGATTTCAGGAGCATGTGAACTGCCAGGCGGGCCAGTTTGAGGTGTGCCTAGACCATCAGCAAAACGTCAGATTTATCAAGTATACGCCAGCACAAAGAAAAAACTCGCAGGGCGGACTGAAAAACAAAAAAGCCATGCAAGATCCAATTAAACATTATGAGCAGAAGGATAGGGAGCATAATTTGGTTGAAATCTATAGTCGCTACTTGTCCCTCATTCCAAAGATCGGTCCGTTTTGTAGAAAACCATTAGAAAATGTGGATGAAAACAACAACCCGAGGTTTAGCTCTAGTACAATATCGCAATATGCAATCAAATCTATGCTGAAACGCTTCTTTGAGCAGGCTGGTATAGACACTACTAATAGAAAGATTACAAATCATTCTGCTCGAGTAACGTTATGCACCACCCTGTATTACAAACAGTTTCCAGATAAAGCCGTTGTTAGTAGAAGCAAACACCGAAGTAACTCTGTTCAGAGTTATCAAAAGGAGCAGTTCCAAATTATGAACGAAATCAGCAATGCTCTCGAGCCAGACATTAAAAAAGTGAAAACTGAGCCTACTGAAACTGTGTCGTCACTTCCTGAGCCTACTGAAACTGTGTGGTCACTTCCGGCGCTTCAATTTGATTACGCCGGATGCGGTGTTGAAGCTAAGAATCCTACCAAATCTGACCAATTAGTAGTGCATGTTCCTGAATGCGTGAAAAAACTAGTCATTTACAAGTGTGACGGGAAAAGAGTTAAAATGGACATGTAAATTTGTAACATTAATTTTGCAAATTGGGAAAACTTGCGTTATACCATTCTTGGTTAGAACTTAGTAAAAACATTCATTTCCAATTAAAATAAGTTTCTTATTAAGTTAGTTTTTTGTTCTAAATGCTTGTTTAAAAAGTGTTGAAATTTAACGAAATGCCTTTGTTTTTTTTTCTGTTTTACGAAGAAAAATGCCGGACAAGTTTACAAGTGTGATGGGAAAAGAGTTGAAATAGACATGTAAATTTGTAACATTAATTTTGCGAATTGGGATAACTTGTGTTATACTATTCGTGGTTAGAAATTGGTAAAACATTCATTCACGATTAAAATGAGTTTCTTATTAAATTTGTTTTTGTCAAAATGCTTGTTTAAAAAGTGTTGAAATGTAACGAAATGCCTTTTTTTTGTTTCTGTTTTTACGAAGAAAAATGCCGGTCATGTTTTATGGCCTTTATGTCGTAGTCCCAAAATTAACGCTTGTCCAATTACCGTTCGAAGACCTTTGTTAGCACATGTTCAGGGTGGCCATACCACGTGGTTTATGACGTCATATTTCGTGAGTACAAAAGAAAAAACCGATCGATTCATTTGTTTAAAAAGCCTTGGATGTATTTTGTTAGTTTACCAAATTGTGTTTTCTTGCCTTAATACCGGAAAATGACGTCACAAACCACGTGGTGTTGCCACATCGATGTTTAAAAAGTAGAAAGGACTGCGCAAGCCTGACTTGTATAGCCCCGTCTCCGACTTGGTACGTTACGCCTACTTTAAAACTTTTCAGAATTTTTGGCGAACAATATTTATTCACCGATAAATGTTCGACCAATATATTTAGCAAAACAACCGTTAAAAACAACTCAACATTATGAGAATTAAGGTTCGAAAATTTTTAAAAATACTGCACTCTCATTGGCTCAAAAATAATTTCAACCATTATACCGCATTATTTGGTATTGAAACTATATAAAAATTATGCTAGGGACTTCACTCTTGCCTTTCTCCATAAAAGGTTAAATGTTAATGTTTTCGGTGGTGAAATTTCAGAAATTGACATAGACCTGGAGAGTTATTGTAAACAGAAATTCACAAAAATGTTTACGGCTGATCTTTATCAACAAGCGGGAACATTATCAACAAGTCATCGTGTTCTTGCTGATTTTACTCCAGATTTTCTGGTCTCGGTGGTGTCATATAAGGTTAGCGCCCCTTTGGCTTTTCAATGCTTTTAGCTTCTTATTATTTTATTATGTTTGTGGGCTTTTGCATGCAACATTGTTGAGCTGAATATTTTGAAACGTTTTTAGTAGCTGTACTGCAACCTCAAACAATAAGTCTATCTCTGGATATTTAAAAGGAAGTAGTGTCTGGGATTTTTTGAGTTTTAGGTAAAATAAAAACTGCGGACTGCGTAGGTTTAAGGGAAAAATGTCAGATTCATCGCCAATACTGTTAATTTGGCTTTCAATATTTTCAAAACATTAAACATGTTGTTTCTTTATAAATTCCGTAGGCCACCCTTTAGCTTTTCATTGATTTTGAGGTCTCTTAACACTTTGTATGCTCCCCGAAGAAATTCGGGGGAGCATATAATCGCCGGGTCGTCCGTCCGTACGTCCCGATTCGTGTCAGGCCCGTAATTATTTTATTTCAAGTCCGATTTTAGCATCATTTCATAGAAATGATCACCATAATGAGACGACGTGTCGCGCGCAACATTTGGGTCGCTACCTTGAAGGTCAAGGTCACAGCATGACCTTGCACCAAAATCGTGTCTGGCCAATAATTTTTTTATTTGAAGTCCGATTTTAAAATTATTTCACAGAAATGATCTCAATAATGAGACGACGTGTGGAGCGCAATATTTGGCACCTTAAAGTTCAATGTCACAGCATGAACTTGCACCAAAATTGTGTCCGGCCCATAACTTTTTGGGCCCATAACTTTTTCATTTGAAGTCGGATTTTAAAATTATTTTACAGAAATGATCACCATAATGAGACGACGTGTCGCGCGCAACACTTGGGTCGCTACTTTGAAGGTCAAGGTCACAGCAATACCTTGCACCAAAATCGTGTCCAGTCCATAACTTTGTTATTTATAGTTGGATTTTAAAATTATCTGATTTCATTGCACTATACATTTTTTCAAAATTCACCTCAATAGTTATACAACTAACTGTTTTTGTGACAATGTACCCATTCGGGGAGCATCACCTGTCTTCGACAGTTTCTTGTTTATAATCGTCTTTATTCATAATCAAAATAGTATTTGATTTTTCGGCTTTTCTAATGATAACATTTTCATCATTGGTCAGGTTTCTGTAATTTAAGCATAAAATTCACCTTTTTAAATATTACTGTAACGTTTTTTACATATACATGTATATATTCTGATTGTGAACTTACTTGTTTCCATTTTCATCTATTTTAATCTTAATCTGCGGGTGAATGTGAATATATCTTGTCGTGAGATTTTATTTTGGGGCAAAATCCTAATCTCTCACCTAGTAAAATAAAGTCTTAATCATTAATTTTACGCCATGATAAGTTGAAAACAGTTTTCTTCCCTTTTTGAATTAGTAGTAGTTTTTTCTTGTATTTCTTCCATATTGTACCGCTCTCCATTCGGATAAATCTCCGTCTTCTTCATTACTTTGGACGTTTCCCGAGTAAATCTATTATTTACTCCATCAGTGTGTCTATTTTCATCTGTTTTGCCCCGTTTTATTATGGCATCTGTCTATGTTTTCTGCATGTCTGGGGCTTGTCCGTTCTTTTTTAATTACAAATATGTTGTTTTATTCAGCAGATGTCTGTTTCTGTACATTTGGTTCTGCCTGTGGTTGTTTTGCACATTCGATTGATTCGTATTTTCTGTGTTCCTGGTTCTTGGAAAGTTCTTTTTTATTTTATACTCATAAATTCGAACATTAGTTAGGTCAACAGTTTCTCTGTATTCTTTGTTGTTAAAATAATTGGATAATTAGATAATAATTAGCGAAAAAGTGAAATATACATATCAGGAATCCCCACACTCACAAAATACAGCCTCCCCACGCAGCAAAAAAGAAGAAAGGAAAAGAGAGTATGTCAAATTCAAACAAGACAATAAGAAAAACCTGTTTTTCGCGCAATTTTGGCACTCTTACATTTCTTCGTGAAAACTTACGATAAACGTGTATAGAAATCGGATGCGTGTTTGCACAGCACGAGCATTATTTCCAAAGCCACGAAATTGAAAGGAAGCCACGAATCGATAGGAATGCGCCATACTAGTTAATTAGTACCAACTATATTCTATGTAAGAAAACTCGTTTTACATGTTTCCACATTGATAATACGTCTCATTAGTGAAATTATTGGTTTTCCTGCAGACCCTGAAATCAAGGTATTACTAAGGACTATTGCACAGTATTTGTATGACGAGTAGCTTTGTCCACATTTTTTCTATTTTACGATTCTGCATTTTCAAAAATTGTTCGTGTTTGATTTTACTAGTAAATAACAAGACCAGGTGTATAATATTAAAAACTAGTTTATTAATCGATATTGTTTACTTTCTAATTTATCGGATATGCATGTTGATTTTTTTTTCGACCCGGCCAGAACAAAATCTTTGTTCATTGATCTGATATTTGGATTTCGCTTACATTTTGTCTGTATTCAGAATGAAAAAGGTAAGCCTCCGGACGATTTATGAACAGAACAATTCTGTCTGAAAAAGATGGAAAAGTGGTTAATCATAAATTGGGAAATATACTCGCATTGCATTTTCTACGAGTGTCATATTTGCTGTTTACGAGTGTCATATTTGCAGAACGAAAAAATGTTGGATCGCTAACAACCTGTTATCAAATAGATGTTTGCTTTTAATAATGGGTTTTACTGCAGGATATTAACAAACCGCTTGCCGAAATTCTAAGTTTTAATGCAATTGGGAAAATATTATGTTACACGTTTCACAAGTATTAACAGGTGTTTTGTTGAAGCAACTTAGCAGAAATAGTTATAGAAATATCAATTTTTCTTGAATGATCCAGAAAATTATGTTCACCGTATTTTTTTAAGAACAAGAAAATTTACTTAGTGATGAGCATTTTGCGCGCAAGTTGAAAACAT
The DNA here is from genome assembly GCA_038501625.1 of Corbicula japonica. Classification (NCBI taxonomy): domain Eukaryota; kingdom Metazoa; phylum Mollusca; class Bivalvia; order Venerida; family Cyrenidae; genus Corbicula; species Corbicula japonica. The sequence goes on along the minus strand of JAZAYU010000004.1, from coordinate 9,344,191 downwards.
TCCTCTATTGAGTCCACTCATTGATAAAATAGAACGTTCCCTCAGAACACTGATATCCCAACTGATGTAGATTTCTAACGAAACTGTGTATCACGTATTTATCTACACACCATGTCTAATCATCAGTTCAAGTTTAAAATAATTCAGCCAAACAGAAACGTATTCACACGTTGGACGGTAGAATTGTAAACCAGAAATACGAAAAAACATGTCCCCGCGACCCCGCAAAATGACTAAGTAACGCCTAATGATACAATGAATAATTCAAAAGTAATGTTAAAAACTTATGAAATCTTAGCCTCACGTGCATAGCCTTTGGAAATTTTTAATTTAATAGAATAATAAGAGAGTTATTTAATTTTAAATTGAAAATATTTTTTCTCTTCAACTTTTTAAACGTATTTAAGAGTAAGGTTGACTTACAAAAATGCAACATACTAGAGAAATGCGAGCTTGCCTTGATAGATTTCTCATTAGTTAACTCTATTCCACAAATGCCTCTCATGTGCGTTTTCAAATTATGAATCTATAGAAAATATTGTTCATGCTGACAATATCAGAATTCTATATTTTGTTATAATATTTGCCACTTGAGGTTTAAGTATCTACAAAGACAATAATGCTAGCTATATAAGTCAAGATAATATTGATAATATATAAATTGCTTCAAAAACTAAGTTTTCATTTTTTTGTTAACTCGTCGTCGAAATTCCAAACCGACGTATGAAGCATTTTCATAGTTTTGAGAAAAAGGCATTTGAAGTTTAATCATGGGTGAAAGTTTTCCGGACTGCTCCGGAAGTTCCGGATTTTCGATGTCCTCAGGGATCACTTTTCCAAAACGTGTTAATCCGTTGAGATTTCAAAGGGGGGGGGGGGGGTAGGGGGTATAGGCCTACCTCAACCCTGACTTCGACTTTCAAACTGTTGAAACGAAAACGAAAGTCAATTCCAGTGACTCGATCTGTTTTGCGCTTTATTTTTAGTAACGAATCGTCATTGCAAGGTGCTCGTTTTCAGGTTTTTACGAAGATAGCCCGGAGCGCGTTCGGCTACGGCCGTAAATAGACTAGCTGGGTTCGACCGTTTCCGCCAATAAGTTCCGAACGGGAAAGCCAATCGCTCCCAATCGGGAATGTTCGCGATCATCAAGACATTGCAGACGCTTTTTAAACGCCTAGGTAGCGGTGAATTACGATATAATACGACAATTCTGATTGGCTCGCTGTACGCTGTAGTCCAATACAATAGCTGGTCTTTAAGCGGTTGGGTGATTCTTTCAAAAAACAACAACAATATTCTTGTGATAATACATCGTTGCAAAAATATTGAAAATGAAGTTTCTACCCCCAGCGTACAACACTAAGGACTTAGAAAGTAAACAAACTAACAAATGGAGATGGGCATGGTTATCTGAATGTGACACAAATGGTGAGAAATGGGGGATTTGGTTAAAAAAACCAGGCATTGCGGGATCTTCATATCGTGAATGTTGTGCTAAACTGTTGAAGTATGGCGGGGGTGGTAAAAAGACATCAAGAAACACGCAGAAGACCCAACCCACCAGAGGAACAAAAAGACTGTAAAAACCAATCAGGTATTTAAAAATTAATCACTTGGAAGTATTATATTTGATAAATAAAATCTGAAATTCCTTTTTATATTCAATTTTAGTAATTAGATGTTCATTGTTTGGCAAGATGTAAATAATTATTTTGTATACATGATACAAGAAAATTTTGCTGCCCAGCGGCTAGTGGGAAACCTATGCCGATTTTTTTTCTTCGATTGGTTACTAAACTGCAGCTAGGGGAGTGGGGGTGAACTGTATATTTCTTGGCTGCATAACAACAAGCATTTATTTGGAAATATATATAAATTCTAATTATTTTCTTTCAGGTTCTACCTGGTTCTTCAAAGGCCACTGAGAAGACCGAGTCAATCCAGGACAGGGTGGCAAGTCAACGTGCTATCACAGCTGCATTTCTGAGCGAGCATTGTTTGCCATTTTCACTGGCTCCAGATCTCCTTGAGTTTGCCAAGAGGCTGTCTGAAGACAAACCTGCACTAGATAAAACAATAATTTCAAAGACTAGTGCAACATACATTAACACGCATGGAGTAGCAGAGAGCTTCAAGCATGAACTGAAAGAAAAACTAAAAGGGAGAATGTTCTCATTAAATGTTGACGAGGCTATGAACAATGACAAGATCCTTAACGTGATTGCACAATACTATGATGAGGAATCTCAAAAATAGAAATCGCTCATCTTGGATCGAGAAAACAGAATGTTGCAACAGCCGCTGATATTATGGATTCCCTGGAGAGTATCTTGACAGAATATAAACTGGAGTGGTCTCAAGTACTGAGTGTGTTAAGTAACAATTGTTCCACAATGAGAGGTGTAAGAGGTGGTGTGGAAACATTGGTCAGAGAAAAGAACCCAAATCTACTCAATGTCAGTGGGGACACTGTTCATATGGTTAATAATGTAGCCAAAACACTTATGAATTGTGTGGACCAGACTGTGACAGCCTTTGCATCTGACTTGTTCTATGATATAGAGGAGTCACCAAAAGTGCAGGAGATATTCGCTGAAATTCAGTCATTGATGAATGTGACAACACCAAAACATCTGATACGACCGATATCAAGTCGTTTCCTCCAGATGATTGATGTAACATCGCGGCTTGTGGACTGCATTGATGCCTTGTCAGTCTACTACTATGGGTTCTTGTCAGAGGAAGAAAAAACAAAATACAGGTGATTGAATTTGAATTAAAAGACAAAATGCATTTGTTTTCAGGTTAAATATCAATTAAGTACTTCAAATGGCAAGATTTATGTACCAGCTGATTTATTTGATAATAAAGATCCTCTTTTTAATATAATAATATAAACAAAATTTGAAAAATATAATTCATTATAATCTGTGTGTACATGTACTTGCAGTCATGTCCAAATTATTGAAGGTAAGATGTCTTTTGACAGGCATATCACTGCTTTTCAGGCATATCACTGCTTTTCAGGCATATCACTGCTTTACATAATACTTGTAGAATTTTGTTCATGTCATCAGCCTTATTATTCAGATATTTTTATGATACCATTCACAATTATTTAAAATTTCAAAAAACATATTTGATTATTATGTGATTATCAAAATTCTACAAGTTATTATTTTATATTGGAAGGTGCCGGTGTTTAACTATTAATCTATATTAACATAGCAAATAGTATAGCTTTATCTGTTGTGGTTCTCGTGCATGTACCTTGTATCATTTTCTGTGTACTGGTGGTTTTTTTTGCTTTAGCTAGAATAGATGGTAGTCACAAGTGTTGTGATTTTAATATTATTATTTATATAACTTTTCACAAAATAAGCAACTTAGTTAATTTAAATATAATGAAATGGAATTTATAAACCATTAGCAATGACTGATAAACTTTAAACAATATGATTCAGTTATTCAAAATGCTTGTATTTGTAATTCAAAATTTGTAAATCAATAAATGATAAATTCATTAAATTGTCAGACTTCTTACTTTAGAGTTATTTGTATTATATTTTTGCATATGTGTAATATCAATATTTCAGGGACTTAATCAGCACAATATTCAAGGACCACAATGTTTCTGATGAGGCCCAGGCTGCTATCATCCTGTTCCAGCTGGCACAGGAGAAGCAGCAGAAATCTGCAACTAGTAGTGACCGGAAGGATCGTATCTTGGAACATCTGTTCCACAACAGGAGAGAAACAGTGGTAGTCCTGAACTTGTGCAGAGGGTTGCTATGTGAGTTCCAGGGCTTTGTTAAGGTCTTTCAGTCCGAAAGCCCCCTCATTCACACGCTCCATGCCCGTATTGTTGATGTGACGACACAGTTTCTCGCTATGTTCATAAAGCCAGAACACATTCCTGACAGAATGAAAGCCTTGGTCAATTTGGATGTCACTGACAAGAATCTCAAAAAGTCAGACAAAGAACTAGCGGTTGGAAAGTGTGCCTTTGCTGAGCTAAACAAGGCACGCATGAACAAGAAATGCCAACACTGGGTAAGTCAGTTGTACTCTGACCTCCGGCACGGGTATGTGATGGCAGCTCAGAAGATGCTGAAAACTACTCAACAACAAGACTATCAGGCGTCTATCTGTCCTGGACCCAGCAATGGCAAGTCACAGTCAAGCTTCAAGTACATTGATGAACATTGCAGTAGAACTGCCAAACTTGTTCACCTCGGAGGAGATGGGGCAGCTGTCTGTGGAAGTGAATAAGTACACAGTGGACTCAGAGGTGATGGACTTTGCAGATGGGTACAGCAAGAAGGAACGGATAGACACTGGGAACTGGGTGAAAGTGTTTAAGTTGGAGTCATTCAATGAGCCCAGGTACCCAATGCTGAAGAAGTTGGCAAGTTCTCTCCTCACAATATTTAGTGTCCCTCTGATAGAAGCAACCTTTAACATAATGGATGACATTGTTGAGAAGGACAGGACAAAACTCACAGTTAAGAACTACGAGGCAGTGGCCATTATCAAAACATCGCTGAAAAGAAAAAAATGTAAAAAGTACATCCATGAAAATCAGTAGGCAAATGAAAAAGTCCTGTATCGGCGCCTATTCTACTTACCAGACATACTTGAAAGAAAAGAAAGAAACAGAACAAGCAAAACGTGATAAAAAAACTTAGCATGTCCATTCAGCATCTAAGAATTGAAAAAGCAAAGAAAGTTTCTAAACTGATTAAGCTCAGGAACAGGATTGTGAACAGAAAACGAGCACATGATGATTCACAATCTCCCAGTAAAATGGGATTATCTTCCAGTAAAAAGGGACCCTGGAAAAGAATTAGAGTCATGTAACTGTGAATGTGTTCCAGTGTTTTTTTCTGAATTAAATTGTTGAACTATGTGCTAGACCATGTGAAATTAAATTAAAATAAGTTACTAATCTTCCTACTCTTAACCTATGATCAATGGTGATATCATGCATTTTTTGCATGTGCATAATATATAATGTTGATACCAATTACATGGACATGTTTTAGACATCAATAACTTTTTTGTCTTTTGACGGATTTCCTTGATTTTTTCTATGATGCTTTGTTTGGCCATCAATAACTTATATCTTATTTTATATAAGTGTAAATAAAATATAATTTGTTTTATATAATAAAAACAAAAATTATTATACGCCTTGTTTACATTTATTCACATATTAAAGATTAGTTCCATAATGCCATACTGACTTACGTCAGTTTGAAATTCTAGTTTTGTCCTAATATGACTAGAAACTAATAGGAAAAACAAATTAAATATTTTCCCTGAAAAATAAACGCAAAAATATACTTGCATTTAATGCCAAATAATAAAAATAATCTTAACACAATGTCGTAATTGTCCTTCGTCTATGAAAAGCTATTAAACAAAACAAAAGAAAAAGAATGTACTAAGAATATTTTGAAGAACCCTTTATTTATATGTTCATCGTTTTCTTGACTGACTAGTGTAGTCTTATGAATAGAAACTAATAGTGAATAAATTACCTTGAAAATAAACGGATATTAAAATGGCATTTAAAGCAAAAGAAGCTAACAGTAACTGTCTTAACAGTCTTTGTTTGTAAATGGCATCCTCTAATGACAATTTTAACTCGACAAACGGTGTCAGTATTTTTGTATATTTCAAAGACATTTACTTTTGAAAAGGGTATTCCATTAAAATTGGGACCTAGGCTTGATTTCTTTTATTCATGAAAGTGATGCGTCTTCATTTGGATAATATTAAATGGGTTACTCTAATGAGTGTTTTTAAGATAACGAATCAATATACAGTATTTGTCATGTATAATGATCCAAATGAATGTGAAACAGGTACTCATACTTTGCAGTAAGTTTCTTTGCAAAACATGCAAAAGAACAAACACATAGACAGAATGCTTTGTGGTATTGTTAAAAAATATATCTGATTTAATTTACATGCAAATGCATAAGAATAACTTTTAACAGGAGTTTTTACATCAATGCGGAACTTCTGTTTATCCGAAATGTACAGTATCCGAAAGATGTACTTCTATGATACATGACAAATCACACTGATTAAAGTATTTTTGCTTCCAATTATCAAATAATCTTAAATGTATATGCTATAAAAACACTAAATAAAGTACAAATACTTGCATTGCTTTGTGCATATATGCAAAAATAAGATATAAATTTTTGAAGTTATGAAGATTTTCATTCATCGGCAGCCATGTTTTCCCTGAAAGGCTGATTCTGATTGGCCCTTTTGTTACGGCACTTTGGAAATAACCACTAACGATTAATCATGACTTACGTCTTCGTGGAATTGAATTTTTGTCTATACAGAATAGTTCCACACGGATATAACTCATATAGTCTTGTAGAGCTTGAAAAAACGAACACAACGGTACCAAACACTCAATATTGCCAAAAAATGACTTACGTCCCTCTGGAATTAGGGCGACGAACTGTTAAAGCCTGGAATAAGAAATTATCGTCTATACTTTACACAAAGTATTCAGAATTTACATAACGTGTCGTGCGCTTTAATGATTTGTTTTATAGTCTGTATTATTTCTGTTTAAAATGAACAGAATAATTTTTGTTGTAAGGTTCTTTTTTTATCTATATCAGGAAAGAAGATACACATTTATCCGAATGCGTCAGTACTGTCAATTTAGGTATTTAGTTAACAAAGCTGTGAAGCATAATTAGCTGAGTAACGTATCTTTAAATCACACATTCACTTTAACTTGAGAATTTGGCTAAATTTTCTTGTTGGTACGCCCTTGGTTATAATTAATTAAAAGCATTTAGTAATCTACAATTAGATAATGCTCAAATACTAATACAATTAGTTTCGGATATTCATGGCTTTGAGAGAAGTTACCTTAATTTAAATAGATGAAATGAAACACTGCTTTTAATCGACAACGACTTATATAAAACAATTCAGTCTCGGTTGTAATGTGTCACTTACATTCGCATTCTCTTTTTCGCTGTGTGGAGGGGATGTGTGGAGGCGATTCCTGGTATGCATATTTCAATTTTTTGAAAGGGCAGTTGTGGAAAGGCATTTTACTGCTCACGTGTCACAGCCTAGGGTTTAGCGCAACTCGGTATAAAAAAAGGGACAAAGTAAAAAACATTAAAATGAAGTTACTTCGTTGAGAAAACTCTTGATTTATCGGTCGGTGGTTATGATTACTTTCTAAGGTAGACACCGATTTTTGTATTTTGTGAAACATTGTTTGTAAAACCGCTTCTGAGTTTTTAGAACTATATCGTCGGCATACAATAGTATAGGGGCTTTGATATTGTCGTCCCTGATGTGAATGTTCAGATCCTAAATCTCCTGCAAAGAGTCGTTTGCGAAAACAGGAAGGAGTGTCGGGAAAAGATTACAGCCTTGTTTCATCCCAGTAGCACAGTTCAACATAGTGTTAGTTTATGGTTTATGCTTATGGAGGATATTGCAGTTGCGTATTATGTTCTTAATTGAAACTTTCCGTCAATGTTATTTGACAGGAGCTTATTAAAAGGAGCTGTTAATAAAATTTAAACATTTTTTAAGATTTATTAAGGCTGTAAACAATGTTTTTTATTTCTTACTGTTTAATGCAAATATATGTTCTTCACACACATGATCTTTTTTTTCTGAAAACCGTTCTGCTTTTCGGCTAATAATCCGCTATTCTCAAGGTATACAGAGACTCGGCTATTGATAAATGAGCTTTACAGTTTACTGATACACATTAAACATGGTAAAAGACGTATCCCGCTGTATTTGATATAAGAAAAGATGGCAAAATTGACCTTATTTCATTCTGAAGAAATTCAAGAAACACATTTTCAAAATCATTAGACTTTATATAACTGCATCAAGTCAACTTAATCACGTGTATATAAAAATTATATTGCAACACAGAGTAATTTTAATTTGTACGACCAATTACACCGAGAAATATCCCTTGATTCACTTCTTTCAGAAATGAAGGAAAAGGTTAGCTCTTGATTATTGCGGTCAATGTTTTCTGATAACTGTAATTCTTCAATCAATCATTGTGCAATTTTGCAGACAAAACATGTTTGTGAGAAAGTTTTATTCTAGAAAAATGCAAAGATTACGTATTGCAAGTCCGTTGTAATTGAACAAAAACGTTCTCGATGAACCTTTAAGGCATAACTGTGTGAGAGTCGTTGTTTGTTGTTGTTGGTTTTCGCATTTACTGAGATATTTTGTTTGTACCAGGTTATTTGTAAAAACCATCTTTAAATATAAAAAGAAAGGTTACCAACATGATATTTTACAGCGCTCTGCATGCCTGGTGATCAACCCTTCTACAGTTGGTTATTATGCTTAGCTCTTTGGTTGCACGACGGTGGCAGGGGTTTAAGAGTTTATGAAGGTTTATGGGGAAATATTTTGTTAAAAGAACCTAGAAGCTCGATTTGTTTCTTTTATACCTGTCATCGTGTTCTTGCTGATTTTACTTCAGAAGCTCTGGTCTCGGTAAGATCATCGGGTACCCGCCCTTTGGCTTTGCAATACCATTAGATTCTTATGTTTTATATGTTTGTGTGCTTTTGCATGCAACATTGTTGAGCCGATAAGTGGGTTGGAGTGGTTTCACCAAGACAACTTGTATTTGTTTTGTGATATGAGAACCTGTTGGGGCAAGTGTGAGGTTGGTGAACCCTAGAACCTGGTTTAAACCCCCAGTGGCAATTTGATTTGCCACTGACCGTTCAAAGGCGGTAAACCCTCGGGTTCTCATTTTTGTTAATTGTTAGTGGTGTCTCTTTTGAAACTGATCATTTTATTAACCATGCTCTCTCTCTCTCTTCTTCTTGACTGTGTGGGGAGGTTGTTTTTTCTGAATGTGGCGATTCCTGATATGCATATTTCACCTTTTTAGAATAACACGACTGCAATGCTCATGTTTGATTAAGATGACGTAAACTTTTGGTCTGAAATCTACATAACCTCTGGTAAAATATATATAGCACTTACACTGTCCAGTTGGGCAACACGGCCCATTGATCGAAGGACATTACTACTAGGTTAAGTTCATTTGTCGTCACACCTGGAGCCCACTCTCACTAAAGTCAGATCTAACAAAGTGTTAGCGTAGCGGTTTTCAGGAGACGATTTTAATCAGATTGACCTGGAGCCCGTATAGCCAGCACTTTTATAAGAGTGTTTATTATATTTATTTTCTAAACATTCATATCTTACTTGAATTCCAGAATCGGCTCTTTATTATAAGTGTCTTATCGCTCAAATAAATTCATAAATACCGTTTGAACTTTTAAGTTTGAACAGCGGGTGATCAATTATCTCCAATCAATGCATTATACAGAAAACTTTTCCGCTTTAACGTGTGATATATGAGCGTAATCAAAAGATTGTGGGAGTATTGTATGAGAGAATTAAACATTTAATCAATATGAGCACTTTCATGTTATAACATTTGCAATAGTGCAATTTCAAACATTCAACAAATCTTAAAACAATAAAAAAACGAATATGGTTGAAAGAATAAGATTATGTCGGAGTTTTATAATAAAAATTAAACATGTTAAAATAAAAAGACGCCTCATTTCAGGGTTTCCTCTTAAGTTTCAAATGATACTGCCTCTACCCGGGAGCGAACCCGCACCGTCGCTGCGACAGCGCCTAGCCCTGCAATTTAGACGACGCAACCAACTAAGCTAATCGGGACAACCCCAAAAAAGTTGATCAGATAGCCCTGATTTACGTTATCATCACTGCACAATACCGGTAACGGTTTATTTTACTGATAACTGTACTGACTATATGTACGGGGAGACTTTTTACGACCGCCACACTGCTCAATAGCAAGATTTTTTAGCGAGAATAATGACATTTTCTTCTAAACTTTCAAGTAAAAGTTTCGTCTTACATTTCAACTAAATTTTTTTCTTAAATTTCAAGTATTTTTTTTTCTTAAAGCCCCAGCCCTTAACTTAAGTAAGAATATACTATTAAAATATCATATTTGTCCATATAGACTCCAATATATAAACTCTCTACCAGAACACAAAAGGTCCGATCAAATTCTTTCTTATAGATGGGATTTTCAATGATATTGTTAAATTATAGTTAACGAACTTTTAAGAAGCTCAATATAATGGAGCTATATTTAGCACCGACGAAGAGACCACTACATCCGCGATCTCGATTTCTGTGACGTTTCGAAATCCTACTTTCGCTTTTAGTCGCGCGGACCAAATTTATTTTAGTAAATTAAAATTATATTAGCCCGAACTAATGCTGCAAATTTGTGCCTATAGTTCCAAATACATGTAATATTTCATACAAGAGCGGGTTAAATTGAAGTAATGCCGCTTTAAATTTTAAGTGTTTTATGACGAAGTACAGTTAAGAGTTACAACTTGTCCTGATAAATGCTACTGTGATGTAAGACAACTATGTTTAGATTCAAAGCTTTTTCTTGAATTGTAACTGAGAAAAGGTAAAAGTTAAGAAAACACTAAATGAAATGTTGATGCTCGCCCGCCCGCCCAACGACATACATCAATCTAATAGGCACCTATAATAAATTTATCGGTAAGGTTAAACCCGCGGTAGAGATTATGTTGTGCCGTGTAACAAATGATTTCTGCAATGCATTTTAAGATTTACATCCCATCAGTTAAAATGTTTTATATTTCCTCAAAACCTTTTACATATCTCACAGAGTTCTATTAAAGTGTCACTGTTTTTATTTTTGGCCACATCTGCCGGAATAGTGCATCAATGACCCAAGTTAATAATAATTAGAAAACGGTAGAAAATTACAGAATAATGTCACATTCATGAAACCAAGTGAGGTAAAATATTCTATAATATAGACACTGAAATACAAAATCGTATAATTGCATTTTGTCTGCCCACCAATAAAACCCCAAAAATTTAAGAGGAGACTAAATCGTGTAACCTTCCAACAGAATACCAAATAAATAATTTCAATGAATATTGTTGCCTTTCAGAAAGCAAAACGTTGTCTGCGCCTAATCCTTTTGTAATAAAAGCAATTCTGTCTGCTTTATCTTTTTCTTCTCCATCTATTGGGAATAGAGGCACAGCAAGAGATATTGACGGCCCATAGTTCATGATCGTTTTGATGATTAATAATACTCTAGTCTACAAAAATAACACCTTCGGAAGCATTTGTTCAATCAATAGTTCTAAAATAAAACATTAATAACACCATTACATAAGATGTTCATTATATTACTATTTACTAGACTTACATCTAGTGAACTGGTTATATTTATCTCAAGTTAATAATGCTATATCTAGGTCCGGCACATACCACATACCGTTCTGTACTCCGTACTTCGGTTCTACGATGTTACTGTAGCAAGTTGAAAGACGCCGTCACTGATAACGTCCAGACAGGCTGGACTATGTAATATAATGCATTTCGTGTTCAAGCGCTAATTTGGATTTTGGGATTAACAGGACGCAGAACTAGTTTATTTCTACAACATTGGTTTTATAGCTTTGTCTGTTTTCTGTTCTGCACATAAAAATTATTGCAGATTTTCATATCGTTTTTTGTGTCGATTTGTTTATCAAATTAATCCTATAAACTTAAACTTTCTCTTCTCTTCCACGATCTTGCTGTATGGAAAAAAATATTTTTGCTAAATAAATGCATTTACGGTCTCCCTAAGTGTTTATTGTGATGACGGTGTAGTTTAAATAGAGGATATTTGTTTTGTTGTTTTAGTGCGTGGTCGAAAATTAATTTCAAGTGGCCGTAAGATTTCGCCACGAATGAAAATATAAAAATCTTACGGTCACAAGTGAAATAAATTTTCGATCACGTACTGAAAAAAAACCAACAAATATTCTTTTTATTTCATGCTTTCTAGTGTTTTAAGGAAATATATTGAAAAAATGAGTATCACAAACAAATCTACGTACCCTGTGGTGCGCCCCAATGTTTACCATTATCTGCATGTGCTAAACGCTATTCAAAATTGTTCCAAACAAAATCGATAACGAAAATTAAAGCTTGCAAAACTTTTGTTTATTTTTATCACATACGTGAATAATTATAAATTTTAAAGAAATATTTTCATTTTTTTTTCAAACTGACAAATAATAAAAATAAACTATAATCAATGAAAAATATTTCTCCGTTTCACGACTGAAACGATAAAACAATGTTCCAGTTTAAATCCAAATTATGGCTGGACATAGAGAAAAGTGTTTTTTATTTATCTAAGTGACTTATGTGTGTTATTCAATCGCTGTCATCTGATTCATTCATGCGGATATGCATGAAGTTGAATGCTGGCCGAACCAGAAAGGAAACAATGCGGGAGAAAGTCGATGTGAATTGATTGTTCTTAACGGCTGAATTCTGCGAAATTGTCAGATTTCAGAAATGGATGTGTTACTGAAATAAAACGACATAGAGCCATGAAGCGGGAATTAGCAAACATGCCATGCAAGAACATGCCCATTCCACTGGGACCTTAGAACGAAGCAGGTACGGTTCGGTCGAACTTGCATAAATTCTACTTTCGGTAGCCTTATCAGATGGCATGTTGGATAAAAAAAATTGCTGTGTTAGTCGCTCATCTTTCTGTAATTATTGATGGAGTTTACATTTTAAAGCAATATACTTGGATGACTTGGTTAACAGGTATGTTTTCATCACAAAACCGTGTTATTCGTCTATTTCTGAAGCTGTTATAAAAGCAAACTGTGTTTAGAATGATATGAAAAAGTAAAATATGCATATCAGGAATCGCCACACTCACAAAACACAGCCTCCCCACGCAGCGAAAAAGAAGAGGAAGAGAGAGAGCATGTTTGCAAGTACGTCATTTCAAATAGGACGCCACAAACAATTAACGAAAAAGAACCTTTGGGGATACCGCCTTGGAACGGTCAGAGGCAAAACAAATCGCCACTAGGGTTTAAATCAGGTTCTAGGGTGCACCAACCTCGCACTTGCCCCAACAGGTTCTCATATTAACAAACCAGTACAAGTTATCTTGATGAAATGACTCCAACTCAACCATCAGCTTAACAATGTTGCATGCAAAAGCACACAAACATATAAAACATAAGAAGCGAATAGCATTCCAAAGCCAAATGGGCGAGTATTCGGTGATCTTATCGAGACCAGAGCCCCTAGAGTCAAATTAGCAAGAACACGATGACAGGGATAAAAGAAACAAATTGAGCCACAATAACGAAGAAAATAACTGCTGAATTTATATAAATGAAAGAGATAAAAAATCAAAAATATTTGGACATTCTGTTGGAAAACGTGAACTAGATCGAATAAAATATGTCAAGTGCGCCGAAAAAAAAAGAAATATTTCTGCGTGGGACTCTTGAGTCAAGCTCATAAATCGCTTGAAAACTAAACCAACATTAATGTTATGCTGACAAATGGAAATCAAGAACCAAGTTTGCTGAATTGTTGGAAATGATTAGTAATGGACAAATAATTTATTTAGATCATATTCTTAAGAATTACCGACCAAAGATTTTATGAAAGACCGGCTTGGAGCCTTAAAAGAGGATTTGAAATAGAAAATAAAATTTGAAGTGAAAGCCGAGATGGACAAAGTACATGATCATATCTCAAAAATTACGTCCAAAACATCTGAAACTGCATACAAAGTCAAGACTCCTAAAAACGAGGCATGTGACAAGATTCGCTGAGGTGAATTTAAAAAAAACTTGAAGTATAAGAAAAAAATACACCTTGATAAAACTTCAATACGCAAAATTGAACAATATCGAACGGTATACATGATACATTATTTCATATATAAGTACTATATATGGATTTTGGTAATGCAAGACATATTTCTGTTCATACTGAGCAGTGAAAATGACTAAAGTTTCATAGATTATTATATAATTTTAGTTTATTAAAATTAAAATTACAGAAATGGCAATCTGCTTAACCCTTTTCTCCATAGATGAACTTTTTTTTTTGGGGGGGGGGGGGGGGCAAACAATGTAGATCCAGATCAGCCAGCACATCTGTGTTGTCTGATCAGGATCTACACTTTTTGATTAAAGAATCATTAGGTTGTTTCCTTTGGATGCTTTCCGAAAATTTAAATGTTTTTATTATCACTTTAAAATTAATCTTTGTGTATTGTACTTTAAATTATTTTTTATTATGATAATACAAAACACACCAGGCGAACCAAGAAAAAACTATTTTTTATAGAGTTTATACTGCGTTATTTTGCATGGTTACTTTCGATATTACGTGCAAAAGTTATATTGTTTTCGTTTTTTGCATCATGTTTTTTCGTTATTTTGTCATTTCGCAAGGCGTTTTTTATTTCTTCTTTTCGCACGGCATTTTTTCGTTTTCTTTTCGCGGCTAAATAACCAAAAGAGTAAATGGCATAAATTAGCCAACACATGTATCAGTCGAAATGCCAAAAGTGTAACACATACATAAATGAGCCAGTCTCTGACAAATGACCCTAAGGCCTCAAACATGCATTGTTTTACACCCCATTATCAGTAAATATTTCATTACATGTACATCCTAATTACTCCACATGTACATCCTAATTATTCCATTGACTTTTTTCCTCAACACATGCTTTTGACTTGTCGCATTTGTTCGGACAAGACTGTTCTAGATTGAACAAAGGTTGATGGCTCATACTCTGAACCATCCAAAACAAATTCACAGGGAAGAGTATTTAAAATGTCTGGAGGAATGAATTCAGGTTTTTTTAACTCGTTCTTTGACATGAGAAATAAGAAAAAACCTCATATCACTTGCTGTCTTCCTTTTTATACGCCCGTTTGAAAAACGGGACGTATTATGGGAACACCTGCGGCGGGCGGGCGGGCGGCGTCCACAGGGTTTCCGCTCTCTAAGTCAAAGAGTTTTCATCAGGTCTTATCAAACTTGGTGAATATGTTGGTGTGCATAATGTCTCGACCAAGTTCTATAACCAGCCAAATCCCCCCAGGCACTCCTGAATTATGGCCCTTTAATTGTCCGAAATTTGGGTTTCCGCTCTTTAAGTCAAAGAGTTTTTGTCCTGTCTTTATTTATCCCCCCTCCAATTTATCCCCCCAAAGGCGAAGGGGATATTAGAAATGCCCTTCGTCCGTCAGTGCGTCAATTGGAAACAATTTTGTCCGGAGAATAAGTCCAAAACTACTCGAGGGATTTTATTCAAACTTCATACACTGACAGAGCACATTGGTAGGTAGTGCAGTGTTCAAGAACAATAATTCTACCATGCCTTTTTTTAGAGTTATTCCCCTTTATCACATTTACTTGATAAATTTTGTCCAGAGCATAACTCCAAAACTACTAGAGGGATTTTATTCAAACTTCATACACTGACAGAGCACATTGGTAGGTAGTGCAGTGTGCAAGTCCAATGACTCTACCTTGCCTATTTTAAGAGTTATTCCTCTTTATCAGATTTACTTGATAAATATTGTCCGAAGCATAACTTCAAAACTACTTGAGAGATTTTATTCAAACTTCATACACTGACAGAGCACATTGGTCAAATTGGAAAAAGGGTTCTGTTGTAAATTCAAGGCAATGGCGAATAAATACATGTAAATCAGAGGATAACAAAACCTTTTTGTGTATTCATACTCTTATATGTTTATCATTTTAATCCAAAAAACAGTTTATGTTTCTGAAGTAGCTGGTTTAATGAAGTAAATGTATTTGCTAGACATATATAATATTGTTACATATGAGAGAATGCAGAACATTTTTTGTGTTTTTGTCTTATAAGAGAACCATGGTTATGCTGACATGAATAATAAACTATAAAACAAAACCTCATTGTGTATTCATACACCTTTTTATCATTTTAATCCAAAATACATTTTATGTTTCTGAAGTAGCTTGTTTAATGAAATATATGTATTTGCTAGACATATATAATATTGTTACATATGAGAGCTGCTTGATGTGAAATTGATGTTCTACGGAACATTTTTTTGTGTTTTTATCTTACGAGGGAACCATGATTATATTGACATGACTGTTGAAAAACAGCTCAAGCACTCAATGAGTTGGAAAATCCTGCTCCCAAAAATGTTGTCATTACCATTGAATTTACCACAAATATGACGGGCGTATTTTGTGTCAGTTTGGCACTCTTGTTTGGTTTTTATTCTGGTTTTCTTTCAAAAATTCATCATGATCAACAGACCTATCAACAGACCTAAAGTTGTGATTTACAACCGACATTAACATTTAAACTGGGCTCTGAAAACATCGCCCAGACGAGACTAGGAAAACATCTTGCTATATTTTAAAATAATAAGCTTACAAATACCGACAAAGTTAAAAATGCTTCAAAGGAAAGCAAAGTCCTCCCTCTTCTCTCTGTTATCTTTAAAATTTAACTCAAATTATCTAAATCATATCATATCAGCTTCACTTGTAGGTAGAATATGTAAAACACAACTATACTGAACCAAAAAAGGAACTTTCGCCAAGTTTGATTGTAGATATGTTAGTGCAGTTTCAATCCTTTTGGCTGAAAGCTTACATTTTTGTAAAATAATGTATTGTGGTTCTTTGAAAATCGTCATTTTGGAGGAACGGATCAGATTGATTGTTGAATTTTAAATTAAAATAAGGTAGGGGTCGTTTCTAAAGTTAACAATCAGTAGCGTGTGTGACCGCCGTGTGCGATGCTGACTGCCTGACAGCGACGTCGCATTGAGAGCACAAGTTTGTTAATGTCAGCCTGTGGAATATTATTCCATTCTTCAAGCAATGCTGCTCGAAGGTCGTTGACATACTTGCGAAAGTTTCTTTTTTTGGTTCAGTATATTATATGGCTGTGAACTTCGGAGTAACTTAAAACAATTTGAATATGATAAAGTAGATAAATTTCAAAAACTTGCCGCCGAAAAGATTCAAAAATTCCATATGAGAACAAGACTGACAGTGACCTTGACCTTGGACCTACAGGCATGGGCATGGTACGGGGCACACCATCTTGTCATGATGAACATTTGTGTCAAGTTAGTTTGAAATCAATAAATTCCCAACAAAGTTACAGCCCGGGCAAGAGAATTCTATTTTTAGTAACAGTGACCTTGACCTACAGGCATGGGCATGGTACGCGATACACCGCCCTGTCATGGTGAACATTTGTGTCAAGTTATTTTGAAATCCCTCCATTTATAATGAAGTTACAGCCCGGACAAGAAAATTCTATATTAAGTAACAGTGACCTTGACCTTGGACCTTCAGGCTTGGGTATTGTGCGGACAAACTGCCTTGTCATAGTGAACATTTGTGCAAAGTTATTTTGAAATCCCTCCATTCATAACAAAGTAACAGCCCGGACAAGAGAATTCTATTTTTAGTAACATTGACCTTGACCTTTGACCGACAGGCATGGGCATGGTACGCGACACATCGCCCTATCATGGTGAACCTTTGTGCTAAGTTATTTTGAAATCCCACCATTCATAACAAAGTAACAGCCCGGACAAGAAAATTCTATTTTTAGTAACAGTGACCTTGACCTTCGACCTAAAGGCTTGGGCATGTATGTGGCATACCGTCTTGATATGGTGAACAATTATACCAAGTTATTAAAAAAATCCAATAAGAAATAACAAAGTTACAGAGCGGACAAGATTTTGCAAGAAAATTCTATTTTTAGTAACAGTGACCTTGACCTTGGACCTACAGGCATGGGTATTGTCACGACACACCGCCTTGTTATGGCGAACATTTGTGCCAAGTTATTTTGAAATCCCTTCATTCCAAACGAAGTTAAGGGCAAAGTGTATATTTTTCTTAACACAAAATGTAAGTGAAAAAGGGGCATAATGTGAAAAAATATTGGAAGCAGGGTTATGGGTCTTGTTGGTTATGATGTAGATTTTTATGGTGAAAATATATTTCAAGTTTCAAGACAGTATCTCAAGTAGTTTTAAAGTTATGGGCAAAATGCATATTTTGCTTGACACAAAATATAAGAATCAAGATATATTCCTATTAAAACTAATGTAAATGGAAGTATCAAAGGGCCATAACTTCCTAACGGAACATGTAAGAGCGAAACCCCACCTTTATGCACAACAACATATCAGGCCAAGCATTGTGGTCAAGTTTCATTAAAGTCCCACCAGTAGTGTAGGAGGAGTTGCGTTCACGAGAATATCGGACGAACGGACAGGAGCAACTCTTAATGCCCGTCGCCATTTCATGGCGGGGGCATAACAAAGCAAGTAGAATTCACAACCAAATCAAGTTTCCATCTATACATGAAGCCTCATTAAATGCCCTGAATGTTCAGCATGTCTCAATAACATTTTATCGGGTTAACATAAAATTGCAAAAATCAGTCATTACACAGATAGGATGGTTATTCTTTATGAGGCAAACGGCGTGCCAGTTTTCGCTTAATTATTTTAACTTGATTTGCAATTATAGCCATCTCTGTAGTTGCTATCAATTTCCCGTTTAAATGAATAATGGCTTCAATAGAGTCATAATATTAATAGGTGGTTGTTGGTCTTGCAAAGCGGAATTACTGTGGTAAGCCGAAGATTTGAGAACAATTGTCTGGCTCTTTCGGTCATCTGAAGAGTATACAACATTTTACATTTAAATCGTTTCTCAATGGACATTCATTGACATCTTTAACAAATAAAGTATCTACACTTTCGGAAAGATAAGTTTTATTCCAGTGCGCACTGATTATTCTTATTTTTGTTTTATTATATAAGACATGTCATGGCAACAAGTATGTTCGGGAGTATTTGTTTTTACTAGGGATGTCAACGAATATCCGAATATCCGGATACTAAGTCAGTATCCGGATACTAATTTCGAATCCGAATATTCGTAAAAGTAAGTAAAAAATCAGAAAAAAATGCTTCAATTATTGCTTCTTTACACCTGTTCAGATGTCGTAATCAGATAATTTGAAACCGTATATTGATCGTCATAAAACTGCCACTACAAGTAACGCGGTGTTTGTTTAACAGATTAGAGGTGCGAAAACGGCATCCTCTTTGCAATCATCCAGGTGGTCAGGACCATTGTTTGCCAATTATAATAATCTGCAAATTCTATTGGTTATGTGATTGTTTGCGAATTAGCGCTGTCAATAAGTGTCAATTAAGTTTACCAAATTCCCCGTAATGCTGTCACGTTCTTGTCAAATATCTTGATTGTTATTTTTCAGATAGAATATTTGATGTAATTTAAATCAAACAAAGTTGATAACGGAGAAGGAAATAATAATGAATAAATTATGAAATATTAAGCATTTGTTGTTCATTTTTAATTTGTGTAGTTTGGTAAATACATGTTTAGTCTTTGGAACGTACCAGATAAATCTCAATGTCACAGCTAAGATCAAAATCCTCTCTAGATGTGCGAACGGTACAAAATATTATTAAAAGTACGACTGTTTGCAGAAAAACAGATGGACAGAAAACACCTTGAAAATTTAATGCAACAGTCGAATGCATAAGAAGAAAAACTAGTTTAATAATTTTATTGCATAAAAAGAAATCAACAAGAGTTCACTCATTTTTCGTCGTGAATTACTGTCGCCCTGGTCAAATCGCGTGAACATATTTCAAGAATTTAACATTAAATCAAGTAGACTATCGATCAATCGTAACAAAGTGCTTATTATCTGCGACGACACTTGGCAGAAACAAAACACATCAAAATTAATCATTTTGACAAGTTTTCGTAGATCCGAAGTTAAATTCTATGCGTCGAAAATGGCGGGAATATTGACGTCCTCACGTTAAAGACAAAGTCGCCGGTTTTTACCCTTTTCGTTATTACTGTTTTGAGAAAGAAAGTACATTTATCTTTTTTGTAATAACTTAATGGTTATACTATTACACATTCTAAAACGACAGCCGAGATTCTCCATAGATAAGTAGTTGAATGGACGGTGAGTTAATCCTATACATCGTTTATGTTACTACCATTCATAGTACTAAATATGATATTTTTGTCATGAAAGTGTTTGTTTCTGTCGACTTTTCTCAGGCTAATGAGACATTTTGGGTTATTTCAATTGTGAAATCTCGTATTAAATTATGAGTGAAAAAATACAGTGTTCTTACAAGCAATATCAACATTAAGAAAACGCAGACTCTGGATTAGAGTCTACACTGTAGAAAATTATAAGTTGACAGCGAACGCCTGAAAATCGTTAGTCAATAACCTTCATTAAAACGACTCTTGTTTGTTGTTTTTTTCCCATAAAATATGTTTTTGCTGATTATTTCAAAACCTTGAACGTAATATCTAAAGACATTTTCTCTGATGGTTGTCAGACATGATGTAGGGACAAGATATAATGTCAAGTACAGACAGAATTTTGAGATAAGTATCTGAGTGGTGGGGCATAAAAGTCATTTAAGGACTTAATGGGCTAGGTTATTTACCGATAATGATCTTCGAATTTGATTACATTGCACAACTTTTTTCATTGTATATTAAAAGTATGATTATATGATCATATTAACTGCAGATAAACATTTTAAATCTCGTTTTGTTTATACGTATTATACGAGTACGTATACATATTAAAAATATGCCCTATACGCCTTTCCAATAAACAGTTTCGCAGTCCTGTACGAGTTACTTCCCGCGACCGAAAATCAATCCAAAACGAGGCTCTGCAGGATAGCTGAACAATCGGGCTAATGGCTTAAGCACATAATAGCTAACCTTATCCGCTATATTGCAGGTCTGCGTTCGTCACCGGCGGTAAAAAAAATAAGTTGCTGGTCTGTTATTCTAGCCAGACTTTTTTATGTTTACTATTTGTTAGATATTTAGATTTTTAATGATTTAAGAACATGTACCATTCTTGTTGATAGTAGGCAGTATGAAACGCAATTTGAACAAACATAAGCATTAATTTTACCAATTATGTACAACAATTTCTTCTTAATATCTTTTCTGCTGAAAATATATTTTACTGGTGTAAATGTTGCAAATTGCTAAGGCTAGTAATGCACTATTATCCTGAAATCGTGATATATCAACATCTGGTTACATGATCTGAAGACAAAAAAATACAATCTGAATTTGTTGATACTTACACATACAGAATTGTCCTAAAAGATTAAGGCGTTTATGGTCAACGAATAAATAATTTGAATATTTAAAATGTTACGTACACTTCACACGCAAATATGATTGATTCTGTCTTGAAATGAAACAGGATCGGTAATCTGATTGTTTGTTGTAGAAGTATCATTCGTAAAATAAAATCCAAGGATTTAGATGCCGGCTTCCAAAAAGATGGGAATATTTATATCACAATATGGTTGCATATCCAATTTAGATTTCTTAGGTTTGACAGATTGAAATTTTGGCATAAAAGCCCAAACTCTTAATTAAACATATATAAAATGTTTTGACAAGATTTGTTTCTTATTGACGGCTTTTGTTTTTAAAACGTGTCGTAATGTTGATTAAGAATCCATTTAAGTGCTAAATCAAATACATTTGCTGGCACATCCAGTAGTTAAAGGACTCCGAAATACTTAAGAATTGGGAGGTGTAGATACATTGCAAATAGAAATTACACGATCTCTATTGGTCAATGATATCTGCCCCTTTAAGTAATTGACAGATGACCCCGTGTGCGAGACAGTTTGACATGTTTATGGCATGCCGCCTTCAAAATCAATCGCCGCCGACATTATCACAACATGATGTCAGTAGTTGAATAGACACGCTAATCCGGAAACGAGACTCAATTAAGCCGTGAAGAGAACACTGCGACTGTCTGTTAGTTCAAGTCGTTTAGTGTTTAATGCGAGGAATAATGAATTGACACTTTTAGTCAGAAACCTGATTGTTTTATAAATTATTTTCAAAAATATCATGACACTGATGTATTATTACTAATTCAAAGAGAAAATATATTTTCCGAAAAAGAATTTTATTATAAAAAAGAAAGTTGTAGGTACATATTCCCTATTACGTTATTACAGCGAGCAATCATTTTTCCTGTAGAGCAGTCACGTGACTGGACAGGGGAGGTAACCAAATAAATTCATCGAATTATTGGAAAGGCGTATATCACTCTAGAACCTGGTTTAAACCCCCTTGTTAAGGATTTCTAAACTCGACAAGTATGCGCTCTTTATGTTTATTTAATCATGGTGAAAAGCGATTCTCGACTATGCTGTCAATAAGTTACGAAATCCTTAAATGTGCACAATGAACTTATATAACTGTCTTCATCAGGTCCGTTTTCAGTTGTGACTGTTTCCTGGTGGTCTTCTCTGGCACACTGTTTCCACACCGTCTCTTCTATCACCGCTTCCTCCACCTTACATTCTTGTTCGAATAGTTGTTGTTACATCTGAAGTTCCTTTTGCGCACGTTCCATATCTAGTTTTTCTTTCAGTCTCTTCAGTCTGTTTTCATCGATAAGCCGTTTCACTTTGGCGTCATTCAATCTTACCCGTGACGACACTGACGTTGTACACACTAACGCCGCTGATAACTGAACCTTCTTCGTCAAAGTCGGGCGATTTAATTTCAGTCTTCCACTGAAGATATCTCTCCCGCAACTCAACGAAGTTTTGTTACAGCTGTCGTAGTTTGACTCCAAATCCGTTATAACTTCTGGTTTAGTACATATTTCTTCTAAGCATTTGGTATGTGCTGCTTCAAATTGTTTGAACTGTTCACACTGTTTCTTATAACAACTTGATACCGCTTCAACGTTTTGTGTGCGTGCCTGCGTGTGAGTGTGCGTGTGCGTGCGTGCTTGCGTGTGTGTGTGTGTGTGTTTAAGTCGGTGAATTATAGATAGGGACTTGTGTATAAGATAGTTCTAATGTGTGTGCGTCTGTGCGTGAGTACAAGTGCGTTTGTGTGCGTGTAATTGTATCTGCATAAGCTATGTATACATGGTAGTTCGCCCGTGTGTGCATATGTTCACGGTTGAATGTGTGACACAGAATATGCTTATGTGCAACTCAATATACACTGAAACCTGTCTTAGCAACCACCTGCGATTACCAACCACCTGTCTTAAACGGCCAGTTTGAATATGACCTAAACTGACATTTTGTCCTCATTTTTTACTGTCTGAAACAGCCACGTGTCTTCAGCAGCCACTTTTTGTCACTCCCATGGGTGGCTGCTAAAGACAGATTTGACTGTATACAAAGGTTAACAGTAAACACTTTTAATTGTTATGGTACGTGACAAGCTACAAAATTTACAAAACAATTTAACCCTTTCATGTGTTGAATGGCAAAATAGACATTATTTAGCATAAAACAAGTCTTAATATCAGAATGGATCACTCGCAAGTTTTACAAGAATGACCTCAAAATGGCCAGCTTTAATATGACCTTACCAATCAAATGACCACTCAAATAAAGTCCTGAATGTCTATATAATCTACGTCGAACGCCGGATCTATTGGGTTTTTTATGTTAGTATTTCATATTGAATTTGATACAAATAGAGATGACAATGGTTACCTTATCCATTCGATGAAAATCAAGAAACACATTTTCAAAATCATTAGACTATGTAACTTGCTTCAAGACAATTTAATCACTTATATAAATGTTAAAATGTAATACGCATTGCAACACAGTGTAATTTTAATTTGCACAACCAATTACACGGAGAAATATCCCTTAATTAGCTTCTTTCAGAAATGAAGGAAAAGGTTAGCTCTTGATTATTGCGGTCAATGTTTTCTGATAACTGTTATTTTTCAATCAATCATTGTGCAATTTTGCAGACAAAGCAACATGTTTGTGAGAAAGATTTATTCGAGAAAATTGTGAGAAAAGAAAACGCATTGTAAGTCCATTGCACAAGAAAAAAAAACAGTCTCGATGAACCTTGATTTAATAACTGTGTGAGAGTTGCTTAATCTTGTTTGTACTTAGAATACACGATTGCAATGTTCATTGTGGATTCAGATATCGAAAAAAAGGAGTCTGAAATAAGATATTTCAATCTGTATAACCTCTTAATCCAGTAACAATATCGCACTTACACTTTCCAGTTAGGCAACACGCTCAATTGATGAAAGAAAAAAATACTTCTAGGCTAAGTTTTTTTTTAACAGGAAGCCATTAAAGCCAACGCTTATAGAAGAGAGTTTGTTATACTTATTTTTTATTTAATGCATATATCACTTGAATTTCAGTTTCAGCTCTGTTTCATTTAAAGTGTCTTATCGTTTTTATTAAAATTTAATTCATAAATACCGTTCGAACCTTTAATTTTGAACAGCGGGTGATTAGTTATCTCCAATCAATCTATTATACCGAAAACTTGTCCGTTGTAATGTGTGATCAATTGGCGTAATTAAACGTTTGTGAAAGTATTTTAAGAGAGAATTTCATATTTCATCACAGAAAAATGTCAAAAACCCTTCCTATGATTTAAAGAAGATGAATTTACTTGATGACGATGTTGAATTTCCTGAAAGTTACAACACTTGCTAAAGGAACCATCTAACTAACATGACACACGCAAATCAGGAAGATGATCATCCATAAATGATAGTATCAATAACAGGGAGTCCAACGTATTTGGTTCTGCGGAAAACTAAGTGTGTTCTGTGCAGAACAAAATGGCGGAATATTTCGTTATTTTGTGCATTGCCGAAGATATTTTGACCTGGTAAGTAGGTAAGGAGGCCAGACGTGTAAGCTCCATTCGGTTTTTTAGACTGGCGCATGCGCCAGTCTTAAGTAACGATGCCGTGAACAAGGCGACGCGCCGTCGTTAACTTCAGGTGTATCATTGCGACCACGAGAGCGTATCAAGTAAGTGGGGTTTTGTGGTCACCGCGAGAGCAGGCAGAAATGGTCTGCACAAGTGTGAAGCACAATCCAGCACACCATTCCACGAATGCTGAGCGATTGATAGTAAGTTTCCGTTTAATTTTGAAGCATCCATGCCAAAAACGCCAGCGAACAAATGTAGAGAGAAATCACGACAAGCTACGGCAGTGAACAAGCAACTGGATATGCATGAGTAGTTTAGTTACGCCTGAAAGATTTCGTAATTGTGTGGCATAAAAAGTAGTGTATTAAAAATACAAATATCACGAGAAGGAATGCGAACTTTGAAAGAAAATGCTACATATATAAACAAGAAAACAATTTATTGATTTTGTTCGATATAAGGATATTAAAAGAACGATAAAAAACAAAGCAGTCGCGTGACAAGCAGAAGATAGCGTGGTCGCCATTTTGGTTAGGTTGGAGTACGTGTGGATGGAGATTTTGCTCAGCTTTCAAGGACCGAACCGGGCACCAGTGTTCACCCCAACTATCATAACGGCTGTCGCGCCCGAAAACCGTTAACAAGCTTTGATCTAATTTCGACAAGTGTTAAATTCGCCGACATCCCTTTATTTTAAATCGACATGTCATACATTTTCTGTTTCTTGCATTGTAAACTCAGGTCGCTTTTCAATACACACCTCATTCAAGGTCAAGCAATGGGCGATTTGACCAATCACAATCGAGTTCTTTACTATCAGCTGGATAACTCCTCCTCTCCACGTGGTCGATACGCATAGTCTGTCGGTGTCGTTTGATCGTTTTTTGGCTCGTTTACACATTGTTTCACATTATTTATGAGTTTTTTTTAACTTTGTACCTTTCTTGGCTCTAAAGAGATAAAAAAAAATCATCTATATACTATATACAGTTGTTGCAGTAAACCTTGGTACAAATATAAAACTGTATAAAATGATAGTTAAAAAATAAAGTTTCCCGAGCTAAAATGCACGAACAGTCCAGCGAAAAACCTTCCAAAAATCCTGGGTAGACCGTAAGTAAGTTGGCGGATATTTTTGTTAATGCATTGTCACGATCGACGTAAAAATTAAGACTGTAACTGTTTCAGTCTCTGAAGTTACGTGGGCATTGTGCATTTCATTGTTGACATTACTCAGTTGTGGCGGAGCCTGATCATCGTTATTTTATTAAAATTTAACCCCTAATCATACGCTATTGCACCAAAAAGAGCTCCAACCTAAGATTTAGGTGAGATCAAAAGTGGAAAACTTAACATTTCCTTTCATCAAAATACAAGTACCTTTATCTATTGAAATCCCTGAATATACTGAATTATTTGCTAATGTTCATGATAGAAACTTTCACAAAGTTTCATATGTTAAAAGTAATGATATCTGTTCAGAACAAGTAAGATTCTTTTGTTCTTCTCCACCTCTCTTTTGTTTATCTTAAAAAGTTTTTCAAAGTGTTATTAAATTAAATTCTTATATCAAAAACTACTTCTTATTATTCATTGCTCCCATATGACAGCCAATTTAAGACCATCAACAGCAATCTTTCCACTTCCTTAACGTGCATTTCGCCGTTCAAGACATTTTGATTACTCCGTTGAAACTACGCTATCAACCAGCGCGAAAGTCTTTCAACGCTTTCAGCGCTTTGATTAAGCTATGTTTCTAGAGGCCTTTAATGTTTAAACTAAAAGATTGTTTGTTTACAACGTTAAAAATAAAAAATTGCGTGACTTGAAACTGTTTTTAGTCAAAAATATACCGTTCTTGGACCTATTTTAGCTAAATTATTATAGAATTTTGCATCTTTTTTTCACGACGGCTTTTGCACTGAACATGGGTACATTATGGTCATTTTTTTATGTTCAAACACCTTTAATGTTTGCCGTTAAATTGGTAACTTTTTTGTTCGGTGCAGAATCTGAATAACACACTCGTATGCGTATATATATATGATAGTAAGACACCAGCTGAAAACAATGTTAATAATGAAAACAAAAGCCAATTTGTTACCCAAATACGAACTTCTCGCGTATATTTGTTTGCAAAATTACCTACCACATACACTTGTATATTATTCTTCCTATTGATATGTGTTCATTACAGTATTACTTTTAAAAAGTACTATAGTAATAGTAGTTTAACAAAAAATACAGGCGCACCTATAAATATATCGGCGCACCTATATATGTAAAAGGTCATGGCGTTGTTACGTCTCTGTACCTATTTCTGATCGAGACAAAATTCACGATGCCAAGTTAGAAGAAGTCTCATCTGCATTATGAGAAGACAGGCACAATTCGAGACACGCCGAACAGGTAGAGAGACGTATGTAACAACCCCATGACCATTTACATAAATAGGTGCGCCTATATATTTATAGGTGCGCCTGTATTTTTGGGGGGTAAACTACTAGTACTATAGTACCATTAAAAAGTAATAATGTAATGAACACATAAAATGCTTACCACTTCCACGGCAAACATTAATGGTGTTTGAACATAAACAATGCAATCTCCTTTGCAGAGTTGTCGTTCCTTACACTCACTTTACATGTCTGCAAAAGGCTCAGTGTCAAGATTTTTTTATCAAACTCGACAGCCTTATTTTATAGTCATAATTATGAATTTGAAAGGTTGAGATAAAGCAAATGACAGAAATCTTCACTATCTTTCATTAAAACCGAAGAAACCTTAGCTATTGTAACTGTAATTGGTGAACTATTTCTTTGAGTTAAAAGTAAAAGTAGTTGAAAGTAGTCCCAGCCTATAACAGAGGTGAATGTAATGAGCCGATTGTGTAAGAGAGTGAAAAAAGACCATAATGTAAAACTCGATAATAATTAAAGCCCCAGCCCTAAACTTAAGTAAGAATACACTATTGAAAAATCATATTTGTCCATATAGACTCCAATATATCAACACTCTTAACAGAACACGAAAGGTCCGATCGAATTCTTTCTTATAGACGGGATTTTCAATGATATTGTTAAATTATAGTTAACGAACTTTTAAGAAGCTAAATATAATGGAGCTATATTTAGCCGACGAAGAGACCACTTCATGCGCGATCTCGATTTCTGTGACGTTTCGGAAATCCTACTTTCGCTTTTAGTCGCGCGGACCAAATTTATCTTAGTAAATTAAAATTTTATTAGCCCGAACGAATGCTGCAAATTTGTGCCTATAGTTCCAAATACATGTAATATTTCATACAAGAGCGGCTTAAATTGAATTAACGCCGCCTGAAGCTATTTCACTTGTCTATTTATAGACAACAGAAGCCGCACATTTCGTGGGGTTCGCTTATAGCAATTATACGTAAAATTGATCGTATTTTCTATATAGATTATTGAAATCAACATACTTTTCACAAGACAGTTATTGCATATGTTAAAATATACAAATGACACAAAAATAATTTCTTTTTATGTTACTTTCAGTTTCTCGATTAATAATTGTGATCACGGCAAAAGCATTGTTCGAAAATTGTTGATGAACGCTAAATACAAATTTCGTCGTTTACACACGGCCGGGGTTTCTTTGAGATTTCGAAATGTTGGTTTTATAGTCATGTACTTGTATACTGCTAATCAAAAATACCAATACCGTCTAAAGAAGTTGGCTTGAAATAAAGCATATTAAGGATGAACCGTCTGTAAAACAGCATTTTTCTGTTTTACTTTTTCTTGTTTCAAATTACTCCTATAAACTTTGCGTTTTTTTTTGAAAAATTACTGCATTTACGGTCTCCCTGAGTGTTATTGATGGTGTAGATAAGTGTTGCAATAAAGAATGACGAAAATGATTGAATATAGGCTGTATTTTTTTCACAAATCAGTATAGGCATATCAATGGGGTGACACTTCTCACTCATTTGGGAAAATATCTGCTGATTTGTGAAAAAATTACAGCCTATATTCAATCATTTTCGTCATTCTTTTTCAATCATTATTGATAAACGCTTCAATTTGCATAAATGATATTATGCTGGGACTATAGTTCTTTCATATTAGAATGGTTTTGTATCACTTGTTAACTTTCGTTGTTTTTAAATGTTAAAAATGCAGAAGTTTCAAAACATTTTTTGTTGAGTATATTAAACAACAATATGACAACACGAGAAACAACAGTGATACTTTAATCGGTTATCTCTTTATCATAACAAATACGATATTTATCAAAGTACTTATAGAATGTTTTATGATTCATAAGGTATTGTATCAAAACATTCATTAAAGACGTCTTTCATATTAAATTGAATGGTTCACCTAAACTGGATTCACTGTTTTAACCTTAACTTGAAGTTAAAAACTTGCAAATTCAATAATTTCTTTTAAACAACACTGATTTAAAAGAACATCCTTTCAGTTATCTTTCTTAAATCTCAATACTGCACATCCTTAGGAACACAGTAACTGTTGTGAACCCTAAAAAATAATAAATCATTTTTATCACCTTGTTTCCTATGCTACTAAACTTATTCAATTTTCAGAGTTTTTGGGTTTTTTTTATCCTCTTCAATCACGTTTCTACAAGTTTAATGCACAGTATTAAGAACTTATTTGTAAAACTCTAAGAAATACTTATTATAATCACTTTTATCTAAAACACTGTTTAATCTATTATAACACTAATTAAATCTTTCAATAAATGTTCACAATAATCACATTTCATGTAATTGTGAGCATCGTTCACTTTTCCATTATTACATTCAGTCATTTCATTCACAGAATTATCTTCTTTACAGGATGATCTTGATTTGTATACATAATACACTTAATTTTAATAAATAATATTTTATACAGATATTTTGTACTTGTTTTGTGATACGAGAACCTGTTGGGGCAGGTGTGAGGTTGGTGCACCCTAGAACCTGGTTTAAACTCCCAGTGGCAATTTGTTTTGCCACTGACCGTTCCAATGCGGTATCCCCAAAGGTTCTCTTTTTCGTTAATTGTTTGTGGTGTCCTATTTGAATTTACATACTTACAACAAACATGCTCTCTCTTCCTCTCTTTTTCGCTGCGTAAGGAAGATGTGTTTTGTGAGTGTGGCAATTCCTGATATGCACATATTACTTCTTTATTATTTTCATGCTTATTTTCTTTTTTAATCTGTTCTTTCTTTTTGATACTCACACTTTTTTCTATTATAATAATGATTTCACATATATATTTCAACTTGAAAGCCTCAAAGGAACACTGAGGTCATGGAGATGAAACATGTCAACTGGATTTCACTTCCAAATCTTCACCAAACTTTCTAGATGCTTAACATCTGCAACTGAATGTCTCCTTCCACCTGCAAACTCCCGTAATACCTGGTACGAGTAGTATCTAACTCGCGATACCGCCTCTGCGCCTGGTTCTTTTTTTCTGGTTTGCTCTTCCGGGGAGGGCTAGGAAGTTGTATGTATCCAGCTTGTAAGTACGCGACATCCCCGAATCGATTTCTCCTTCTGTCATTCGCAAGGCAAGCAACTTCCTGTCAGCTGATATTGATTTCCAGATTTTTGGGGGCCAGACGAATATAGTTTGAAAACACAGTTGTTAGGTTATCCGTAGATCCCAGTCCCTTCCACCGGGCGGGCAAAGCGGCATGACACCTGTCAGGAGGAGGCGTTTTGCCCTTTCTCCAAAACTTGGGGGAACACTATAGATTGAATTGAGCTCTTTGAATGTATGTGTTGTTGTTCATGTCCTTGTCAATTTCGGTGTTATTCTTGTATTTTTGGGTTTTCCTTTACAGCAAGTTCTATGCATACTATTTCAAAATAAGGGTCCCCTTTTCCTTTCTCTTCTTTTTCTATCTCTCTTTTCCAAATACCTTCTCTTGTCTTCACTAATTTCGCTCTCCTTTCCTTGCTCTTCTCAGCATTTCTATTCTTCACCTTTTCCATCTCGTTCATCAATTTGATCTCTCCTGCCAAACCTTGTTCTGTGTCTCTTTCATTTTGCAATGGCGTTTGACTTCTTTCCGTTGCTTGTTTCCCAATATTTGTAAAAGATGAAAAGGGAACTTTGAAAACCATCGAACACGAAGCATATGAAAATATTGCAGGCTCGGTTGAATTGAGCCTGTTTATGGACAGTAATGGAAATGCATATTACTGCCCACGCCGCCTAGCCCCGGGTTTAGCGTAACTCAATATTTACAAACAGTACAATTTTTACCATCCCAAAGGATGGTGTGCATATGGCGGTGGACATGGAACCTTCAATGCGTTATTTTCAGATTAATACCACTCCATGTTCAGCTTCTTATGGTTCCCAGATAAAAGAATGGGTTTGCCCTAAACGAAAAAACAATGTGCGGAACCGAACAGAATAGAATTTTTGCAGGGAAACTTCGTATATAAATCCTGCATATCACAGACAATGCCAAAGGCAAAATTAAAAAAGCAGGAAGTATATCATTTGGGATGATTGAACAATATCCGAATCAATATTGGCTTGAAACCACCCATCTCAAAACTGGCCAAAATATTAAAAACAAGTTATTCTCGAAGTACTAGTAACAAAGTACATAATATCGTACTCAACGAGCTTCAAAGGACGTAAAGAAAAATATGTCTAAGTCCTGTTCATTATTTTCATCTTGATCTTTCTTTGTATTAGTCTCAAATTCGTTACTCTCCTTGTTCAGTATTAATGTAAAGTTCAATGCCGCTTCAATTCCTTCCATACTTGTTTATTCATCTTTCCATTTACCTTTGTGTTTTCAGAATTCGATGGTTTTGAATAGTCCAAACGTGCCTCCTTTTCAGGGCCCTTTTCTGGGGTTGTCCCTGTTAGCTCAGTTCGTTGCGTTGCAGGAATTGCAGGGCTAGGCGCTGTCACCGTGACGATGCAGGTTCGCTCCCAGCTAGAGACGCTATCATTTGAAATTCACTATTTTGCAATGTGGCGGCCGTAAAAATTCTCCCCGTACATGTAGTCAGTACTGTTGTCAGTATAATAACCCGTTACCGATGTCATGCAGTGATGGTTACGTATATCAGGGCTATCCGATCAACCTTTTTGGGGGTTGTCCAGGCTAGCTCAGTCGGTTGCGTCGCAGGAATTGCAGGGCTAGGCGCTGTCGACGTGACAGTACTATCATTTTACAAAGTCCTCAGGATATATTGAAAAATAAAAACAAGTACGTGTGGAAACGAAAGGATTGGCATTACCACTTGTTTCTATTAGGTGCTTTTGTTTGCAATGTGTTTGGTTTGCAGGTCTCCTGGTCTCGTAAAAGTTTTCTCTTTCTCACACCAGGGACAGATCACTGTCATACGTCTGTGTTCTTTCGATGTCCGGTTTACATTAAGATCGGTTGTTACAAGGGAATAACTTTGGGCATTACCAACATGAAACCATTGTCTACAAGGAAAACAGACCTGATCAGCCTTCGAAAAACTATTCATGTTACATGCTTCAAGTCGTACAATTTTAGTATTCTTGTCAAATGTGTTATAACTTAAATAATTTCAGCTGTTAATGTACACAAGCCTAGTGCAAGGTTCTTTTTTTAACATATGTTTGTGTGCTTTTGCAAGCAGCGTTGTCGGGAAGATTTGGTTATTTCACCTAGGTAACTTGTACTTGTTTGTTCAGTTGGCAAGATTGAGATCGGTGCAACCGCGTACATTACAACGATGTTTCCAAAGTTGCAGAGCTTAATCTAGACCAATATGTTCAGTTTATTTTTCCACCAATCCTGGTTTACGTATTTCTCAATTTTAAGAAACACGTTCGTCGGGATGATTTTTCGTGGAATTGGTTGGAAGATCAATCAGCAGATTAAAATCCACAGCAAAAAGTAAACAATTAACATATAATGGATTTAAATACAATTTAAACAAAAATAATATAATTTAAATGTTTCGATGTAAACTACAAAATACGTACAATATTAGAATACAAATGTTTTTGCAGTAATATGTAAACATTGTTATCGCCAAAAGCCTGTCATTTGCCTATTTATCTACATATAACTCTGGAAAATATCTCAATGTTAATATAATAATATTTGCATTACTTGACAACCACTTGTTCATTTTGCTTTTGCTTTTCTACTGTAACATTTTTTAAACAATTGTAAAAATGTTTAGAATTGCCACGTAACAGTATTCTTGTTGAAAATGAACTATTTTCAGATAACCTTAAAATTTACACGTCTTCAAATGTGGAAGTTATTCACATTTATTAAATTGTTTGACGTAGGAGAAAAGAGTAACGGGCCGATATATTAATATATTTTGGGTTATACAGCACGCCAAATGTTTCAACGTAGACTATAATTAATTGCTTACTGGAAAAAAGAGACGTCCTCACAATCCCGAATCTTCAGCGACTGGAGATTGCTCTCAAATAAACCTCTTTCAGTGTTCGAAACGACTGTCATCAATCATGATTAAGATGAAATTCCTGTTTTGAGACAAATTGTACAGTTACATTTCATTTTTAGTAATAAGCGAGATAAAAGAACGTTAATATCGATGCACACGGGCCATTCACAAAACGAAAATATTTTGCCTCAGAAGAATACACATTTAATTATCACTTTGTTTTTTTTTTCATATATATGCAAACATGTTTTACATATATTAAAACTTTTCAGATTTGTTATAATTTAGCAATATCTAAAATGTTCTATTTAAATCGGGAGCAAATATAAATTACGTATAATAAAATGTAGTTATAGCTCTCATTTTATACAATAAATAACTTCCATAATGCGTATATACATTTGATATATGTCTGTTTCATTTATTGATATTTTCTTTATCATGCAAGAACAACATTTGCAATTGTAATTAAAGACTCTCTGTTACGGCTAGAAGATGAATTACAGACTGGTAATGTGGCTAAACTTTTACAATTTTAAGAAACATAGTTTGTCCGAATTTGAACATCTACCTACTCACAAAGGAGCTATGTAAACTAAGTAAATAAATTAAACAAAAAAGTATACTTTTTCTCTCGTGAAAAAAGACTAAATAAAAACTAAAGTCATTTGTATGGAATTCCATTTGCACTACGAGGCCCCTTACATTCAAATTGAATGCTCGTCCGAATTAATCAAATTACGCATTTTGAGAGTGGCAAAACTGCGTCACGCGCAATTTGTAGAGGGTACACACAGGTATGTCTTCGTCTCGCTATTTTCACATTTTAGTTGATAACTTTATTATTTCTGCATTATTTCTCACAAACCTAATTGCAGGAAACATCGGAAACAAAGATCGACGTATTGCCCAAGATAAAAGAATATGTTTACCCTAAACGAGAAAATATTGGGCGGAACTGAACAAAAAATAATTTTGATAGGGGATCTGAGAATATAAATCCTGTATATCACAGACAACGCCAAAGGCAAAATGTAAGAACATATTCAGATATTCAAATCTGATTCAAGCATATTACAGACTTCTTAAGGAAACAATGTCATAACTAAATCGTTGTTACTAAAGGGCCTCCTTCAGTTATCATTACACTGTCATCGGTAAAAGATAAAGATATCAAAATCTCTGTAATTGCAAAATTCAGTTCATTTAAAATTTGGACAAAAAAAACTGTTATAAATCTGTATTAATGTATATTCATTGTGCATACTTTAAGAAAAGTTAGAACAGTTAAGTACAAATAATAGCTAGGCCTTAAAAATTCCCTTAAATTCTTTACAAAAATTCACAAAGCTAAACAATATATAATATTATTGTTAACGCCCATATGAGTATAATGATTCTGACAACAATATGTTGTGACTTTTTTAAAGAACTTTCAATTATGAAGAGAGAAATCAACGTTTGACAATTAACAGGAAAAGGAAGCGACCGGGAAATTAAAGGTCAAACACACTTAAATATCTCAAAGTGTTATATTATATGTAAGTCAAAAGATTCACACATATTGTTCTCAGTATATTATATCACGATGACTATAGACAGCCCTTAACAGGAGAGAACAGTCATTCAATTTTACATGTATCGGCTTTTTAAGGGCCTTGTACAGTCATCATCGCACGTTCATCGATACAAATATGAATCATCAAAATCCCAATAACGTTCAAATCAGTTCTATGCAACTTTGCACACATAAGTTTTATTAATGTATTTTTATTTTGTATATGATAAGATAGAAAAGTAAAGACAAGTAACTTGATCTAAAAATCCCCGAAACTTCTGTTTACATGAATTCACAATAACTAAACAAAACAAAACCTCGTTTTAAATGCTCACTTGAGCAATATTATACTGAAAAATCTTGTGACCCCTTGGCTTACATATGTAAACTCTTGGGACCACGATTATGAAATGGCTTCAATTTCTTTGTCGCTTCTTTGTTGCGTAAATGGGTGACAAACGTTGTTTCTCTTTTCCTTTTGAAAAGTTCTTTAAAAGGACACAAACATTTCTTGTGAGGATCATGATATTCGTGTTGGCATTTACAATGCCAACATAATATTTTGTGATGCTTTAAACTAACTAAAGATGTAATTTTTACTGTTGTGAGTTAAGAGTTTTCAAAGCTGCATTTCGGGGGCATATGTCAATTTCAAGAGACAGCTCTTGTTTTTTTCTTAATGTCATTTGAAAAATAGCTGTCATATTCTTCTAAAACACGACGATAGTACTACACAGAACCTAATGTGATGCGACATAAGCTCTGATCAGAGCTGGCATGGCTAAAAGGAGTATGTGCAGCCTTCGTAAATCTTATGAAGATCTTAAAAGTATGTTCTTCTACTTAACAATAACACCACAAATTAATCAATACAATTTTTTTCATCAGTGCCGAATCTCAAAAGTAATCGACTTAATCACATTATAAAATCTCACGATATAAGTAGAAGACGCGCGGGCCATTGCCTTTTAAATAGGATTTATTCTTATCAAGCATTTGAGATTAATGAATTGTCATATTTATTGATGTGAAAGAAATAGCGTGACACTAACCTTAATTTACAGTCAACGAATACTCGTACAACAGTTAAATGTAATGATATGAAATAAAATGTTTTGCCGTGTATAAGAAAACTCGTCTTCATCGCGTACTCTTGTAAGCATTTCAGAAATAAACAAAAAGGTTACGAAAAATATCAGGCTGCTTGATGTTATAGTTGCGTCGGAAATTGTGCATGTCAAATATGTGTATAAATCTAAATATTCGGTAAACATGAAGTAGATGAGCAAGGAGCACAAAATCCCTTAACATCATATGGGACTTAAAGATAAAGCAATATGCCAAATATTTTCTGCTCTATGTTATAGTTGAATTGAAAACTGCGAAGGAAATTTTTTACGGACTGACGGACAAACGGACGGACAAGAATAAAACAGTATACCCCTCTTCTTCGAAGCGGGGGTATTAAAATAGTGAAGGCTCGGTGTGATTGTACCTGTTTACGAGCAGTAATGCAAATGTTTAAAACTGCCCTCGCCGCCTGGCCCTTGGGAGTGCAACCCAATATTTACACAATAAATTTGCGCAATAAATTTGATCCATCTCAAACAATGGTTTCAATGGAAGATTTGGGGTATTTTCACGTTAATTCCATTCCATAATCTGCGTCGTGTGGTCCCATATAAAGAACAGGTTTGACCTAAACGACAAAACAATTGGCAAAAAATTAGAAGAATGCACAAGAGATGTAAGGCGTCGTTATATAAAATTTTAATCTTGTAGGTGTAAATAATCTTTAAATCATGTCCTTTGCTTAGCACCTCTATTACTCGATGGCAATTCAGGCTGAACCCAATATTGTCAAAAGCAAATGAATAAAAAAAAAAACTAAAAAAAAAAGGGCGAAAATGACCAAGCAATAATTAAATGAAAGGCAACAGCAACAAAACACTTAGTAATACTTTATATTTGAATATTTCGATACAAGGTTATCTTTTATTATATATCTCAACTGTCTAGAGAGGCAAGGTTCTTCATTTCAGATATAGTCTAATCTTGCGATATATTAATGTGTTCCATCAGAGAACAAACTTTAACCTATTAGAGAAGATCCGTGATAGTGAACTGTATTCATTCAACTTCATTGCTAAAATAAGATGATTTTAGCTAAAGGATAGTTTGCATGTCTGACACCTAAAACATACTGTCAGCCTTCAAACGTTTATCAAATTAATGAATAAAATATTGCATCCCAGTCTGACAAATTAATGATTTAGGCGGATTACGATCAATCCTTGTGTTTTTGATGCTAGAAGTCAGGTATGCTTAGAAGGATTGGTGAGATTTCTGACTTTCAAAAAATAGTTATCGTACGATAGGAAGAAAAAGCATGACAGACATAATTTATTGACATTAGGTTAATAGAATCTGCAATTATATTTATCAGGTTAATACGTTTATGTATGAAAATTCACTTTTAATATCATTAACACATCAAGTATTCATAATACGTCTGGCAATTTGAATTCCCAATTTCAAGGGTCAAATATATTGATAGTGTGTCAAACGCCTTCGTTTGTTAAGTTTTATGTCAGTAAGCACAGCACAGAAGATTCTTAAAAAAAGTTGGCTACATCCAATAATATGGTTCGAATATGGAAATAATAATTTTTCCATTCCGATGTCACGCAACACACACGGAAGGCGATACATGACTTGCTAATTGGAAAACAGTGTGCAAAAGAAATGTAAATTATCAGAAACATGCCATTTCTAAAATATATTATATCAAACGTAATTGTGATTTTATCGACTGCGATATACAATATTTCTGAGCAAATAGTAGTAACGGTAACAATGAAAGCATATTTGAAGCACATGGAGGATATATGCGTTGTTTTGTATGTTCTTTTCATTTGTTTTCTGTATTCGTGATATAGTTTCTTCCTCTTTCTATCTCCAGACCACAAAGTAGACATAATAATTGAAAAAAAGCATTAAAACAAATCAGACCATAAGTATTAACACGTACAAAAATATATGTATGTTGTATTGTTAGCTCCTTATTATATCAAACAAATAAAACACATGCATGGTTACTTGTTGAAAAATAAATAGATCGTATTATTCGCAAACAGCAACAACAGATTTAACCTAAAATTCACAAGGCACACATACTTTTCAAATAAATAGTTACATTATTTGCTACATTGGTTTCCGAGTAAATAAATAAGTTTACCAGATTACTCGAACATTGTGACCAAATTTGAATACATCTATGTGTAAAGCAAAGAAAGCGACCATTCTGCCAAGCTTTCCATTTATGTTTACTTCTGACTTAAACTGCTAGCGCTTGACTCCAGGGCTGAAGGTTATAAAGCTGAGATTGGAAACCAGTCTCAAATCTCAAGCATCTGATTGGCTGAAATGGCGACTGGTCGCCATTTCAGCCAATCAGGTGCTTGAGATTTGAGACTGGTTTCCATGCTCAGTTTTATAACCTTGGGCACAGGTGCATCAAATAGGCTAATCTGGCTCTCCTTCATATTTTTCAAAGTTACTGAACTTGACAAATATAAAAGAAATACAGGCTCGGCTCGATTTAGACTGTTGATGGCAAGGAATAGAATGCAAATTCCAGCCCACGCCGTCTAGTCCTGTGATGAGCGCTAGTCGATATCTCCACAAACAGCATTCTTTTTATCTTTTTCTAACGAAGATTCAGTGTCGCATTTTATATATATGCAACTCCTTGATAAATGGCGTTTAGTTCCCAGATTAAAGAAACGTTTCGCCTAAACGAAAACAAACGGTCGAAACTAAATCAATTAGATTATACAAATACAGCAGAAATATTAAATAATTATGGAAATATTGCACCATAGGTTTGGTTGAGCGTGTTTATATGCAGTAATGGAATTGCATAATACTACCCACCCCGATCACTTCAGGTCAAGTGCAATTTCATATTTAAAAGCTTCCGTTTTTAGAACTTGTAAACGCACAGCCGATGCGACTACAGTCAACCCTGCCTTAAGCATCCACCCAAGGGAGTGACAAAAAGTGGCTGCTTAACACAGGTGGCTGTTAAAGACAGGTAAAAATTAGAACAAAAAGTCAGTTTAGGACAAATTCAAACTGGCTGTTGAAGACGGGTGGTTGCTATTCGCAGGTGGCTGCTAAGGCAGGTTGAAATGTTTGCAATAAATCCCAATTTGATAACTTATAATAAATATGATGAATTACTAAGCCGACGATATATCAAGTCGACATATCGCAAACGCAACAAAACAAACAAAACAATCCGAGATTTGCCATGGATGTTCTCTGTAAGGTTTTTCTGTCTTAAAGCAGCGATAGTGAGATGTCTTTCTATCTTATATTCGACTAGCATATTTTACACTCATCGAAGCTTTTTTTAACGTATCGAAGGCTGTCCTTTCTGAGTTTGTCTTTCCAGATATGAGCATTTAACCTTTCAATTGTTTAGTGTACAAATACCTAAGATATATTTGAACTGTTTTACATGATAGATATCTTGTGTCACATTGAACGAACACGCTGCATTGAAAAAAATCCGAAAATACTGACCATGTAAGTCAACGTTATTATAACCAACTTGTCAGCTTACTACGTAAACGTTAAAGTGCAGGTATTTCGTGTCAAGAGCTCATTTGTCCCGCTTATTCAGTGATTTGCTCTGCATTACCCTCAAAGTTTCTCTTAAGAACTTGTGTAAATATGTATTATTGCTTTGTACAACCAACATCAAGTGAACTGTCGTGCCCAAAGATCATAAAATAAAACTCTTGAAACATTTTTTTCATACAATATTGTCAATTATTGTCTTCTTATTGACGATTTCCATTATTATATAGGAACAATACCAAAAGTACACAGGCTAGGATATTGAACCCAGCTAGTTTAATACAACGAACTAATATTATTATAATATTGAAACAGAAAGAGTTTCATGTATTGAAGGAGAAAATACATATATGCGACTTTTTGTCGTTTGGTTATGTGTCCGGATGATTGCATTAATGATTGTACCATGGTCGCTTTGATATTCCTACTAAAATTAAATACAATAAATATTAAGAGAAATAAAAGACAGTGTTGTGGGTTTAATGAGGAGCCCCGATTACAATTAGATCTCTTTCTTACCGTACTGACTCTCTTGCAACTGAATTCCCAAAGCTGTCTAATTCGAATACGACCATATTCCTCTCTACTTATATAAGACATATATAATTTACATGATGAATGTCTGTAATATCAAGTCAAGTCAAAATATATTTATTGGCAATAACATATAAATGTACACAATATTGTATATAGAAAACATATAACAACAGAAAAGCATGATAAGTATGATTCAAGATTGTTTAGGTAGTAAATATATAGTGTGTAAGGTTTTTTAATCTTAATAATAGAAACCTGAAAATAAAAAAAATACGTTGGGATTGAATGTGTTGTAAAAGTTCTTTTTGCTTTTTTCCATGGCTAAATAGACACATTTTGCTAGAATAAGAATTTTACTCTTTTGATTTGTTTTCATAATAAATTTGAATTTGATAATATTTGGCCATACGCAAAAGTATTTTGGAAGCAACTCTACGTAAATAACTGAAGAACGGACAGACTTACAAGAAAAGATACTCTTATTCTATTTTATGCATATTACATTTACTGCCCATGAATAGGCTAAATCAAACCGAGCCTGAAATATTTTCATATTTGTCGTGTTCGAAATCTTCAAAGTTCCCTTTTTATCTTTTACAACAGAAACGTTAATTTCTATCAATATTTGCAAACATCCCCTCTTCGATTGCTAATCTGTGAACATCTAAATCAAGACAGAGATTTCCGGTGATTGACATTATTAATATTACTTAGATATGATTCTTGAACAATTCACGTCTAAGAATTTATAGCTTTCTGGTTTTGAAACTTTAGTTCACAGCAGCATTGTTGCAAGAACCGATCATAAATTCGTTGAATAATAATTTTTAATTATACGTTGTCAATATTAAAATTGTTCCGAAAATATGGGTAACCTAAATCTGACAATAATGTTTTAACATTTTTCGACCAACCGTTTACAAATAGATGAAAATGAAACTTTAAAAGCCACCGAACAAGACAAATGTGAAAATATTGCAGGCACGGTTTGATTGAGCTTGTTCATGGACAGTAATGGAAATGCATATTACTGCCCACGCCGCCTTATCCCCGGGTTGAGCGTAACTCAATATTTAAACCAATAAACAGTACAATTTTGACCATCCCAAACGATGGTGTGCATATGACGTTGGACATGGAACCTTCAATGCGGTATTTACAAGATTGCCATTTGCATCTGGTAAGAACATAATTCGATTTAATAATGAGTTATGGGATTTCATAATGTTATGCCAGTATTTAATAATTCTGACTTTACGAATAATTATAAAGGGAGAAATCTACAATATTCACCAGACGGCGGAAAGGACTTTACAATCTCAGATCTGCTCTGCCAAATGAAGCTGGAAGATTTAAATCGCCCTGGCCGCCTATGCCAACGTTGACGTTTTATGAATATATTACTGCCCACGCAGCCTAGCCCCGGGTTGACTTCAACTCAATAATTACACCAATAAACAGTACAATTTTGACCATCGCAAACGATGGTGTCCATATGGCGGTGGACATGGAACTTTCACTGCGGTATTTACAAGATTGCCATTTGCATCTTGTAAGAACATAATTCAGTATAATTATGAGTTATGAGATTTCATAATTTTATTCCAGTATTTCATAATTCTGACTTTATGAATAATTTGTAAAAAGGTGAAATATGCATATCAGGAATCGCCACATTCAGAAAAACAGCCTCCCCACACAGTATGCGACTACAGTCAACCCTGTCGTAAGCAGCCACCCAAGGGAGTGACAAAAAGTGGCTGCTTAACACAGTTGGCTGTTAAAGACAGGTAAAAATTAGAACAAACAGTCAGTTTAGGACTAATTCAATAAGAAGTCAAGAAGAAGAGAGAGGGAGAGAGCATGGTTAATAAAATGATTAGTTTCAAAAAAGACACCACAAACAAAAATGAGAACCCGAGGCGGTACCGCCTTTGAACGGTCAGTGGCAAATCAAATAAAAGGGGAAATCTCCCAAAGTCACAAGACAGCAGAAAGGACTGTCCAATCTCGGATCTGCTCTGCCAAAATAAGCTGGAAAGTTTAAATCGCCCTGCGCCTATGACGTTTTATAAGTTGTTACAAGTGTGCTCTTACCGTGCCGCCGCTCTACCAACTGAGCTACTGATTTGAATTTTATTACACATTGATAAGCGGTCGACTTTCAAAGAGAAG
The DNA here is from genome assembly GCA_038501625.1 of Corbicula japonica. NCBI lineage: Eukaryota > Metazoa > Mollusca > Bivalvia > Venerida > Cyrenidae > Corbicula > Corbicula japonica. The sequence continues at coordinate 9,302,089 of JAZAYU010000004.1, read as the reverse complement.
GCACATGAAAAAAAGAAAAGAAAAATCGAATCATTCCAACAAGTTAACTGGTACATATTTCTTTACCTAAGCATCGGCATAGGCGATTGTTTGTTTGTTAAATAAGGTATCAGTAAAAAAAAATGAACATTTTGGGATGATTGCATGTTTGCAACAATAATCCAGAATTCTTGCTTAAATTCTTTCTTAAATGAAAAACAAAGAAACATCAATTGTAAATGCTTTTGGAAACAGTCATATATCACACGGATGTAACAGAATATAACGGCGAAAGTTATATTGTAAGAACACGTACCATTTAAAGTTAAAATCTCGAGTTTACCGGGTGCAAACTTACTTTATATTTTATGTGAATGAATTGATGAATATGAAAATTAAAATTTACTTTGTATACGTATACAAACTTCGAATTTGTATCACACGTAACACAGTCTACTGTTAGCAAGAAACTATACAGCTGAATGAGCTGTGTGGTTTTCCGAAAATGCATACATGTATTTAACATTACATGTGAATGCAGTTACTGTACCATTGTTCAGTGAAATGTTTTAATGTAAAAGAATTTCGTTAAGCCTTTTTGACCGACGATTCAGTGAAATTTTGATTTATTTGGAACACCGCTTTCATTACGAAATCCCATTCGTTGACGTTGACCATCAGCAAACTTATTTACAAATCAATTTTTTCGGCGTTAGCTGTCTAAGCTCACTTTTGACCTAGTTTTTCGACCAATGAAATGTTGTAAATAATACTCGTATTCTCTTATTATGCAGAGGGAAAATGAAATAAACTATTTCGATTGATAGCTATTTACACCAGAGAGGCATCTAGCAGGGTGGAGAGGTATCTAGTGGGATTTTTATTATTATGCAGCGGAAAAATCAAATAGATTATTTCGATTGGTTGTTAGTGGGTGTTGTATTGGAGAAAAAAACATATTTACGATTTAAATAACCAGTTAAGTCAATATTGATGGCTTAAATACAATTTTATATGGAATATTCTTGGGTGTCAGGTAAACACTTGCATACAAGTTTACACAGTGTAAACGAAAGAGAAGTGTAGATATTTCTAGTTCTTACTGGTTCCTTTCTAGTTCCTTTGATACTGATTGTTAATTTCAAGTACAAAAAACAAGTTCATTGTAGTGTAGTGGATGACACTCTCGCCTCGCAAGCGGAGGCCCCGGGTTCAATACTCGGGACGGACACTTTTTTTAAGTTAATTTACGTTAAAGTTGGTAGATTTCGCTCTTGTAACAGGCTGTTTGTATTTATTTTTATTAAATTTCAAGGACATTTATTCATCTTAATTCTAACTCTACAAGAGGTATTTTATTGAAACTGAATAAATGAAGATCAAGACTTAATGTAAGACATTGCTTCTTTAATCGACTTGTTATCACTGTATGAAATTGTTGCAACAGCTTGAACATTATTTTTGAAAGACACTTTCAATGAATTTATGAGTTGTCATGATTCGGTCGCTTAATCTCTAGGTCATACTAAGAAGGCAGGGAGGGTTCGTCAACAGCTATAACAAGTAAAATAAAATAACTAAACTGTGTCTGCTTCGCCTCTCTGTATTTCTTTCTTTCTTTTATACGAGCCCTCGTACGTGTATATATAAATATTTTCCATCAACGCCGTTTATCTTTTTTAAAGATATTTCTTGTTTAAACCAAGCGCAAACCGCTGTATAAGCACCGTTAATGTTTGACAATGGTTTGTGTATCTTTTAACATCTAAAATGGATGTTTTGAAGTGTCTAAAATCATTAAATCATGATATATACAGTATTATAACAGTCGCAAATACTGAAAAAGAATGCATGTAAACAACAAAGATAAAACAAAATTTCATGACACCCAAACACAGTGCATAAATGTCAACATTTACAAAACTATGAATAAAACAAAACGCCTTCTTTTGAAACTGAAACTAATCATCTATTTCATTGTTTTATTGAGGACAACATCTTACTACGTTTTCTAATGCTTCTAATTCTAAACCAAAATCGGAATAGAGTCAACTTTAATAATTGAGTTCAACGAGGTATGTGTAAATGTAACTGGAAAAATGTCACAGTTGGATAAACAAATAAATCTTCTACTTATATAAAAATATTTCAGAAAGGCAGTGCATTTGAAAGAGTGGAATATCTGTTGCAAAAAACTCGTTTAGCAATTGATGGAATAATAATATCTTGTGCAGAAAACCCTAAGGGGAAGGACGATAGAACGTTCATAGGAAATATGAAGCGAGCAAAATGTTTGGAAAAACATAATGGCTTGATTTTTAACAAATTTGATGACATGTTAAAATTTTTATTAAGGTAGGATGTGTTTTTACTTTGACCGTAACAGTCCCAGAACAAAAGTGAAACAGTTAATACACATTTTCTATCCAAATTATTAGCTATCGGTGCAATTTTTCAATGCCTTTCTTGTTTTTATGCGACATACGCCTTTTTCTGGCAACGTGTGACAAACATTTGCATGCTGTTAGTACCTTATCATGACTGACAGACTCTGTACTTATTCTTCTGTTTCAGCATCAATTGTCAGCATTCCCCAAACAGTGTTTGTCAAGTGGTGATTCTTCAGAGAAATAGCAGTTTCAGAAGGAAGGATATCAAACAGAAAAAATAGGTCTCTGATACTGGTGTCACAGTACGTAATTGCTGTTTTAATTTTATCCCCCGCTGCGTGCCGGGAGAGGGATATAGGAATGGTCTTCGCCCGTCCATCCGTCTGTCCTTTCGTCCGTGCGTGTACATATTGTGTACGGTCCATAACTTTTCAACTCCTAAAAGAAATTTCATGAAACTTTAATCAAATGTTCTCCCCATCACGACGACGTGCCGAATCTATGTTCCATAGTTGCCATGGTATAGGTCACCAGTGGTGAAGATTAGAACCATGTATTTCGTTTCCGGTTCTCATCTTCGGAACCCTTGAAAAGAATATCATGTTCCAACCTGGCCATCTCAAGGTCAAGGCCACCTAAGTGTTTGAAGATTTGAACCGTGTATTTCGTGTCCGGTTCATATCTTCTGAACCCCTGGGATAAATTTCGTGAAACTTTAGTCCAATGCTAAGCCCATGAAGACGATGTGCAGAACCTATGTTCCAGCATGGCCTGCCCAAGGTCAAGTTCACCAGTGGTGTTTGAAGATTCGAACAATGTATTTCGTTTCCAGTTCTTCGAACCCCTGGAATGAATATCATGAAACTTTGAACAAATGTTTAATCCATTAAGATGATGTGCAAATCCCATGTTACAACCTGGCTGACTCAAGGTCAAGGTCATTGAGGATTAGAACCATGTATTTTGTGTTCGGTTCATATATTCTGAACCCATGGAATGAATTTTATCAAACTTTAGTCAAACGTTCTTTCCATCAAGACAATGTGCACAACCCATGTTCCAACTTAGCCGTTTCAAGGTCAATACATGTATCACTTGTTTGCTTTGAACGTTTGAACCGTGTATTTCGTATTTGCTGCACAACTATCATACTGCTAGACGGGCTGCGGGAAACCTTATAGTCGCTTAACAGTTATATTTCTTAATTTGCAATTAAGCATCCATAACATTTACAACATACTCTCATGCGGCGGGGGATATTGCTGTCGTTCCGACTGCTTTGTAATTATAAACTCGTGTATATATCATTATGTTATAATTTATGCTCATTTTACTATCAGGTAGTTATTACTTAGACTTAATCATATATTGATGCATCTTTCCTTTTGTTAAGCTACAAGTATAGCAGTTGGTCTCGAAAAAATATATGTTTTACTATGTTCATAGCTGCAGATTACTAAACTGAATGAACTGCTTGTAGAAATAATATTCAGCTCTAAAGCTGTGATTTAAAAAATTAAAAAAAACTCGGTCAGATAAAAATTGTTATTGATCGCCAAAATAATTGTCTTGCAACAGGATGAGTAATAGATTTTGGAAATAACATTTAAATATAGGGAAGCTATGTTTTGCACTTATTCGCTTAGTTATGTTTTAAACTACGGGAAATAATAAAATAAATCTGTCAGTTACTATTCACTTTATCTACTAGTAAATGATTTTGTAGCAAGATAAAAAATATTTAATGAATCATTTCGAGACGATAGCCACTTAAGACAATCACTTTAGTTCAAGATTGTTTTCAGAGTTTAAATGTAATTTTTTAATCGGAATGTGCGACTTCTTCTGGCGTGTATAGTTTAGACCTTGTTCGTTTCTCTGAAGCTTGTAACAATGTTAAAGATTTTAACAACGTAATTTTTGCATTACAGAAAAACTTGTAAAAAAGGTTTTTCGGAAACATAAATGAATGAAAACGTTTTGCAGGTTTTATAGCCAAATACGCAGATTTAATTCTAAAATACCAGTTCAGTTTAAAATCAATACTGCAACAAGGATTTTCTCAACAAGTATCTAATAATATCGTTATGCTTACCTCTTTGTTTTCATGAAGGTGGCAGATTTGAGAGTTTATGAAGGTTTATAGGGAAATGTTGTAAGAGAACGTAGAAATTAATGTTTTTCGTTTGTCCTTGTTATCGTGTTCTTGCTGATTTGAATGCAAAGGCTCTGATCTAAGTAAGGTCATTGCGTACCCACCTTTTTGCTTGACAATGCTATAAACTACCTGTTTTTTATATGTTAGTGTGATTTGCATGCAACATTGTTGAGTCGATGGGTGGGTTACAGCTAATTCGCCAAGAAAACTTGTACTAATTTGGCTATATGAGACTGGCAATTTTATTACACATGCTCTCTTTTCTTCTACTATTTGTCTCCTGTGGCTATTCCGTACAAAAAATTCAGTTTTATACCTGAAATTCTGTCTATCTTTGAAAGTCACTTTTTATGAGCTTATTTGAAATCATGCATTAGTAAAGTGTCAACTTTCTAGTCAATTATCCACTTTTAATTATAAATGCCGTCCGTCTTGAAACGGACAGATTGAGGGTTTTTAAGAAATGCATTTCTTTAAATGCTTTTTCGTGTTTTGCCAGTAATTTCCGTTAGCCGCCTTGAGAAAATAGGTTAAATATTGAGTATTGTGCTGTTTGATATGAAGCTTTGTTTTGTTATTGTTTTGAAAACTCGGAGTTGTGCATCACCCGGGGCTAGGGGATGTGGACAGTATTATATTCCGAATACCGCCCATGAACAGACTAAATCAAACCCAGCAACCAATATTTTGGTATCTGTCGTATTCGGTGGCTTTCGAGGTTCCTTTTTCATCTTTTTAATTATGAAATTGGCGTTGTTTGTGTCGTATGGTGGCCGTAAAATGTCGCCTCGTACGTGCTGTTATCAAGTATGCCTTTTAAGGCCATTGGGCAGGATATTTATATTTGTGTAACTATTAGGTTGCGCTCAACCCATGGCTGAGCGGAATGGACAGTTTTATGGATTTCATTACTGCCAATGAACATTCTCATCAAACCGAGCTTGTAATATTTTTCTATTTTTTATAGTCGGTGGAATTCGAAGTTACTTGTTCTTTTTATTATAACAAGAGCGTTGTTTGTGCCGTGCGGCGGCCGTAAAATATCGCTTCCGTTGTCGTTTTAGTTGTCTTTCAAATGTCCCTTTTCATTTCCATGTTTTTATATCAGCTTTTGTGTCGTTTAAATTAATAATCATACGTATAATTTATTTCTCATAACATGGGAAAAGAAATGACCAACAAACAATATGTTGGTTTATCTTGCTATCTGGGAATGCACAGCAGATTGCATTTAATTCCCGTGTCATACTAAAACGCTAGATATATCAGCACATCTTTAGTGACCTCGCCAATAATCTTTAATATATTTTCCTTAGTGCCAAGACGGTTTAAGTACCATTAAATTATGAAGAAGCTATACCATTATTGCATTAAGTCGACGATATAGGCATGTTGAAAAGAATAATAATAGGATTTCAATTTAATACTCGTGCGTTGTGTATTTTAATGTATTTATCATTTAAAAACAAAAGACAAAATTTACGAGTAAAGACAGCTTACATTAAGGTAAGTTCATTGCACCTTTTTTTCTAAAAACACAAACATGTATAATATGTGACTCATCTACACATATGATGTAGCCTTTGCATCAGATAAACTATTTGTGGAACTACCGATAGCAAATGGATATGTTCGCAATTTCCTTGAACTTCCATTCATGTATGAATGTGCTGCCATAGTACTAGCAAACGATCGTCTTGCATATCTGTCCGCACCTCTTCTGCAACACAAGAAAATTGCATCCTTAAAACCTGTTCTATACCTTTTGCTGAAAAAGCAGTATATAATTGGATTCATCCCACTGTTTGAAGATCCAAGCCACTGAGCGATTGGATTTATTATTTTGTTGACGATGACAGACACGTCCTTATCCGAGGGTACACCATAAAAATTAGCGAGACGAATGACGTACAGTGGTAACCATGAAAAGGCAAAGAGTACAACTACAATTGCTAACATTTTAACAGCCTTGACCTTTGACCTATGAACTATATCTAAACTCGAGTTTTTCTCTCCGGGGGCACGACGACGCCAAACTTTGACACCGATGAGTAAATAACACGCCACTATGAGTACAAGTGGTACTGAATAACAGCAAAGAAAAATTGCTCCGAGAAAATAATACTTCTGATCTGCTTCATTTGGCCACATCTCATAGCAATAAAGAATCTTGGGGTGTTTGAATGTGTAAATGTTGAAATAAATCGCCCACGGAATCATAATGGTAAAAGCAACTATCCAAATGACAAGAATGATGATTTTACACGCTTTCTTGCTTATTTTCAGTTCCATTGACCGACATATTGCCAAGTACCTGAAAATAATAAAAAAACAACATTTGATAGAATGTTTCTGTGTTTATCATCAATGTAGAATTTAGAGACATGTGATAACAATTTGAGATATAAAGTTATTAATACAATTCCACTGAATATTAAAACAGGCCGCAAAAGTTAAAGTGAAAAAGCGTGTGCTATTTTTAATAATTTCATCGAATTCTCTGAATAATCAACAAAACTGAATAAATTCGAAAAAAGGTTTGCATCTCTTTTTCTAATCGAATTGATTAATTTTTTAAGACATCTACCTGTCAACAGCAATGGCAGCAAGCGTGTTTACTGACGCGCAAACGGAAACTCCTTGTAAGTATGGCGTTGCCTTGCACATGAACCAGCCAAAATGCCAGCCTGAAAAAAAATATAAAAAAATGGGTTAAAAAAGTAAAAAATACTTGATGACACTCGTAAAGTCCCATTTAGCGTTTCCACATTTTATAAGTTAAGTGTGTACATCAGGTAAGTTAAGTAATGGCATTACGTAGATAATACGTAGTATGCCCATGTCAATTTTATCAAAATATTAATTTTATTATAGTTCTAGTTCATTCAAACTGAAAAAGATTCCTGTCAATTTTGTATCGTTCTCAAATTTATTTACAAAATTTCCTATTATATGATATTAAAAAAAAACGTTTTATATCATAATTGCATTGAAAAATGTCTAGATTGATTGGCATGTCAGGCATTTAATTAGAAATGAAATACTTTAAATTTGCTTACAAATTCATAATCAAACAATCATCAAGGGATTTCATTTTGCTACGGTCCTTATGATGTTGTTTTATTTGCACTGATTATATGTTTTTGTCAAAAAGATTGCTGAAAAAAGAACTCGGCAGTGATGTAACAAGTTCAGCGATTACCTCAACCGTTATGTTTTTCTAAGGAAATTACTTTTACAGTATTCAAGACAGCGGCTTAAAATCAAAGTACATTATCATAAGCATCAAGTGCAGATCTGCCAATCTGTGCAAATCTGTCGATCGTCACATTTTTATTGCGATATTTATTATTCCATTCAAGGAGGAAGTTTATGCGTTCGATGGTTATTAGCAATTTTAAATCCTCAAAGGCAAATCAGAATGGAATCTGCGTTCAATCTGTGAAACTATTGTGTAATATGACGCCACAGGATGACACATTTTAATCGTTAATATAGCTTGAAGAATTTGTACGCTTCAGAAAATAATTTGACAATCAAGGTCCAAATTATCGCAAGAATTCGCCACTAATGTCATCTAACACTCCAGAAGTCACGAAGCTTGCAATTATCACGCATTGTTTGTATTCAACATAACATGATTTTCGGTTTTCCCAGAGGTTTCGTTGATAGTTTACTAATGGCATCTTTCTATTTTCTATAAAAAAATATACAAAAAATTCGAGAGTTTTTACATCTCAATGTTTAAATTTTCAGACAATTACCGAAAGTGGGAAAAAGCTTCGTGCGGTGAAACCTCTCTTGTTTAAGAAAACACTGCACATTAGTGTAACGTAAAAAGTGAGGAAATATTTATGTTTTTTCTGTGTATCGTTTATTGCAGAAATTTGTAATGTCATCAGCTGAGAAATTAATAATGAGAAGAAAATGAAATAATATTTTGGCGACAACTTTATTTTAATATACAAACGTAAGAGTTTATTACTACAAAATTATTTCTTAATACGGTCTTCTGAGACAAAAATTGTTATCATGCATCTTCTTCAAATTACACACTAGGGTCAGTATTTAGACGTTAAAAGACAAAGTACCTAACGTTTATTTGTTGCCAGAAGTACATACAAATATATAAGCCAAAATTAATCAGCATTACCAGCTTACCCGTTTAACTTTGAAATTTACGTTTTGTCGAAGGAGATAAATGAGCCTGACATAATAAGGTATTGCGGTACAGTTTTTGAAGTGAAAGGACAGAGCCCAAATGTTGTGGATCGTCTTTGTCAACCTTATAATTTTTTACACTCCCTTGTATTGTAAGTAGAGACAGGTTTGCCTGTCTAATTGCACACAGTTTTGCGACAATAAAAAATAATCAAATTCAATGTTTTTTCTGTGATTTATATAGATTTGTAGACTGAGATGCTTCTTATTTTCTCATTTTTGTTAATTGTTTGTGGTGTCTTTTTTTTGAAACTGATCATTTTATTAACCATGCTCTCTCCCTCTCTCTTCTTCTTGACTGTGTGGGGAGGTTGTTTTTCTGAATGTAGCGATTCCTGATATGCATATTTCACCTTTTCTTATGATTATTGTACTTTATGGAATTATTGAAGCTGTTAATTATATCTACAAACGAACAAGTCATCGCTAAAGAAATAAAGTTATACCATTTGTCACAAAACTGTTTTTTATTACTACGAAATGGACTAAATAGTAACTGTTGTCTCTTGTTAGAAACATCAAGATTCAGTGTAACAGCCTTTCACAACATCTCGCGGTATCTTACGATTTATGTTTGCAGAGTTTACTGAAGGCGTTACGATGTAAGTAAACATTTATATTTAAACATTTTACTTGACTTTTAAATGCAATACTGTCGAGTGTGTCGGAAGTTGGGAGTTTGTTTGTTTTTTCAACAAGAAAAATTGCCAATGTTTGTTCAAAGGAGAAGGGTCAGGTGTGAGGTAGGTCTTTAAATAAGGGCTGTTGACGATTATATAATCTTTTGAAGACCGTTGAGCACGATACTTATGTTTGTGTAAATATCGAGTTGGGCTTAAGCCGGGCTAGACGGCGTGAACAATGATATTCACTTAACTACTGCACATAAACAGTCTAAGTTAAGCCTGCGATACTTTGATATTTGCCGTGTTCGATGGTTTCCAAAGTTTATTTTCTCTAATTAAATCTGGTTTAGCACCACAGTCGCATTATATACTTAGGGTTCTCTTTTCTTAATTTTATTTTGGCTGTGTATGGAGGCTGTGTTTTCTGTATGTGGATTTTCCTAAAGGCATATTTCACAATTTTACAAGAAACACATTTATAATTTTCAAAATATTTTTACAATTCACTCAAATGATTTCCCCACCCCACCACCGACCTCAACAAACGCTATCTAATAAATAACATACACAATTGCACAAAATAACTCAAATAAGTTTATTTAGATGATCGACATTAATGAAAAAAGTAATTACTGAGTGGAGTAATTACTTTGCAATGATACATGTATGGTTTCGAAATTTGCATTTATTGACTTAATTCATTGATATACTATCACTTTTGAGAAGCGATCTTTTTCTGATTACCTGACATTAAAGTCCTCACATGCGTTTGGCAACCACATTTACAAAAGTCAGAAAATCATCAGTACCGGTTATATTCTCCGTTTACAAAAATTCATGTACCCTTATTTAATTATGGATTCTTAAGTAATTATGACCCGTTTCTGCAATTTTTCAAAATTGTGATTTTTAAGCAGTTTTAGCCGGTTTTAGCATATCGTCATTACAAAAGCTAAGATCGATGTTGTGACTTTTGGTTTCAGCCTCACCTAGATTTAATGACCCTTGTTTTTTAACGCACGTAGGCAATTGCAATTTCACAAAATTAGTTAAAATGTTGCATCTTGGTTGCAATATCTGTTGGTTTAACAAGACAAATAACTATATATTAGAATAAGATCTTTTTCCCATTTTTTATAAATTGTTCAGTCTGTAACAGTAAAACTTGTCTTACTATATTGCTAGTATGCACAACATCTGCCACACCATTTAAGAGTAATTCTCCTACGAAGAATCAGTAAGAAAAGTGCGAGTGAAACAAAAACGTAGTTTTACATAATTTCTCTCTCCCAACCAATTACTATTTATAAGATATTGACAGGATATCTGAGAATATCAATTAAAACGTCGGGAAGCAAACTTAAAACCAATGAAGTATGTATCCTAAGGGTAATCGAAAAATGCTCAAAACGTTACTAACTGTGAAATATAGGAGAGGTTGAGATTTAAGACGTGTAGGGTACGTGTAAACTTACAAGTTCATGTACATGACGCTGGTTTTATGAACAGTTTGAGAAAAGTTACTTTTTTCCAAAGTGAGATTCTTATGTATTTCGGTTAATTTCAATAATATTCCTCAAATCCTCAAAATACAGTACGTTAATCATACACTCACATTCACGTGACAGACTTTTAATATTTAAACATGGTTTCTCAGCAAAATGTTTTTAGCAAATAGTTCTTTTGATTACTGAAAAGCATTTACTGGAAAGGTTGCCTTCTCTCCCTACCATAAGACTATTCCTAGTTATATAAACAGAATACTGCGTAACTGTTTATTATCAACAACCAGTTATAGTTTTGACGATAATGTTTAACAACACGCCTGCTTATCCATATACGGCATTTACTGGACTGTTTAGAGAAGCCTGTGGTGCGTCTAAACAATACACTGCGATCACCGTCACTTCCATGTGTTTCAAGCTCTGCACTCAGCAGTTTCCTTGGGACATTCGAAATCTGAGCTTTTTATTTCTGAATAAATTATTTTGATGATATTTGCTCAGTAACTTTTGATTTATTCATTTACATAAACATTATGATAAATGCACGTTTTACCTCGCAAGTTGTTATTTAAGAAAGACAAAGAATCATCTCAACTAGGTTTGACTGAACACCCCTTGTTACTGATCCGTTCTTATACTGTTATGAAAGAGACTTTATGTTATCTCTTTCTACCGAACATCAAGATGATATTTTTACACCTTTTAACAACACCTCGAGGAACTCTGATGATTTATTAAATATAGATAATAACTATTTTGGCTTTGCAATGCTATTAGCCTCTTATGTTTTATATGTCTGTGTGCTTTTGCATGCAACATTGTTGAGCCGTTGGGTGGGTTGGAGTTATTTTACCAAGACAACTTGTACTTGTTTTGTGAGAACCTGTTGGGGCAGCTGTGAGGTTGGCGCACCCTAAAACCTGGTCAAAACCCTCAGTGGCAAATTGTTTTGCCACTGACCGTTCCAAGGCGGTAACCCTTCGGGTTCTCACTTTCGTTTATTGTTTGTGGCGTCCATATTGAAATTGATTATTGTAATACCATGTTCTCTTTTCCTCTCTACTGTTTGGCTGTGTGGAGAGGCTGTGTCTGCTGGATGTGGCCATCCCTGATATGCATATTTCACTTCTTTTCCTTATTTTGTTGTTTTTATTTGCTTCTTTTTTATAAGGTATATATTATAAATTTATCTTTAATCGAATAGGAAATCGAAAGAAGATCAAACTTACACGCAGCTTAATTTTTACTTTCTGGAAATAACCGATGTGAATATCATTGAATCTTCATACAGCAACAAAGGTACAAGGACATGTGATATCAATGGCCAAAATTATTTCCTGATATTTGAAGAAAAAATAGCAGCAATCTACAATTAATTTGCGTAAGTGTAGAACATTCTTTTTACTGAGATAACGTGTAAAATGACTTGTATTGATGATGAAAAACACAAATATTTGCACGTACACGTCTTAAATCTCAATCCCTCTAATGTGCGAATGATGACGACGTCCCTACTAATCACATAAATGGGAAAATTTAACTTTCGATGATGACTTGGTCGGCTTTAAGAAAAAAAGTAAAAAATGCATATAAGGAACCGCTTTACCCAGGAAACACCACCCCACGCAGCCAAAATGTGAAGAGGAAAAGAGAGCATGGATTATTAAGAACAATTTGAAATAAAAAGGTGAAATATGCATATCAGGGATCGCCACATTCAGAAAAAACAGCCTCCCCACACAGTCAAGAAGAAGAGAGAGGGAGAGAGCATGATTAATAAAAAGATCAGTTTTTAAAAAAAGGACACCACTAACAATAAACAAAAATGAGAACCCGAGGGGTTACCGCCTTGGAACGGCGGTAGAAACCACAAACAATTTACGAAAAAAGAAAACCTTTAGAATTTCATTAGAAATCAGATGTCCGGTCTGTTTGATAATATTATCAAGACAATGTGATGCTGATAATCCGGTATTCGGTTTTATCACCCTTTTGTTTGTCAGTCGACGATTATAAATCATTCAAAGGTATTTAACCGTGATGTCTTCTTTCAACGAGTCTAATCACCGAAAGTATTTGCGATCTCTTAATGAGGTCTAAGTTGTTTGACATTAAAGTAATTGAAGGACCAAATAGTAAGATACGAAAGGATTGGGAAATTTAACGACATTGACCTATAGGGTTGTTAACATCGGACTACTAATCGCATTGTGACTGTTGTAAACGCTTTTTCGATCTTGGATAATCACATTTCACTTTAGAATATTTGTTCAAACTGTATTGAGAAAAGTTCGACGACATTTTACAGAACTTGCCAAACTATTGGGAACGTGTTCGTCTTGAAAGTACATTTTCGATAGAGACTAAATGAATACGCTTATATAATAAAATGACGCGTAACTAATTTAAGAGATCGGAAACAATTGGATGCGTAGACATTATACGAAAGTCGTCGACTTAGTGGCTCGTATTACCCAGGTTTCAAATAATGCAATAGTGTGTAAATGATCACTAACTTTTAATTTTATAGTCTTAACGTAGCAAAACATTGATACGTTATTGGCCGGTATCGCTAATTTAATGTGAAAACTTTCCGCTTAGTGGTTCCTTAATCTATAGAAACTTAGGGGTGGCAATATTTATACTATTAAATTGGTAACAGAATATATCCATTAATTTATTAAACGTTGAATGGTTTCAAAGAAGAATGTTGCAACAACGTGGAACTTTTGAACGTACTCTTTGCTCAACAAGTAAATTGTTTAAAACAGGTTATCGGTACATCAAATGAAGGAAACTTCTGTCTCAGTAAGGTCATTGAGTACGCATCATTTGTGCTTAGCAAAGCGATTAGCTTCCTATGTTTTATTTGTTTTCGTGCTTTTACATGCAACTTTGTCGAGCTGATGATTGGGTTGGAGATAATTAACCAAGGCAACTTGTTCTTGTTTGTTAATACGGGATTCGTTGGGGCCAGTGTGAGGTTGGTACCTTAAAACCTGATTAAACACTCAGTGACAAACTGCTCTGCCACTGACCGTGCCATGAAGGTTCCCTCTGGTTCTCATTTTCGTTTTGTGGTGTCTTTTTTATAATCCATGCTCTTTTTTCTATGTGTTAACTATGTTGGGAGGCTTCTGGATGTGGATAATCCCGATAAGCATATTTCGACTTGTTATTTTTAGATATGCGTTTAACTAGTTATCTAACAATGTTTGCTAAGCGTAAGTAAAATCTCTACGAAACTAGTCATATAACATGTTTCTAAAGATTGTTTGTATTGTTCGTCACATTCTGTTTGGTATTTCGTTAAATTTATAGGTTTTCCTTTTCATTGCGTTATTTAAAGTTATTGTTCATGTTTACTTATTACTTTACTGACTTTAACTGCCCATGAATGGAAAGTTATCACTCATTAACATGTACAATGTAGTAGGTTAAACATTGATCTTAATCGAAATTACTCGATGTTTCAGCAGACAACAGCCGGAAAACAGCAGAAAACCGAAAGTTGTTCAAGGATTTGGATATGCTATTTAAAAATATCTCTAGTAAAAATTTAAATTTATATGCAGCCATTCTCTTTTTAGACAGTTTAAATGAATTGACTAATGAAACTGAGGCCGTTGCAAGAATTACGAAGATTCGCTTTCTGTAATCTCTAATGAGAGATATACTCTGATAACGAAATCCTTTCCAATTAAAAAATGAATGATATGAAATATTGTGACTACTAAATATGGGAGTATTTATAAAATACCTGAAATTTACATTCATTGTAACAATTTTAATTTAGAAATTCTAGGCAATTCTGAAATATTAAGAAATGTTAAGAAGCTTGATTTTTAATCATATTTTTTATAAAACACTCCGATCAGTCGAATATAAATGTCCGTTTCTTGCAAAAAACACGTTTCAAAAGCGTCATAAAAAAGCTCGGTGGTAATAAATAGATGAAAAGGGAACTTTGAAGACCCTCGACCACGACAAATATGTATATATTGCAGGCTCGGTTTGATTGAGCCTGTTCATGGGCAGTATTGGAAAAGATTATTACTGTCCACGCCGCCTAGCCCCGGGTTGAGCGCAACTCAATATCTACACCAATAAACAGTAGAATTTTTATCCATTCCAAACGATGGTATGCATAAGGCAATGAACATGAACCTTCAATGAGTTACTTTTGATTTTGAGTTAGAGTTGCCAATAATATTGGTTGAACAATGTTGAACACTGTGACTCTGCCTCAAAGTTATGTGTAAATGTCAAATTCGTCAATCATAAGCTATGAATGAGCAGAATGTAAATCATTTTAAGTAGACATGCGGAAACAGGATTACAACCATTGACTGATATATGAAAGTCTTTTAGTAACATAACGCGTAAATTGTTCCAACAGAGACAATATTTGGTTTGTTCGAGAACAACATGATCTTGAGAATTACGCACATACTGTTTTTGTTTCAAATAACAGTCATCAATCATGAATTTGTGCAGTGTGGGTGAAATTCATTTTCTTCAAAAATAATTTCACAGTGGTATGTCAGTGTGTTTTGGGTAGTTAGCGAGATAATGGAACAATAATATTATTGAAAAATCTTTGACGCCAAAAAGACTCAAAATAACCAATGAAACTATACCTTAGTTTATCATTACACAGACATTTATGAACTCGTTCATAACTAATACTGTTACAGTGTAATGTTTTACCTTTATACTTTACTAAACACACTGAACATTATCCTATACAGTATTACAGAAGAAGACCTGGCAGCAGTTCCCAGTGGTATAAAACTAACAGTTTTCCATTAACAATGTACAGTTCTTAGATCTCAGCAATCTGATTGGTTGAAATTGAGAACA
This sequence comes from Corbicula japonica, assembly GCA_038501625.1. Taxonomy (NCBI): domain Eukaryota; kingdom Metazoa; phylum Mollusca; class Bivalvia; order Venerida; family Cyrenidae; genus Corbicula; species Corbicula japonica. The sequence goes on along the minus strand of JAZAYU010000004.1, from coordinate 9,286,347 downwards.
ATTTTCCAGCACTTTAACCATTATAATCTAGATATCGAAGGAATTCTTTGAACACTTAACATCTATTCGTATGCGTTTAATCGAGAGTAATAGCAATATTGTTTGTTCGAGGTAGATCATAAAATAGATCATAAAAATTCACAACGCACACCACTTGCTTTTGGAGAAAAGTAATGAATACAATGAGTATGCGGACACAATTGTTGTGTCTTCAAAGGCATTTCCATTACCGTCCATTTTTGCAATGAGTTCTTTTGTGTCACTTTTCCAATATATTGTAACTGAACTTATTAGGAGCTGACATAACAATGTTAGTGTTTATTTCCAAGATGATTTTTTTAACCCAGTTTTGGGAAATTTCTTTCGCGTAGTAACTCCTACAAATTTAACACCCTAATTTGTTTTTAGAAAGCCAAATCTATGAAAAAACTTGAAAAACACCCCAAATTAACAGTGAATAAATATATAAAATGTGTCAACCTGATCAGCTTCAAGTAGATTAAATAAATTGAAAATGTATTGGGAACATGTTTGTTAATTTCACCGATTAATCATAACAAAGTCAAAAAAGAAGAGTACAATAAATGCAATAACACTTAGAACAAAGAGTGTTACCACCTATGCCTAACACTTGTAGGAAAAGGAAAAAAAAATCTCTACGGGGTCCCAGTCAAGAAAATATCGACCGGGCTTTTACTAAATAATATAACAACGTCTCCTACTCGTGGAAAACACTGATGTGTTGCGAATTTGTGTCGTCGACCTAGAGTGTTAGTGAAAAATCGTGAATGTTTATGCGAAAGAACATACCTTGATTGATATGTCTCATTTTATAATAAACAACCAGATATGTTATCCTGGCCATCCAGTAAACAAAAATAGAAAAAGATTGATTAAATAAGTATTCCTTTAAAACAGAAGAAAAACTTTGAAAGCCACCGAGCACGATAAATATGAAAATACAGCAGATTTGGTTTGACTGAGTCTGTATAAGGCAGTTATATTACTGCGCACGCTACCTAACCCCGGGTTGAACGCAACTCAATATTAACACCAATAAACAGTTCACTTTCGATCCATTCCAAATTGATGGTATGCATATAGCGGTGGAAAGGAACCTTTAATGAGGTATTTTAAGATAAACCAAGATACATCTTCAAAGAAAAACGATCATTAATTACGTTTGTAGCCAAAGATAAATTTACATGTAACATACATGCATACATGTAATATTATTTGAACTTTCCTGAATAAAACCTTGAAAATTGTGGTAAAATATGTTCTCTTACGAAAAGTCGCCTCTTTGTTCGTCTGTGATGTTTTCGAGGTAGAAGATATTTACAATAGGGAGTTATTTTGACCGGTATTTTTTACAAATATTTGCCATGAAAATAGTGACTCTCCCAAAAATCGTTCCAATCTCACATTATGTAATCTCACGATTCGCCATTTGGAAAGGATAGCGGCCTTTGAATTATGATTGATACATACTAAGCATTGAGGATTACCGAATTGTCATGTTGATTGATTTATAAGAAATCCCGAGACTGAAGCCTTCATTTACAACAAATGAATAAAGTGGTTCTTCAGAAAAATGCTGTCCCATTAATTAGAACATTTGTCTTATAAGGAAAATATCTTAATGGTGGGAAGAAATCAGAGTATGCGCTTTACATACATAAAATAAACAAAACGATAGATTAATGTACACCCTAGATATTGATTGTTACAGAGAGGTCGAGGTCAAAACTTAGGGAAAAACCGGGATCCGCCATAAAAAATTTCAGTATATACATGCATATAAATTGCATTGTAAAATTGTGCTTCCACCACGAATTAGTATTTCCCTCCCGTCGATATTTGGGTCTTACCTTTCAAATTTTAAACAAAGAAGGCAGCAATTAATGTTTTGGGAATCTGGTAAAAATCTGAAATTTCACTACGAAAGCAAAACAGTGTTGGCTTTAAACCAATCCCTCGGGTTATTAAGTTGTAAGTACGAGGGTTGTTCAATATATAATGAGACTGTCCTCATATATTTTTATTCTGACATGAAATATATCAAAATTTGGTATCATTATTAAATATAACTTATCCTTGATTAGAATACCGGCTTTGTTAGAAAAAATATAATGCGACATAGAAATTATGATCATTCCAAAAACCATAGTAACGCATTATCGCCCCCGTCCATTCTGTATTATAAAGACATACATTATAATATAAAGTAAAGTAAGAACCTATTTTTGCAATTACATAAAAATCCGCCAATAATTTGTTGGTTATATCAATGACCTCATATGAAAAAATGACGTCATTTGGTTGTAAAACGTTGAAATAATCAACATTTGTTTACGGTCACCCTTACACGTTGTCACTTAAAAATGATGACACAAGAACGTGTTCAAGTGCGGGCAAAGATAAAGTTTTGTATGAATTTAGGTAAATCGGCAACGAAAACATTTACAATGTTACAAGAGACTAAGGGGAAAGACAGTGCTTGTCGTGTGTTAGTATTTAGATGGCACAAAGAGTTTTCTGAGGGACATACAGCACTAAATGACGAGCAAAGGTTCGGTAGTAAGAAGTCCGTGACAGCGTCATGCGTAGCGTCAATTCAGTCAGCGCTTGATATGGACAGACGTTTAATGCTGCGGGAGCTTGACGAAATTGCTGATGGAGCTTTGGAACTGCGCATCGCATACTGACAAAAGATTTAAGCATGAGAAAAGTTAATTAAATATTTAATACATAAAAGTGTTGCATAATTCATATAGAGGTTCAGTAATATCGTATATATATTTATATCGGCGTTTTTCTATATAAAATCATAATAAAAACATAAGAATTCATTTATTTAGTTTTAAGACATTTATAATTCCTGCATTAATATTTATCAGTTAATAAGTCATTAATTTGTGGGCTGCATGCCACCAATGATGTGTTCTGCTTTCGGCAGCTTATTTTGAAAAGCTATGAATGTAATAAAACAATATAGCGACGTTTACAATGCGATCGACGTCGCTGACGTCGCGACATATTTGTTGCCCGGGGGCGATGATGCAAACATGACCTTCTTATAAATGCTGTAACTTTGAAGCTGTTTTGTGGATTTTTTAAATATTTTCAGAATGTATTCAGAAATGAATGAACTTTTTTATTATCTATTGCATATTACCGTTAAATGTTTCAAATAAAAGATATGAACACAGTCTCATTATATATTGAACACCCCTCGTATGCTTAAGGCTCGCCTGGGGAAATGCCTTAAATAATTTGTAGGAGAACTTAGCTCAGTTGTATCTAGGCTTCCTCGTTATGAGACATTGACCAAATGTTTTGACCAAATAATATTTGATATCAAGGCTTCAAAGAGCAACACTCAGTTTGGTTTAAAACATTAAAACAACACAAATTTAACTTAAATACAAGGCTGTGTTTATACATAGTATACAAAAGAGTGTTATAGCGCGGTGTCTTTGACACTGCAGTATCAATGCTAAAATTATCACACTGTCATACTTCAGCTTTTAGTTTTGTAACGTAAATCTTGTTATTATCGCATGGAACACAATGAATTGAAGCAAATTGTGCACATATTACTATATGAAAATAAGAAAAAACATATGAATAAGCCTTAATATGTTTTGCAATAAAACGGAGGAGATGCTGGGACTATTAACGTTATCTGTGAAAAAGACAATATTCATTCAGAAAATGTCATGAAACTATAGTAGATGTCTAGGCATCCAGAAAGCACAGCGTCTCCGCAGTGCGAACAATTATACAAGTTATATTAATGCATTCCTTAGAAAAGGCGCCTCGATTCCGTCTTGTTTGTCATGTTCGGTGCATTGTCATGTTTCATTGACTTTCCTGCCTATGTGAGACTCGATATAACATGTGAATAAATGTTAAAGTTATGGTGTGTTTTGATGGTAAAGTCCATTTTATAGCCTCATAAGATATTTTGCGATGTCTTAAGCACTGCCACATTGTAATTTATAAATGAAATTTGATTTATTGCCATTTTAAAATTTACACGCGTGATACCCACATGACACGCATTTTATTAAGTATTAACAGTCTAATTACAGTATGTGCTTGTCTTTGTAACTGATTAAATGACGTTACTGTATTTTCATTCTGATCAACAAACACTTTCCTCATTCATAGCCTGTTTCTGACAAAACAGTTTTACAGTACTGGGAAGTGAAGCATTAATTTCTCACTTTTTCTTGCGTTTTCAAAAAGTGTAGTTTGATCTATCAACATTTCTAAGATGGTAGTTGCTAAATCTTCCAATAAATCCGGAAAAGTGTTAGTGATTTCGTCGGGTTAATGGCCACACTTTTGCATAATGAAACATACGAAGATAGTATTGCAAAAAAGTGTAAGCAAACACTTCATTAAGGCGGTTAAACATCATAAGTAATAAAATTTATATTCTTCCAAAATGCAATTGCTTACAATACACTACCAATGGTTTTTTTAGAGAAATCACTGAAATTGTACGTATGACCAAACAAAGCAAATCATTTGGGAACATTGTTACGGTTACCTAAAATTATTGAACTGTAAGAAAGCACTCGTATAGTATTGCAAACATCAGTTTCGCTGAAATGTATTAATATTCAGCTCATGTCTAATTACTCTTTCCTTGAATAATTAAGTTAGTTTTGTATCTTATTCGTTAACAAAAGTTTCTTTTTTTGTAGTTAAATATTTCAAACTATCCATGTTTCATCCACTATCTCCCATGTGCAAATTTTGTATTCGTGATATTTATTACTAAACTTCAGATTGTAAGTATATATTCTTGAAATACTTATATTCAGGATTATGCTTTACAGAAACGGAAAAAAACATTTAAAAAAACGCAATTAGACTAATACAGTCTCCAGTAAGCAGCCTTGATGGTTGATTGAACAGTAGATGCTGTATTTAACTTAATGTATAGAGAACTTTGGAACTTAAAGGACAATGAAGGAGAAGTGAGACTGACAGAAGTAAGGATGAAATTTTTAAAAAAATGTTCTTTCTCTAAAATAATTATCTTAAATGTTGAAAAGAAACAATACACAAACTTTTTATCCTATCTGATACTGATATCCAAATGAATGGTTGTTGAATATTAAGTAACCACAAGTCATAAATTGCAAAATAGTTCTTAACAGTTATGAAAATTAATTTCCACTTAACGTTAAACCCGGATTAAACCTGATTCAATATTTTAGAAGACATGCTTTTGACGCGGATCGAGGATTGTTCAATGCAGTTTGTTTTGTATCAATACCATCAATACCCTTCCATGTGGTGTATGTTTTCAGAACCTGTTATACTCACGAGTTCTAATTCATGAACACAAATCTTAAATGTTCAGACGAATTTCGAAAAGGTTATGCGTGGTTCATATTTTCTATTTTATCTTAATACGCAGTTTATGCTTCTCGGAAAGAATATCAATATATTCTTCAATATATTCTTGTAAAATAACTAAATATATCTGCATCGTGAGATAGAGGACGTCTGAATGTTTCATTCTATTGTCCTCGTATGCATATCTGTTGTTCGGAGTATATCAAAATTTTAGATTGAATTGAAATGAACGGATATGCCAATCTCAACGAGATTTTCTGCCAACTGTCACAGCATGAAGAATTTTAATATCTTAGACGTGAATATAACAACATTCCTGGAAAACAAATGACGTTTTCGAGTGGGATATTAAAAAGAAGAATTACGTGAGAAAATCCCGTCTGCGATTATCCAATTTGTTTTAAGATCTTCATACTTCAATTATATAACACAGTAGGAGGAGAGCCACTGACTTTTTCCGAGCTATTGTGTCCCAGTAAGAACCTTGATAAAAAGTCAAACGAATTACTTAATATATGAGGATTGCTTTTATCTAAACTCTAAGTAATTATATCCCGTTAATTATAAACATTAAATTTGGTGATTATGATGACATAATTTCTGTTTGGTTATGTCAATTTTTTCATAAGAGGTGGACAGTGTAATTAAAACATGCTGGGTAAACTATGTTTATAGTGCAGAATTCAAAATATGATATGTAACATGCCTAGTATATACGGCGATTAAAACTTACAGTGTAATACTGTTTCTGATCGGTCCTCGGAATACATGTTTATGTGCATCGTCAGCTTGATATATATTTTAAAACATGCGATCAGCGTCGATGGGGAACTGAAACGCTAATGGCGATTTTGAAAAGAATTGTCTTTTTCTACTTAAAATGTCTGTGTTTTCCGCAGGCATGTTTGGAAATTAGTGTCAGTTGGTAGTTTCATAAAAGTTTGTGTATCTTACCATGTATCCATAATCCGATTCCATGCTGAGGAATTTAAATAATAAGATCAGTGTAGTTAGAACACGGGTTTTGTATACCAAATACACGTTAAAGAAAAAACATCGCAACATATACTTTTGAAATAAATTGATTTTTGAAGGTAAACATATGAATTATTCAATGCAGATTAAATCGCGATGGCCTCCGTTGTAAACGTATTAGAAATTGTATAAGATTTTGGTATTGAATGCAATATCTACCATTTCACTGTTTATGATTTTTCAAGAATTTGAACCATTATTTAATTGAACGTGTATGGTTTGTTTCACTGGTTGAAAACTAATTGCAGTTGTGTTTTACCTGTATAATATAAAATATTGATAAAATGTTTAAAATGACACATTTTATGCGCGCATCTGGTTCCTCTAAGGGGAGGGTAACTTCCCCAAGATTCAGCAAATGACTTCTTTTGTATCTTGCCCTATGTAAATCTTATTGAAGTGAACAGTCTTAAGTCTGTAAGAATATTTGTCCCGAAAATGTGCCATTAATCAATAATCGGTCTTAGTAGATTTGCGCGAAGAAAACTAACAATCAGATATCATTTTTAATTCCGTTATAAGTGATATGATACTGAAAACAATATCTTGTGTAGTTTTCAAGAACTTAAATTGGAGGGAGAAATCAAAATTGTTATTTCTTCGTCACTTTTTCTGTTTTGAGTTTTGTTGTTTTTGCGTTTTGTTGTTATAATTCTAAAACAGTGAAATATAGATATCAGGAATTGCCAAACCCATCAAACACAGTCTTCCCATGTATCCATGAAGTAGAAAACCTTTCAGGCCTTTTTCTTTAATTACCTGACATTATCTCAATAAATAGATAAAACGATTTTTCGGTATATAGTATTTGAAAAAAAAAATAAAAGGCTGTCGCGATAATACAGACAAAATAAATTCCTCTCCAACGATTTACGCTGTGATAATTCTCTTTGCATGGAAATTCTAATATTATTCATTATTCATGGAAGGACTTTTCAAGTATGTATTGTCGTGCTGTCTGCGTTATTTGATCGCACAAGACATTACACAAATCTTGCAGCATCTTTTCCAGCACCAAACCAGTCTTTTTAACGCGTTTATTTGTCACGTTTACTCCTCTCCAAGTAAAACTGAAAGTATTCAGTTTTTAAATATGTTACATCGTTCTTTACTTTTAATATCAGTCGACTGTGGTTAAAGCATATTGTTGTTAATATGGAATATAATTTGCATACGACGCATTACGATCAAGCAGAATTAATAAAAAAAGCATATTGTAGATCTATTTGAAAAGTTTTATATTCAGAAACACGATATAATTAAAGCATTATTATGAATACTTTGTCAATATGATTAACCATCAACGGTTAAATGTGGCGTATTCCGCCATAGTAGTTAAATGACTAAACAACTGCCTTTAAGAAGAATGTTTTGACTCTTTTAAAATAATGTTTTCATCAGAAGAATGACCTAGCTTATACTTTCACTAAAATTAATCCTTATAGTAAAAGTCTTCCGTTTTCTGCATCAATCCTTATATAAGAGGCTTACCATATTGAAATCCCTCGTCCATTCGTCTATGACACTTTTTTTCTATGTTCATTCTATGTTCATCAATTTTATTTACAGATACAGCCTTGATTCAGCCTTCTCTTTTAAAGTTCTGTTTTTCTGTGACATATTGCATATAGTACAATGAATATTTTAACAGACATATAGATAAAATTATGTTTGGGAAGGCAAACACATTTAATTTTCAAATAAAGAGCACACGAAATTCTCCATATAATTATTTGTCCCAGTAGAAACATGATGACTAGTGTTATGCTTTCTCAACTAATCAACTTTAGACGAGGCAACTTTAAAAAAAAATTAATATATATTAATAAAATCGTAATTGCAAAACATTAAATATTTTATATAAGTGACAGGCGATGCTGTAGATGAAGGGTATAATAAAACATTTTACCAACGATGTCATTTATTCACATAAACGCTACCCCGGGGAAATTAAGACTCGCGGACCATTTATGGCAGTATCATTACATACCGCTTTGCAGAAGCGTTTAAACTCCCAAGTTGTTCGATAATGTGGTTTCAGTTCGTAATGTTTGTATTATTTATGTTAGGTAACAGACATTTATTGAACAAAAATTACAAATCGGTATTCCATGAAATAAAATAAGGAATAATAAAGCACAGTAGGCCTTTCTTTGCAATTCTTCAAGTTCAACGGAGTTTTAACAGAATATATGTAGGTATCCAATTTCAACAAAAGTAATTAGGAGTTTTAATGAAGACTAAAGTTTTTTCAATGAACTATGAACTATTATAGATGTGTTTGTAAATTTAATTTCACTGAAATACAGTGAACAATAAATATCAGGAGAATAGTCTTCAGAAAATCATAGCGCCACACGAATCCGTAAAAAGTATTAAAAAAATGAAATAAAGATAATTATCAAAAAAGCCACTTTTAAAAGCACAACCACTCCAACAGCCGAAGAAGAACAAAGGAAAACATGTTTGCCTTTCATTTAAATTTAAAACGGAAATAAAATGAGTAACCGCATTGGAGCAGTCATTGGCTTAAAGGTTACAAAATAAATCACCTTTAACCTGTCAGATTCCGATATGAACAAACATGTTGCATAAACTCCAGGATATTCACCTATTTGACAGTAATGTAAGAAAAATACTCAAAGATACAAAACATAGCAATATGGCAATCTTCCGCGAACCGATTGGGTTCTCCCATATTCATTGTTTAAGGGGAATCTGATGAAAAATATGCCCTTGTATGTGTAAAAAATGGGGTTGTTTACTTTGTCTTTGTGAGCCGGTTTCGGATCAAAGATAAACGAGTTTTTACAAATGTGGGAACTCATGGACACACAATCTGTAATGTTTTAATCATATTCGGCCAAAAAATGTGGCCTCATAAACGTGAGATTCTTTTATTTGACCTACTGATATAGTGTTTGACCCAAGATGGCTTAGTTTCGAAAGAGACCGATACGCAATTAAGACAAACATTTTGACGAAATTTGATGACAGTCAGATAAAAACTGTTGCCTCAACCGCATTTACAGATAAACGTTGACGACGCAAGACGGACTTGCTGGTCAATGATGATTACAAAAGCTCAGTCCGGGCCTAAGGCTTAGGTGAGTTTATCATTCTTTCAGATGAACGATTATATAAAAAAAATACAAAAGTATTGTTAAACACATAAGTAAGTGTAACAAATACATAAATATTCCACAATAAACCAATATATAAAGTAATATAAAATAGTACTATAATTAATACTGAACATTCAAAAAAAATTGTGAATAATAATTTTATGTGAATCACGCTCCATGGTTTATCTGTTTTAAGATAGACTGATAAAAGCAAGAACATATCGAAGCAGTTAAGTACTTTATTGCTGGAAAATAATCTTTTTAAGTATACTTATTTGCCGGTTGTTTTTTTTGCGTGAACTTCAATAGATCTGTTAGATCTAAAAGCAAGAATTAAAACATAAGGTATTCAGAAAATACCATAATAAATAAGTTAGCCGTACATTTGTTCTTTATAAATTATTCTTAAAACACGGAACGTCTTACTTAAACATACTAAATGGGATTTTTTTTATCCGCAACGGTAAATCAGCCCATCAAACTTCTTAATGTTTATGGCCATATTTCAGTTTCCTAAACATTACGTTTACTGAAAACGGGTTTTTATAAACTTTTTCATATTTGTCCTGTTCTATGGCGCTGAAGTTCCCTTTTCATTTTTTTCAATATCAATGAAGCGTTGTTTGTGCCGTTTGGCGCCTGAAAAAAAAGTCTCCCCGTACATTCAACCAGTGCTGTTATCAGTTAAGTTCTATGAAGGTCGTTGAGCACGATATTTATGTACTATGTTAAAAGCAATTCTAAAACTAATTTTGTTTAAATATTTCGGCCAGTTCAATATTTTGTTTCAATATCCCAGTCAATATAGATTTGGATATTGTTCAATCACGCCAATGATATTCTTCTTGCTTTTTAAATATGGCCTTTGGCGTTGTCTGTGATACGCAAGATTTATATACTCAGATGCGCTGCCAAAATTCTATTCTGTTTAGTTCCGCCCATTGTTTTCTCGTTTACGGCAAGCCTATCGTTTTATCTGGGGACCATACGCCACTAACATGGAATGGTATTTAATTCACGAAAATTGTTATAAAGGGAACGTTCGTCGATAACTTAATGAACAAGTTTCATTTAATATTGGTGTATGTTACATGAAAACGAGTGTCAGATTTTTTTTATCACGTTTATAAATTGAAAACCTGATTATTATTTAATATTGGTGTATGTTACATGAAAACGAGTGTCCGATTTTTTTTATCACGTTTATTGTTGAAAACCTGATTATTAAAATAAAAATAAAAGGCAGTGTTAATTTCTCCAGGTTATTCGCAGAGTTACCTGTAATTTCCTGCTAACATGCTTAAATGTAAATATTGAGTTGCGCTCAACCCGGAGCTAGGCGGCGTGGGCAGTAAAATGCATTTTCGGTACTGTACACGAACAAGCTAAATCAAACCGAGCCTGAAATATTTTCATATTTGTCGTGTTCGGTGGCTTTCAAAGTTCCCCTTTTATCTATTTGAAAATGCCATTTGCTCCATGTGTTTTTATTTGTGTGATTTTACACTACCGCGTTGATTGGTTGGTGTGAACTCATTCCCTTAGACAGCGTGTACTTGTTTGCTTATATCAGAACATGTTATCGTTTTGCTACTGACCGTTCCAAACAGGTTCTCCTCCGCTTCTCCTTTCTGTTAATTTTGTTATCGTATTAAAATTGGTCATATAATAACCTAATGCTTTCATTCCTCCGCTTTTCTGGACGAATTATGGGTCATAATATATCATTACTATGTAACTATTACTTGATGATCTTTACTATAGTACAACTAGTCCGGCCCAAAGGGATAATTATAGCGAATGTTGAGTACCATGTGGCCCGGCTTTATATATAGATCGTTGAGTACTGAACGGGAGTACTGAACGGGAACCATGTTGTATGTACAAGCGTTAGCGAACGTTATAAGTACCTGCTCAAGCTATTTATAATTGAGTATATAAATAGATCTATATATAGAGTATAGATATATATATATATATTATATAAATAGATCGATGAGTTGGTGTTTTCTTTTAATTAAAAATATGCGAATTGAAAGTTTATTGTTGTAAGCAGTTATAGAAAGAGTGTACATGTAGAAAGAGACATTGTTCAGATAGTTATTACACGGCGTCTCATCGCCGTGTATATTGGTATAACGAATTGAGATATATCTATTAATAGCTTTTTGTACCATGGAGGAGCACGTGACTGTTGAGGCTATGGACCACTAATTCAAATCCGATAGACTTCTTGACTGTTTCACTGCTTTGCATATCTCTACTTCAGCAATCAAGCTGATTTTTAACCGATAACGACTGAGAAAGAGTCAAATAGACTTCCTCTTTAGCATTTCATCACATTCCGAATTTACTGTTAGGTCAAGCCATTAAAATCTAACATTTAGAACCAACTAAGAGACATTAACATTCCACTTTCATCATAGCATGAACGGTTAATTTTTTCTGTATTTAAGCCAGAAGTGTATGTCTCGGTTGCGGAACGTTTGTTTACAAATTATCAGCAATACTTTCTATTTTTAAACGCAATCTATTTATAGCTTTTGTACCATCTGCTGGATAATCAATGTTAGTGACTGTTAATCGGTTTGATACAGTTCTCGCATTATATTAGTATTTTACTTTCGCAAAAGTCGATTTTGTTAATTTAAAAAAAATTATGCGGATGCAAACAAGGCATTGGGACTACTAATAAGCATATTACTTAATTGGTAACGAAATCGATCAAGCATTGACTCAATAAGTGAGGTTTGTGTTTTGTTTACGAATATTGGCGATCCTGTGACTTGACTTGATTTTGGCGCGTGAATGTGACCTATATATGATGGTTCTTTGTTTACAAATGTTTCTGATGTTGAAATTGACGGTTCTAGTGGGTTTCTGTTTTACAAGAAGAAAGTGATTTCGTGTCTTTAAAGTAAATAATGATTGTATAACCATTTTTGTAGGTCTTTTTCTGTTGTTCAGAATAATTTGGTTTGAGGTGGTATTGCAGTATGATTCATCCCCACCCCCCTCCCACTGAAAGTACCAAAGAAATTGCCATGTACGTGGTAGGACAATTTTGAAAGGTACTGTTGAGTTTATATAGAGCAAAATCATTGTAATGTGGTTAGTGCTAATTTTTAACTTCCAGGTAACTCCTTCATGAAAATTAAATGTTGGTGTAACTGTCCACAAAGTGCAAGGCCTAACATTATCCTCAGCTGCTGTTGATATCGGCAAAACGATATTACATGTACAAGGATGAATGGCTTACATAGCTCTCAGTAGAGTATCTACTTATGAAACTCTTCAATGACAATAATGAAAAATCAGTTACATTTATGAAATTTTGAGTGCTCTTAACGGTCCACTACACTCCTCCTTGTTCGACCATGGATTAAAAAGAAAATTATCAAAGTAAACAAAATTAACATTCATTTGTGCATAATTTCATTGAAAGGCATTTTGCCGTTTTTGAAATGCTGATACTTTTTTTATCGATAAAGGTGCAAGGAGGAGTGAAGTAAATCCTAAAAGTGTGAGAAATTATTTTGTATCCTAAAATGGATACATATCAATACATTTAGTTCTGGCAATTCTTCATCATACTGCATGTTACCATACAACCATCTCTTTCACTATTTTCCAGCTAGTTATCATTATATTTAAAAGGAAAACTGTTCAATTCGTTTTCTTTCAAATCATTCACTACATTTACTGCAAACTTGTAAATGTTCAGCAAAAAAATGTTCATCATAAACCCCTGGCCATACCATTTCCGGTATATTTAATTTCAAACCGCACTCCTTGTATACAAAGCGTTCCACAACTACATGTAATACACAAGCACATCCTTCAACGTTCAATACCCTTTGCCAATAAAAGACAACAATATATTATCACTTAAGTCTTTATTTGTTTAAAAGCAATCCATCACCTGCATGAACTCTTACACCCAACATCTAAATTCTTTTAAATGTCGTCCACATATAACACATCTGTGTTATACTTTTCTTGTTAGCTGTGTGAGGAGGCTTTGATATCTCTGATACATTTTATTTACAAAATGAGTGAGCGCATGCAACGCTGTCGTGAAATTGCGTTTTCCATTGTCTTTTATTCATTATCGTTGTTAACTATATTAAACCTTCGTTTAGGATGCATTGAAATTGTTTACTGTTTAAATAATGAGTTGCGGTCATCCCATGGCATGGTAGTAAATGCATTTCCAATACTGCCCATTAAAAAGGCTACTTCCATATGTGAAGTATACATTGTCTTTCAAAGTTCCTATTTTTCGGCGTAAGCTGTCTAAGCTCACTTTTGACCTAGTTTTTTCGACCAATGAAATATTGTAAATAAAACTTATTATGCAGCGGGAAAATAGATTATTTTGATTGGTTATTAGTGGGTCTCGTTAATGATTACCGTAACGATTTTTATATTGTGTGTTAGTATTTACCTGGCACTTATATGTTCGGGCATTTTCGTTTTTAAAAGCGATAATTGTATTGGAGAAAAGGATATTTAAGGTGTAAGTAACCAGTTAAGTCAATTGATGGCTTAAATACGATTTTATATGGAATATTCATGGGTGTCAGGTAAACACTCGAGTACCATACACAGTGTAAAACGACAGAGAAGTGCAGATATTTCTGGTTCTTACTGGTTTCTTTCTTGTTCCTTTGATACTGATTGTTAATTTCAAGACCAGAAATTCAAATCGCCTTGGTGTAGTGGTTATCACACTCGCCTCTCAAGCTGAGGCCCCGGGTTCAATACTCGGGAGGGACACTTTTTTTAAAGTTACTTTACGTAAAAGTTGGTAAATTTCGCTCTTGTAACAAGTTGTTATTATTTTCATTTATTGTATTTTAATGACATTTATTCATCATTAGTACTAACTCTACGAGTGGTATTTTATTGAAACTGAATAAATGTACAGTTAATGTTAGACATTCTTATTTAATCGACGTATTATCACCAGACGAAATTTTTGCACGCTCTTTATTTCTTTCTTTCTTATATATAAAAATCTTTTCGATCAACGCCGTTTATCTTTTTTAAAGATATTTCTTGTTCCTTTTAATCTGGGATATATTTGTGTTGCTAACGTTGTTAAAAAATGAACGTCTGTACAGGACACATAATATTAGGCAGAATGTAGCTTTAACAATAGGTCATACCCGTCTATAAACATTGGTGAAAATATTACGCTTCCGTGTACATGTAATAGTGGAATTGCTCGGAAAACAAGGAGAAACGTACATGTATTCATTTTATAATACATTTCTCGATATAATGTGATTCTCCTATCTCAAAAATATGGTTATAAGGGTCACACAATTTTTAAAAAGCAGAACAAAGCTGGATACATGACAAACCTAACAACAATATTTACGATTCAAACTGGAACTACACGTTCAAACGCAAAATGGGACCATAACTTGGTGATTCATGACATCAGCTGATGGTAGTTTATGAGATAAAGTATGAACGCCATCACAGGTTAACCACAGCAATATCCATTGATATCTAGAAAATAATCAGTCTGGGTTCAAATGGCGAATCGGATAAACTTTACAAATTACCCCATCAATCAAATTTCAGTAAACAAATTTTCAATAAACTCAATGTTTTTTTTAATCAACTTACAAGTATACTTGCCTAAAAAACGATTTTCAAAAATTCATGAAAAATGTTAATTTGATTCGTCTGTAGCACAGAAAAGAAAACTTTCGTCAGTAGCACACAACATGTTTATTATTATCTACATAAGAATCCATGAGGAAATGTGTTTTGAGGGTGGCAATTCCTGATAGTTTCTCGTTTTTAGTTTAATGGAGTGACTGTGACGGAGTGTAACATTAATTAAAACCCACAGACTCGTCCAAGACGACAACCTGACTAATCCTTATTTCATTTACTGTTTATAGTGTCTAACTTCTGAAACTAGAATTTCATACATGTATCCCCTCTCTATCTATCTGATGGATGACTGTGCGGAGACTGTGTATTCTGGGAATAGCTTTTCTTGTTACGTGTAATACACTTTTTTCTACGGCTCTCAAAAATTCAAACTGTAGGTTTTCCATATGATGTATGTATATTCAAATCAAATTTTGACTCAAATTTTGACCCAAAATATTGTTGTTGCTTTTAATTTAAAAGGCATTATTTTATCATCTGTCAGTAAGAGGACCAATGATTCAAAGATTGTCACAATATCATCTCAAACTTGTGTGCGGAAGATTTGAAGATGTTTTCCGAGTGTGGCGTTTCCTATAATGCATCTTTTTTTATATATTTTACGATCATCATTTTTTCTCATACTGACCTTGGACCATTTGTTTTACACAATACGTAAATTTAAAATTTCTATTTGATAAAATCCGTGTAATAAATATGGTTACAATATCGATTACCATACTCAGAAAAATTGAAATCATTACTTCTTGTTAGAACAATTGTCATTGAATATCAACAACACGCAACAAGTACTTTAAAAGTGTGTGTAAAAATGCGTAAAATACTGATCATCAATCATTCACTGATTATTATTCGAAGGCGGTTAGAGGCTCGTTGTAAGCCTGAACCCTAGATGACAAACCAGTAAAAGCACTGTTTGCATGGATTGGCAAAAAAGCTATAGAATATCACTTTTAAAAAGGATAGCCACCGAACACGACCAATATGAAAATATTTCAGGCTCTGTTGGATGGAGCTTAAACAGTAAGCTTTCGATCTATCCCAAACGATGGAATGGCGGTGAACATGAAACCTTCAGGGCGGTATTTTCAGGTTAATACCATAATATGTTTAGCGGCGTATGGTCCCCAGGTGAAAGAATGGATTTGCTTTACTTGAACCTGCTTACTTTGGATCAGTCCATGCTTAAACCCTTCGGTCACATTCCTACATATTTTGTTGTTATAGTGAAATGTGCGTCAGGAATGGCTACATCCAGAAGACATAGTCTCCATACACAGCCGGAAATTAGCGAAGAAAAGAGCATTGATTATAAAATGATCAACTTCAAAATAGACAACAAAAATATGAACATTAGGGTTTTCCGCCTTGCAACAGCCTGCAGCATATTGTGCCATTGGCAGTTTAAACTTGGTTCTTGGGTGCATTAACCTCACACAAGACCCTACAGATTCTAATACGAACAAACAAGCACACGTTGTCTTCGTTAAATTGATATAAAATCTAGTGCCAATAGAAACCTTATGGCACGGTCATACAAAGAAGTTGGTTTCTTAATGACTTAACTGAGAGTAGAGAACCTTGAATTGAATCAGTAAGAACATGATGGCAGGAACAAAAAAACGATTAATTTTCTACTTCTTTTACCAGACTGCCTTTGAAAACTTCATAAATCTCAAACCTAACCCACCGTCGTGCAGAGAAAGAGGTAAGCAAAGAAATGAACTGTAGATAGGTGAATCACAAGCATACAGAGCACTTTAGAATATCATATATGAAGCCTTTTTTATGGTTTTTACAAATAACATGGAGAAAAATACTGCTTTTTTCTTTACTTATAAATTTAATCTCCCAAATCAACACTTCTTGCAGTAACAATTTGAAACTACAGCTGTACTTTATTTAAATCCGGATATCGGCGATAAAACTTGCAAAAGGTTTTTCTTTATTAGTGTTACGAATAAAACTATGAATGTTAATCTGTCATGCAGATTATATTAAATCAATAACTTTGTTGCAAGCTTTAGAAAAGCGAAGATGCTATGAAATATAATCCTATTATAATTAACAAAATTGCCATCTATATCTTCTCTTTTATCATTAATCATGTATTTAAGTAGCTACGAAACCATTTTAAATTTTTAATTGTGAGAGATTTAGATTGAGCCAAAAAATGGTTAAGGAATTATTAGGAATTGCCACATTCAGAAAAAACAGCCTCCCCACACAGTCAAGAAGAAGAAGAGAGATAAAGAGCATGGTTAATAAAATGATCAGTTTCAAAAAAGACACCACAAACAATAAACAAAAATGAGAACCCGAGGGGTTACCGCCTTGGAACGGTCAGTGGCAAATCATATTTCCGCTGGGGGTTTAAACCAGGTTCTAAGATACAACAACCTCACACTTGCCCAAATAGGTTCTCATATCACAAAACAAATTCAAGTTGTCTTAGTGAAATAACTCCAACCCACTCATCAGTTTAACAATGTTGCATGCAAAAGCACACAAACATTTAAAAGATAACAGTTTGCTTATTTTCTAATTTAATTTTTATATTTATTTAGCTTTTTTCCTTCAGGAAAAAGTTTGTTGACCCAATGCGTTAAAAAAGGTTAAAATCTATATTGAATAAATGGTCGAGGTAATTCGAGGTGTTGTTTAAGGCTTTACTCATGTCATCTTGGTGTTCGATACAAAGCGATAACATCATGTGTGTTTCTTATCAGTATAAAGGCAGATCAGCGACAAACGGTGCACAATTTCTATCCATAGGGATGTCAAATACTTGTTTATAAATAGAGGAAACTAATCTAACATAAATATTATCTAGTAATAAAGAGAGCGACTCATTTTTCTTGTCGATTCCATACAGTGTAATTATCATTAACACCTTCTGTTGAAAAAACTCATTACAACCGATAAAGGTTTTATTTTCTCTCGTATTTTTTTTCAAAAAGACTTGTGATCTCGTTTGTTATTAAATTATGGGGAAGTAAAGTGTACAACATTAAAAAAATCATATGTTGACAAAGAAAACACCTGATAATAAATTTCAGTAGGGCTTCTTTAAAACGCCACCTGAGTGTTTAAATAGATTTTGCTCGTGTTTCAAAAACCTTTTCGAAATAACGTTTTATGGAAAACAGTATATCCAAATAAAAAAAATTTCAAGCACGAACGTATCATAAAAAATACGAATTTTGATGTTTTAAGAAACGGTGTCCTCGATCATTTAGCTCACGGTTGGCTTGCATTAAGCTTATGGCTGGCTTGCATTTAGCTTATGGTTGGCTTGTATTTAGCTCACGGTTTGCTTGTATTTTAATATTGTTATAAAGATAATGTACATTTTTGAAATGTTTTCCAGCGATAATAATTACAAAGTTATACACAGACAGGA
This sequence comes from Corbicula japonica, assembly GCA_038501625.1. NCBI lineage: Eukaryota > Metazoa > Mollusca > Bivalvia > Venerida > Cyrenidae > Corbicula > Corbicula japonica. The sequence goes on along the minus strand of JAZAYU010000004.1, from coordinate 9,267,711 downwards.
AAGAAGCCAATGTTGATTCTCATCATGTATTCCCTCAGCAGCCCGTAACTCTTCAGGGTGACCTAAAAAGTTTACAAAACAATATTTGGCTTAACAGCACTTGTTAGACAATTTCTTTTTAAAGGATTATACATCGGATAATAAATTTGGTTGAAACGCCCTGATCCAAGTTTCTGCATTCTGGAACTTGTTAGATCATCTGGAATATAAAAATACCAGGAAGAGAAGGACCATTATTTATTTATGATGAACTGATATAATCGCGCTAATTTCGAAATCGATCGTGTGCCCATAAAATGTGATAGGACAATAAGAACTCCAGTAATAAAACGGATGTAATTCATATTTATTTTTTTAACTAAGGTCCATACCTCTAGTATTATTGGTCCAATCTATCTTTTAATTTGTAAGAGAACATGATCCGATAAATATGGTTTGATTTCTCTTGTTACAAAACTCGTTTCAGACTATGTGAACCTACATAGTTTTTTAAAGTTTGGAGAGAATTGAAACAACTTGTAAGGTAAAGCCAGCTGCCAAGAGTTAATATTGATGACGGGTTTACGGATACCCTGGGTTATTGCTGCGTTATATAGTCCATACAGTTCGTGATCAGGGCTGAACGAGTATATTATACCTCAACTGCTTGATTCTAAAATGTGGGTCAATGTTTTCAGCCTATCTGGTTTGTGTTTATAGATATTCATTTTGGAATGTTAAGAAATACTTAAATATTTTCACCAGAATGAGTACCCAGACAGTGTATTAAATTTATTCATTCAATACATCTATCAAGACGGGCAGATAAAGCATAAATTGTCCTAGAAATTGTCCTGTTTTGTATGAACTTCATAGACGACATTTAAATGGAGATTTTATGAAAAGGATCCTGAAAAACTCATGTGTAAATTCACACATGCATTATTTTATGTGTTTTGATGAAATTCTTCTGGTAATATCTATATCTTCTTGATTAATAATTTTTTTAATCTTTCTGACTACACATGATTTAATGACCATATTTACAACCATCTAGCATTTTTGCGATCAATTATTATGTTGAAGACAGTTGAATCATTAGGAAAGAAACTTTTGCTTTAGCGCGTCATGACTTTCTAATGTCGTTAACAGTCATTGCAAGTGCCATGTATTGCATTGCAAATTCTACACAATAGCTTTGTTAGCATTGAGAATATTTTTCGGGTAAACTGAAAAAAAAATCGATAATTTTTACGTTCATCTTTATGTAACAGAACTTAATCATCATTGAATGAAACTTTAAGTTTTCAGAAAAATACTATATGTTTTAAAGAAACAGTTCCAATGCGTGATTAATATGAGACATTATCCGACAAAACAATTAATTCCAAATAAGTTTGACATCTCATCAATTTCTTGACACACATAAAACTTCAAAGCAACCCTATGTCGAGCATAGATATAAATGATTCGAGACAAAAATGACGAGAGTGCGAAATGATAGATACTGAACAAATTACCAATCATTAATTGAATCATCAGATGTCTTGTTTAAAAAATGCTTAGGAATAAATTCTAAGCGGGCGTTTGTTATTGATTTCAACATAAATATATAAGAAGTGTTCTTCGAAAGATTTGTTATATTTACTGTTTCTGAATCTACTGGTAAAACAAAACGTTGCTATTTTTGAATTTCGGAGTAGGTTCAAGGGATGGACATGTCTCTTTTTTCTTGTTTACGACATCATGGGCGTCTCAAGATATATACTGCTTTACTATGGCTATCTACTAAAAGCTTTAATTGGCTTTTTAAGGAAGTAATTACGGAAGCCCTATCTCTAGAGTTATATGGTGTTTGAAAACTTATCTTCCTATATCAGTCTGCTGTAATAAACGGATACTCATGGGAACGGGACTCTTGGTTTTATCTATCAAAGTGATAGGATGTTAATGGAAATAACAAAGTTGGAAATGACAAATTTAACAGATTTACACCTATGACATTTTCGATCATACTTAAACCGCAACCTTAAATCACCAAAATCACATCAAACTTTACACTTGGATAAAAGGCGCTTGATCGTGCGCCACAGTTGTTATTACTTTAAATATAAAAATATGGTTATATGATACTGTAACATGCAAACGGTCATAACCTAGAGATTTTACGCGTAATTTCAATTAATTGAAATCAAATAATTTCTCTTTTTCATAAATGTACACGAAAATCTATTTTCACAACTTTTTTAATCCACGGCAATAATATATTGGAACAGTGTTAAATGTTGTTTTATAAGAACACACACAATATACAATACTTTAAAAGATACTTTTCTTAAACCGTTTTTCGAGTCAGCACACTAATCATGGATTTTCTATTCCAAAATTGTCCATATGTTATATAGTGAGACTCATTTAGCTGTTCGCGAAACAATGCTGTTTTTCTTATATGCCGTTTTCCTGACAAAAGAAAGGATCATACTTTCATCCCACTACCCCATATGACCCCCATCCCTTTTCCTGGACAAGAATTTTTTCAGACAAAACAATATTATATTTATGGTCTAAATAATATAAATCGTTAATGCAGTTAACGTACACGAAAATTAAAAGACCTCTAAATAAAACCTCGCAAGTTTACAAGTTTGTTCTTATTTCGTTATCCATTTAAGCCAGACAGAAAACATTTCTTTTTTTAAATAAATGAGACAAAAAATCAGTAGTTCTTGAGCTTCGAATAACCTAATATTCTTCTCACTGTATGTGAAATACACTAAGCTGTATTGTTTCTGAGTTTATGGTTTTCTCTTTTCTGATTAACGTGTGATCGAGTTCTTAATTGTTTATGTCTGGTACAGCATGCGCGATGCAGAGATCTAATTTCGAAATATTTCCAGTTAAATATGACCTGCCATGATTATGACGGTTTAAGGAAAAAATATACAACATCGTGCTGATGCCAATTCATTCTTTAGTTCTCTGTCAGCAGTATGTCTTTTTTTTTCTTTCTGGTCCTCAGAATTGCAAATCTATCAAATGACACAATAAACAGATGAAAGAATCAGGTAGATACGAAGCTCTTGTATTGATTATGGCATTCTTTCCGACATAATAAATGAAATAATTATACAAGTAGAATTCTAATAAAAGTTGCGTTAAGATAAGTGAATGCCTGTGAAGGTGTTGGAGGTGTTATCGATCAACGAGCAATTAAAGAACATTCGAAGATGAAAACATACAAGGACACCGAGCATGTCGTGAAATGTCGCATTCTCTCTTTATATATAAACAGACTTAACATTCTCCAAAACGTGAACGAAATTGCGCATGTCGCATTTGTAGACAAAGTTTACATCAGTGACGCTTAGCATCATACCAATGGCATTTTTCAATGTATAAAACAAGGATTGATGATAAATTTCATAAATGTCCATGTAATTTGACTGATTGATTGTACATGAATTTAGGTACAGCGTCAAAAAATGACCAATAAAAATCTCCTTTTTAATTGGCTATTATAATTTTTGCCACAACTCACTTAAAATTTTTAATATCTCTGCAAAAAATCTAATACCTTCTTTTATTATTTAAGTTACAAAGAAACCTTTCAACTTTCATTTCCTATTTTGGTAAAGCTGCATTTGCAACATTTAAGATAGGATCAGACATTCAGAAGAAACATCCCTTTGCCAGATACTTATGTAAGGCAGACACTTGAAATCACTAAATGTTGATTTTAGTTACGTGAAATGGCTGATACCATCGAAAATCCATTAAGATAGAACATGTGGGTCGGATATCTTTCTGAAATAACATATTGAAGAGAGTTTATCAGTTTGTTATGCAAACGCATCCTTTGTTCATAGAAATTGGTAATGTTTATGGCAAATGCTAAAATGTTTGACAGAATGACTTATTTATCTCGTACAGCTTCTGCATTAAGAAGGACTAGTGAGCAGCTAATAGCCATTTTAACACGAGCATACGTTAAAATCATTTTATGTCATTATTGTGTATAAGTACGTTCCATTGTAACATTTATGCATAATAAGCTACGAGTATATTAAATTTGCCATTAAACGTTAGAAAGAACGGGTGTCAAATATCAAACTAAGAAATATTTTGTTGTTTTTCTGTTCAAATTTTTACAGATTGCCTGCAAATTACGTTGTATGGAGAAGTAACAAAATTCAAACTGACTTTAACAAAATTGTCAAACCCTTCATAAAAATAGATTGCCTAAGATCCATATTGATTAAATACGCTCAGTAGCATTATTGATGTTCGGGATTTCAAATAGAATAGAATAAATCCGAAACCAAAGAATAATTAGAAAGATGCTTATGCATTCAATGTTTTCACACGCATAACGTGGCGAATTATCAAGCAATACTGATAATTGTATTTAAAGAAAATCAACACTTATAATGCTACATCTGGCCAAAGTAGCATTTTAAGCTTGTATGGTCAGTTGCAGTGAGAATTTGTATTGATTTAATAAATTATAAATACTGGAAACGACATTAAAACTTCCATAGGATATTTGAAGAACGTTAGACAGGCATAACCTGTAAGAAATGTTCATTTAATCTCAAAGTCTTATGAATCAAATGTCTTGATATGTTAACGTTAAACAATTTTGTACTTGTATGGTGGTTAAATAAACAGTTTGGAAATAAAAGTTTAATTCTCTGCGTAAAGTCACAAGTTAGACTCCAGAGAAACACGTATAATACAATACCTAACATATACACAGTCTAGACTTATCCCAAAAGAAGGCTTAGTTTCTTATTGCGATAATTGGTTTTACCTGAAAAAAATCACATTTTTCTGAAGATCAAAAGAGCAGTTTTGCAACATAAATTGTCATTTTAGCATCTCAACCTCGTTTACATGCCAACTGAACATAAAAAGTTCCATTTTGCGCATAGACATGTAATATGTTACCTCATAACGAAGTCTACTTTTCGTTTTCTTAAAAGGTTTCTTAAAGTAATAAAATGGAGATGAAAGAAACATAAAACAATGATGTTATCTTATTCTTCCGTTTTTAATTTCAGCCATAAAACAATCAAAAACTTTTTAAAGAAAGATTTTAGATATGGGTTCTTCACTTAAGACCATGAATTCAATAGGAAATTAAAAGTTAGATACGAAGTTTAAAAGCCGCCATTTTTAACATTAAGTATAGGTTATAGTTTATTTTGAGGCTTGTATGAAAATTAAACGGTCAGGCCCAGCGCAGCTGGGCGACCGTTTAATTTTTCATACAAGCCTTAAAATAAACTATAACGTATATAATGGTCGAAATTATTTTTGTAACTGACAAAACAGTCGCCGCCTAAATAACCATATATGGGTATGCAAAAATCAATAGTCAAAGTAAAAGTAGTTTTGTCATTCAATGGCCCGTAAACATACTGAGAGAATATTTTAAAAAGTGAATTATGAAATTTCTTCATCTGAAAACAACATGTGAACATTACTGATTCCCAGGAAAAAAAAACGGTGTAGCAGTCTATTATTGCTTTGAGTAACAAGGTTTCAGCCGTGGAAGTTCCATTTTACCCTTTATTCATGAAGAAAAATTGTATAGTATTGTAAAAAAGGTTATTTCCGGATCAACGGACTCATCCGTGTAGTCTGATCACGACCGACACTTCTCCCTGTTAGATTCACTAGGTTATTTGTGACAAAAAAGTGTAAAATACTGATCAGATGACATCGATTTAATAGGTGATCTTGATCTAAACTGGTCGCCTATGTGATAACAGACGTATATATGAAATAAAGAGTTAAGAAATTTAATAAGATTATCATAAGCCAAACATGTCAAAGCAAAATATTTATAAGATTTTCCTTTTTCAAACTTTCTAAGTCACGCCTCCTTAAACACTGTAGAAGATCGCCGACGAACTATACATGTTTATCAATAAATGTTCGGACAATATTATGGAGGAAATCGACCTATAATAAACACATTTCAGACGCTCGACTTTATGAGAATTAAGGTTCGAAATATTTGAAAAATACTGCATTGTCATTGGCTCAAAAATAATTTCAACCATTATAAGAATTTTTAACTTAACTGACGATGATTCATAAGCAGCAACATATTTAAAGATATAAGAAATGTAAAAGCTAAAAAAACAATACTTAAACTATATCTCGGTAAACCCGCCCAATGCACAATCACCAATTGTGAAATCTAAGAAATGAGACAGATCGAAATGAAAAATAGTAAACAACTAAGCAGTTTTATAAAACCGTAAATGTGAAATTCTGTACACCGGTAAATTTTTCAAACGTTTATTTAAAAGTAACATATTGAGTCATAAATGGATATTCAAAATCCCAGAAACGTCATGTTAAAGATTTAAATTGTAACATTATGTCAGGTCAATGGTTAATTTTCTATAACATTTTATTTCTCCTAAATTTGCTTAACTATTGATTCTGGAGAGAAAAAGATGGAAAAAAACACAGATCACCTTGTTTAGTTTTTATTTAAAATTCAGACGTTTTTGACAACCAATATACATTTGTACACTTTGCTTACTTCTTCGGTTGCATGCCGGTGTGGGGTGTTAAAATAACGGAGTTTTGCAAAATAAACAGTGGCATTTCGATAATTTTTGTCTTCCTGTAAATGTCTTCTAGCTTATTTAACCCCAGGTGTTCTACTCGTAGGAATCATCATCATCTACCTACGCTTGATAGTGTCATTACCTACTTTTTTATATACCCATGAATGATTTTAGCATAGTGCATCATTAATCCGCAAAATTGATACAACTCGTCAGATTAGAAATTCCGTATCAAACAATGTTTATTTCCAATTCTTTATTTTGCAGCTTCCTGTGTTCTATGTGACGTCATATACTATGTCACACTAGGTTGTCGTTATTTTCCGGCACATAACGAACTCCAAAATAGGAAATTTCCGTCGCAGTTTTACAAACGTTACGGTATTTTTACGTCGTTCATAAATTTTCTACGCCATTCATAAATTTACTAAAGCGTTACTATTTTTATTTCTGCTATTATGTAAACCACGTTTTTGACTAAAATTTTGTTGTTTAGTTTATTTAAATAAGTTTTGAGAGAGAATGGCATATGATAAAAGGAACATTATGACAGTATGCATTCTGTAGGTTCGTAGTTTTCTCGTTGCGCATGTAAACCACACCACGCTCGACCTTCGGTCTCGCTCGATATCATTTACATACCCAACTCGAAAAATACGAACCTACAGAATGCATACTGATATAATATTCCATATTTATTTGATTTTTACTTTTGCATGAAACATTGTCGATAAGGTAAATAGATGGGTTGAAGTTTAATCACAAAGGCAGCATGCACGCGACAGTTCAGATAAAATGCCGACCGGGCAAGTGTGAGGTTGGTGCCCTAAAGTGAAACTTAACTGAATATCATTTAAAGGGATATGAGAATACAAGTCCTGCATATGAAAGCGAACACCAAAGGCAAAAAATAAAAAGGTAGGAGGTATATCACCTGGATGATTGACATATATACAGTGAACCGTGATAAAAGAACCACTCAATAACTACTGAACACGACAATGCGGACTGTTTTATTGAACCCGTTCACTGACGAAATCGATGGCAACGCCGTCAAGAACAGTTTTAGCAAACATCTATGCTCACAAGAGAATAGTTTTGATCCATCCCAAACGATTATAGTCAAAAGGAACATATCTCAAAAAAGGTGAAACATGCATGTCAGGAATGGCCATATCCAGCGGACACAGCCTACCCATACAGCCAAAAAGTAGAAAGGAGAAGAGAGCATGGTATTACAATAATTCAATATGGACGCCAAAACAATTAACGAAAGTAAGAACCCGAGGGGTTGCTGCCTTGGAACGGTCAGTGGCAAAACAATTTGCCACTGGGGGTTTAAACCATGTTCCAGGGTGCACCAGCCTCACACTTGTCCCAATAGGTTCTCATATCACAAAACTAGTACAAGTTATCTTGGTTAAATAACTCCAACCTACCCATCTGCTTGCAGAATATCATGTTGGTAACAGTAATTTTTAATATTGGTAGTCTTTTTAGACACAAGTTATACTCCACGAGTATACAAGTCAAGATAATCATTAAATCATTACGTGTTTATAAAATGAACAATTTCAAAGAAGACACCACAAACAATTAACGAAAAGGAGCACACGATTGGTGACTGCCTTGAAACGATCGATGACGAAACCTTTTGCCACCGGGGATTTTAACCAGGTTCCAGGGTGCACCAACCTCATTATAAAAGTCAAGATACTCATTAAATATGTGTTTGTAAAATGAACAATTTCAAAGAAGACTCCATGCACAATTAACGAAAAGGAGCACACGATTGGTGACTGCCTTGAAACGATCAATGACGAAATATTTTGCCACCGGGGATTTTAACCAGGTTCCAGGGTGCACCAACTTCATATTTGCCGCAATAAGTATTCATATAAACCAAATAAGTACATATCTTAGATGAATTAGCTCCTACCCACCATCTACTCGACAAAAGCACACAATATTATGGCATTGGGTTTTAGATCTAATGATAATCATTTATTATAATTTGTTACGTTTCCATCATCAAAGTCAAAAAGTTGCACATAATTTAAAATATGGTTAAGAAAATTATATGCTCATGAAGTAATTTGTAAGACTGACTAGGTTATGTTATTTCGTAGAAATCAACGTAAAATTGACTGAAATATCGGCATTTGTTGTTTGAACGCGGGAAATTAGTCGTCTCAAAAGTGACGGTAGTGGTATACTTTGAAGGCCACATGCAAATCAGGCATATGCTTGATTATATGAATGCTAAATCTCGCGAGGAAACTCGAAAAAAAATGGGGGCGAGTTCAACCTTATGGAGATATTAATAAACAAAGTTGAAGTTAAGGCAACATCGTAGCAATCCATTACGATTATTCATACTGATACTTATTTTTATTGCACATGTTTAACTGTTCTGGAAAACTGAGAAACCTGAAACTGAATTGATTTCATTTTATTACTGTGTTTCTTCAATAAAATCAGTTAACTGTTCTTTTTATTACCGCACTCAGTCTATAAAAAGAAATTTTATCTCGACAATTTGAGACAAGAGTTCTTAACAAAAACAACTCATTGTCAATGCCAACACTAAATATAGGAAAATATAACGTGAAATGATCGTTTTCATATATTTCAAAGCAGGGATGAATCGCAAATAAATACGAGGGGTGATCCAGAAATATCCGGACTGGCGGCAAAACTCAATTATTGACCAGGAGAAAAACCTGAAAAAAATTGTCACAAATTTCAATCTTTAATACATAATTCTTGAAATTTTCAAAGCAATCTGACAATAAACCAAACAAATACACATGAAAACACAGCAGATGATGTACTGCATGTGCCGGGGCGGTCAATCCGTTAAACTAAGTCGTCGCCGACGTCACATTTAAGTTAATCAAGGGGTCACTTCTCGATGCACTCATAAACTTTTTCGTCCATAATTTCTTCATCATTCATAGGTTTTCGTCGGTAAAATTCTAACTTCAAAATAGAATTCTACGATTGAGCGCGGTTTGAATTTCTTTAATGACACCACTGACGAAATTCATATGTAACAGAAAAATCAATGATTGTTATCAAACACAAAGCGTGATAAGGCAATTTAAAGCCAAATGACGTCAGGAGACATAACTTATAATACTTGCAAATTTGCGTTAATATAGGCGTTTCAGTTAGTATATTATTTAGCCACAATTCTTTTTATTTGACCTGCCCCGCTATACTATTCGAGAATATGATAGTTTTTATATTTGTTTACTTCGGGCAATAGTTACTCATCAACTGTGACTAAATTTTATTGCCGTTTCTTACAAAATACATGTTTTAAATCATCAGTCCGTTTATTTCCGGATCACCCCTCGTACAACTTTCCGATATCAAATTTAACAAAGCTTGGGTTACTGAAACGAAGTTGAAATTATTTTCGGAATCGAATATGGTCAACAATTCTAGACGAACATTTTTTGCTCATATTATTGGCTTCTAGATATAATTGTTTTCTTTAAAAAAAATAAGTTTACTGTGAAAGCCACCAAACACAACAAATTGGAAAAATCATCAGTCCCAGTCATTGGAAGTATTAGAAAGATAAAGTAATAACAGTTTCGAGCTTTCGAAAACACATTCGGGGCTTAAATGTGTAACCATCAAATATTTTTATAGTGTCCCTGTGTTTTGATTATGTCTGATGCCAATAAATATGAAAAATTAAAACCCAGAGTATAAAAATAAATTTTATGAATGCTGCACGATAAACAAAATGAATTTAGCTGATTGTTCTTATCAATTTACCTTTAACAATGAATCAAACTTAATTTATATATGGATAATGATTTTGTAAGATACTCATAATACAAAAGAATATTCTTTGACATTTTAAATCTGATAATTATAATAAAAATGTGCTCTAATAAATGAAAATTATCAGAAAGCTTTCTTCTTTATTTAGTCGCTATCTAAAATAAAAAACAATAACATTGGAAAAAACAACAAAGAAATATGACATGCCTGATATTAAACGGATATTCCTGACAATTCATATATGTTTTCAAAGATCTACAAATATTCTACATCTTTTGAAAATCGGACCATTTATAATTATACTAGCGCATTTTGAATCTGCAAATTTATTCCTTTTGAAGCAGCCAGTTTTAAAAACTGTGACCATTGACATCATAAATTCTTGTGCACAAATATAATTCTAAATTAAGAAAATATCAAAATAACATAATATATTTCTTGAAATAATATTAGAAAATTATTATAAATGTTTTTTAAAAAGTAATTTTGGTGAATTCTGTTAACAGTTTCCCATTCGCTCAATGGGAAACTGTTAACAGAATTCACCAAAAATACTTTTTAAAAAACATTTATAATAATTTTCTAATATGATTTCAAGAAATATATTATTAGTTAGTTTCATAATCATTAGTTAGTTTAGGTGAGTGTCAATTAATGAGAATTTACCAAGTTTAAATGATCTAGCGCGGCGGTTAAAGTTACATTTTAAATAAGTAAATCCATTAATCAATAGGTTTTAGTGGTTAAAATTAAATTCTGTCCAAATTTTGTTTAATTGCAGTATTTTTCAAATAGTTTTGTTTTTCATAAATCAGTACTTACGCATCAGTTTATGATTCACATAAGATAAATGAGTTACTTAATATAAATTTCAACAACTAAACCGTATTATGAACATTTAAAAACAGTTATAGCTGATTTGTGATGTTATATGCATTTCAATTACTGCCCATGTACAGGATTAATCAAACAGACACTGCAATATTTTCATATTTTTCGTGTTCGGTGGCATTCAAAATTCCATTTTCATCTATTTTACAACTTAAATCATTCGCGCGGCTGCCCTGAGAATGACCGATTTTATCTTGTAAATGCTGATTAATAAACACATACACAATAAATTATGACGGGTTAATAATGGCTTTAGAAATAAATTTGCCAAAAATGTGTAAAGTATTGAACTTTAAATGGAAAATATATCATTTCAACCACTAATTCAAGTTATAATGCGATTTTTGTTGATTTTAATAACACGTTGCTAATGTCTTACCTGTAAAAATGTTGTGAAGAAGCGTCATAGGCAAACATATTAAGGCCACCATGATGTCAGCAATGGCCAAATTAACAATGAAGTAGTTGGTCACTGTGTGCATGCTAGGATTACGAACAACGACAGATACAACCATAACATTTCCAACGATGGCGAACAACATAATTGTTGTATATGCTAACGAGTAAATTATCACCATGTACATCGGATGACGTAGCAATCCAGAAATATCTTCATCCGTGGTTTGCATGCTTGTGTTTATTGCAAAACTTTCGTTCAGAGATATTTGAATGTCCGGAAAACTCTGATTAACGTTGTATGCCATATTTTATTGTTTACACGTTCTTTTTAATACAATTCATTTATACTTCATTTCAATTAAACACTTCATCATTAAATCCAACCAGTTTTATTCAACAGTTGTGAAATTATGTTTTGTTTTCTAAACAGTTTCGTACTTGCTCTACGTCGCTTAATGTCATTTCCACTGCCAATGCCAATAAAGCACGCGATAAAAGCCTCTGTAATTATTCTGGGCTACTAATATCTCTGCTTCGTACAGTTCTGTGCCATTAACAGAGAAATTTGTCACAAATCATAGTTTTATCATGAGCATGATTTGTGTCCCACACATGCGTATCGGACTTTAAAACTATAATAGGAAAAAACTCTACATGTGATGTGTGCATTTTTATCCGACATTTATGAAATTCTCGCCATTCCTGTCGGGGGACTACAATCCTTACATTGCGTCACTTCGTTATTGGTTAACTGTCCTCTTGTAGAAAACTGGTGTCACAACGGAAGCAACAAGGAAAAGATTTTAGTAAACACAGTATTTGGCAGGTTGAATCTAAGTATAAGTAGTATGGGACAATTTAGGGGACAATAAATTGTCTGAAGCTCTAAACCAAAGACGTTAAATATAGCTTGGCAAAAATGTTTAGCCATCCGTTAATACGGACAAATAAATCGAGTTTATTAAGACCGATTCTTTTTTGTATAAATCTTAAAGTTTGTACAAGTATCTTATAGACTGAAAGTGTAGTTCACGAGTTGATTGATTATAAGAAGAATTATTGTAAAAGTTTGTAAAAGAAAAAATGTTCGCAACAATTAAGTGTTATCTTTCTTACATTTCAAATAAAAATGATGGGAATTGAACCCTTACTGTACAGCGACAATAGTATCCATGTAATTCTGAGCACTGCACCGACTGAGCAAGATCAACACCAAAGTAAACTAAGTATTAAGAAAGTCATGTTTTGCCCCACAACGGGACATGAAACATGCAAAAAGTATACGACACTTTTTCTCTTGTATCGATTACATGAGAGACAATCATCTTGAAAACAAATCACATCAGAATTTTATCCTTTCTGAGCGTCAGCGTGTTTTTCAATCTGGCGTATAGTTGCCTTATATCTTCTTTAAATTTATGTTTATAACGTAAAAAAAGACTTTGGCTTTTGAAATAGATTGCCTTATTCGGGATCCATACACAAACGTGCAAATTGAATGGTCAAAATATGTCGATTTTGATATCGTTCAAACCAAAATACACTAAGTTATTGAAAATTCGAGCACTGAAAACCACCCATCACGACAAATATTAAAATAGTGCAGGCTTTGTTTGATTGGACCTGTTCAGGAGCAGTAATGGAAATGCACAAATATTTTGTTCAACGACCTTTAGAGTTCGTTTTTGACAACAGCACAGATTGAATGCATGGGGCGACGTTTACGGCAGCCTCAAGTTTGTTTTTTATTTTGAAAATAAGAAATATGGATCTTTTTTGTCTCCTTCTGTTGCTTTTTCCTGCATAAACGTTCATCGTTTGTATAAAATAATAATTCCGATCAATGTACTTACACATGTTCTGCCAAATCAACATACATGTACACAATAAAGTATATGTATTCATTTTTTCGTCAAACGATGATGAATAATGAAAATTGATGTAGCGAAAATAAAATCTTGGCCAAAATATCTAAATTGACGGTATATTCACAACCCAGAGAATTATATAATCAACTCAAAAACTTGTTTCAATATCAGGCCTGCCAAATCTCCGGATTTTATCCGGAATCTCAGGATTTAGGGTTACTTCTCCGGATCTCCGGATTTATAGTTAAAATCTCCGGATTTCTATGAAATTGCAAAAAATACAGATTAATCAAACCCAAATTAAAAGTTGTGCAATGAACATAATAGTTATTCTACAGAAGTAGCCTTTTCCTGTTTATTACGAGATAACGAGGACGTGGTCAGTGACACCAGTCTCAATGCCTCTGGCACAACTATAAATAACCGCGTGTCATAAACTTAACAAGGGCCTGGATGTTACACATGCCTTTATCTATTTTCATTGTATGTTCATTCTAATAGTGTCAAAAACAGGTCTTAACAGTTAAATATGAATGGTAAAAATAGACAGAAGACATTTTAAAACAAGTTCTTTAACCATTTCTAACAAACTCGACATAATTCATTATATATATATAAGAAGAGTATGACAAAATCATCATTATCATCATCATTTTTGTTCTGTCACAGTCATAGTGAACAGCAGAAATATGAAATTAAAACAACAACAACATCATCATAGTCGTCGTTGTCATCATCATTGACATATTCAGACAAAATCTCCGGATTTTTCATGAAGAAGTTTTGGCAGGCCTGCAATATTATGCGATACATATACAAAATTAACTTTTTATGCTTCATTTTGTTGGATTTTCTTCACACTACAGCTGTTTGAAACCAGTGTTGTACGATATTTCTAAAACTCGACAGAGCCCTTATAATTTTGTTTCGCACATGTAGCTTGTTCGACGTTACAGTTAGATAACAGATTGACAAGTGTGTCACATATTAGCTCAGCTACACAAATATCAAAATCACAAAACAAGTTTGATAAGGAACAGATGCATGTGCTATCGGAGGCAGAGAGAAACCGATTGACTGGAACGCTCAAAGCTTGCGTGTCTGCTGTAGACGTCAGTAGAGGGAGATGTGCAGGATTGATGAATGGAACAGATTTGCGGAAAGGGTTATTAATCAGTTGAATATCATTATTTGAAGCTCAAATATTGATTTACAACCGAAATATTTCAAACCAATATTTTATAAAAAAAAAAAGATATATAAATGGTGTTTCCTATCCTATTCAACGCGCATAGGTTAGCTATTTTTGTATTTCCCGCGTAAAGCCGCGGTGGTTTTTAGGATTGTCACCTGATGACTTCAACCAAAATAGCATTCGGTGTACCTTGCCGACTATCGACGTCGCCTTTTGTTTCAAAATGCCTGGGGCACCACGAATAGTAAGCGTGACATTCCCATAATCGCTAAATATAGAATGTATTTTTGTATAGGGATTTCTTCAGCGGATTGTTTTCAGGTCCGGTGAAATGGTAAAATTAACCGAAAACTTCCTCCTGGAGGGTTTGAAATGTAGAGTTTAGTGAAAAGTACACGTAAGTGTTACATAGATCGATCTGTTTACGATTTTACCGAGTACACCTGCTCGACCCCGCACATCTCCCTTTAACAGAAGTAGGAATAAAATTCCTTAATTATCGCTCGTTTTGGGGAGGTCAGGCACTGATAATGTGCGTGATTATTCTAGGTCAGACACTGATAATGTGCGCGATTATCCTAGGTCAGGCAGTGATAATGTGCGCGATTATCCTAGGTCAGGCACTGATAATGTGCGCGATTATCCTAGGTCAGGCAGTGATAATGTGCGCGATTATCCTAGGTCAGGCACTGATAATGTGCGCGATTATCCTAGGTCAGGCACTGATAATGTGCGCGATTATCCTAGGTCAGGCAGTGATAATGTGCGCGCTTATCCTAGGTCAGGCACTGATAATGTGCGCGATTATCATAGGTCAGGCACTGATAATGTGCGCGATTATCCTAGGTCAGGCACTGATAATGTGCGCGATTATCCTAGGTCAGGCACTGATAATGTGCGCGATTATCCTAGGTCAGGCAATAAGTGGTACCTGAAACATTTTGTAGATTTATATGCACGGGATGGGGTTGCAAGTTATTAGTGACGCCGACGAAAACTGGAGTTAAATATATGTTTTTCGAAATACAACAGCATCTGCTATAGGGATATTCTTAGGTCTCGTGATAAACCTGCACTTAATTTTTGAATCGATATGTGTGACGCCAACAAAAATACGAGAAAAATACATGTATCTCAACATAACTATCACTCTCGAAAATATCTCGACATAAATGTAATTTTAGAAACTATCTCGACATAATTTTCATTCAAAATTTTATTATGAAATACACGTACAAAGCATTCCATGTGTAGAAAAATAATATGAAATATGCCAACTGTTAAAATTAACGAAAGATAAATAGGTTTTCTTGCACAATCTGCAGCATTTTAATAAAGTAAATGTAAAAATTACGAAAGTTTGGTGAGGAAATTGAATCTGTCTGTTATTAATGCCTTAACTTTCCGAGTGGAAAAACAATTGCTTTTTTCTCAAGTTGATTGATTTTAAAGTAGTCGGCGTTTCGTTTAAGATTATATCGGGGACGTTTTCTGTGACTTTAATTAGACAATCCCTACGTTTTAGAAAATTGACTTTTTTTGTTAATCCTTAAGATTTCATTTTTTCTATTCATTCAGTATAAAATGTGTTTTTAAGCCTCCGCCCCGAAGAAAAGATGGTTTCTTGCACTTTTTTAATGCGCGTCAATGTGTGGTTGGGTGTGATCAGAATAATGTCTCCAGGCATAAACTGCATTTATGCTTATATATAATTCCCATAAAAAAGAAAATGAATCTCTTGAAGAGGGCAGTCTCCTAGATTCAAGGTAAAGGTCACTGTTCGTGGTTGAACAACGGCATATTTCTCAAATTAGTTTACAGAACGTACGAGTCGGGTTAATGAAAAATATTAATCCTGTATTGACTAATTTAAAAAATTAAACAATAAAACAATGAAACAATTGTTTAAGAGCAGTTTTAATACAATTTTGTGTCTCAAGAAGGTCAAGGTCATGGTGACATTCGTAGTGTCATGGTAAATTGTCGTGTCTGGAATTTAACTTAATAAACCAATTAACGGTTTAACATTTTGCGCGGTTTGACATTTATTAAATTCATATGTATTAAAGTATGTTAACATGTTTTATTTTATTTATATGTTGTGAAGAACTACATATAAAATGGCAGTTGCAACTTGTCCTGTTACTGTTTTGGCTGTGAGCCCGAATGAAACGCAATAAAGAAGAAAAGCAGTATTGTTTTCTTGTCAAATGAGCGAAAGACAGTAAATCTGAACATAATATTCTGACGTTAAGGAAACATTTAAAATTTACATGAAACATCAGATTTGCGTCTTTTGAGTTGCAAAATGGGAATTTTTTCTATGGACACGAGTCTCAGTGAATACATTTAATGATGCATCAATGACACGTTTATAATATTATAACTGTTTGTAATAAATGAAATGGATTACGAAAGATGATATTTTTTACAATATGCAAAACCAACAAACTTACAAAAAAAGGTTACAGATGCATATTTTAAGAAGCTACAAGCAGTAAACAAGCAGTAAACACATCATCCACACTGAGCCAAATATAGAAAAAACGAATATCAAAGTTTAAAATAAGCACATGTACAAGTTGTCCTGGGGAAATAACTCCAACACACTCAACCGATACTCAGCATTTTTGCATGCAAATAAGAATAGGACTTTTGCTTATGCGTTAACATTAAGAAATATATATATGTTTCCCTTATCCTTTAGTGTTTTTCTTTTATCTTTGACATTGAAAGTGATTTATTTATAGCCGATAATACTTTGCTATTATTTTCGAGTACTCGCAACCAATTGTAAGAACTTGTGTGCTCTATATAGGCAGTATTGTCTCCAAATCATATTAACATTATCAAGAGCAGAGAAATATTTAATAACTATTTATATTTTAAAAGGAAGATGTTTCATTTTTGCAGAAGTCGCATTCTTCACAATTCTGATTCAATTTGGCAACCAGGCATTTCTAACAAACTTTAAACAGTGCTTACTCTTTGTATGATATTCAATTTCCAATGAAACACAGTGCACCTACAGATATATGATTTGAAATTATGTCCCATCAGCTTATTAAGTTTTGTGCATGAAAAATGTGTTAACAATGGCTTTCATGTCTTTGAAACAGTACCAGCCATAATAGTCATGAATCTGATAACGATGATGGCGTCTTCTTTAATAATTCTTATGCTTTTACCTTAATAATGGCAACGTGAATGGCATATGTGACTTTTGTAGAAGTCGTACTTTTTAGAAAAAGAACTCAGATAAGATTAGTTTATTTATTAATTTGATACCGAAAACCCTGTTAAATGTAAAAAAGAGATAGAAATTATAATACTGGTTATGTCAGTTTTATTAATTAGACTTTTAAATACGCTAAACTTTTAGTATGTGCTAAATTTACAAGTACCTAAGACTTTCAAACAGATCATAAAACAGAATTAGGTTTTCGGGGATACAGTTTAGAACACTCTCACATACACGCAAGCATGCACAAACGTTAGTTAATAAGATAAGTTTGCTTAGAATTAAGAATTACTAGACTAGCACAGATGATCGGTACTTAATAGTATTTGATCACTCAATACTTGCCTTTTATTTATAATTCTTACCTTTATGTCAGAAAAATATATATCTAATATTTTTTTAATCTCCATATTAATATAAAGACCTCTTAATACGTTTTCAAAAACTGTTTACATGTACAATAGATCTCGACGCTTGGCAAAGGAATTGTTTGCCATTGTCGCATTAAGTATGCCTGGGAAAATGTATTCTTATATTCATTTGTAAGTTTTAAATTTTCAGAACGAATTATATTTTTATAAATTGATTATTCGTGTTATCTAGTGAAAAAAATATCATAAATGAATTTTAAAATAACGCTTGTCACAAAATTGAAAACAGTACTGCATATATTTTGAAAACTCATTATTTTCAGTCATTATATTAACAAAAAAACAAAACTACTCGTATTTACACCTAAACTGTACTTAATAATCTTTTTGTCAGTTACATTTTCAAACGTTCAATGCTTCTCTGTTACACATCTATACGCTCACCACACATTTTGCTGCGTTAAATTTCCTTAAGCTGAATTAATTTTAAAATATCAAATATATTTGCATCACGAAGTGGCTGCAGTGTCTTGTGGACTTTGATACAATCATTTGTTAGGTCAAAGAACATCGACGTTTGCCCTAGTTGCATGGAAAAGAGTGTGGTCAATCGCCCTTTTGTCACTGTTGATGTTCGAAGACATTCCAAAAAGCCGATATATCACAAATCTTAAAAAAATTTAATATATTCAGAAGTGTCAATGCAAGCATCGAACTGATCTTTGTATTCCCCGGAACATGAAGAAACTGCTCTTGGGCTTTCTAAACTTTAAACGACCAAGTGTTTTTCATACCTACATGGTCTCATTAATATATTGATTCAATTCTTTGGTCAGCCTACTAACTAATTGCAATTTTCTTCTGTAATTGGAAATAGATTTTAAATAACTGAATTTAACTGGATGCTACATTTATCTCGATATAATTATGACATCCTTTTGTTTTAATTATATTTACAATTATTTGCTAACGAAAAGATTGTATTCAATAGATTTACGATAATCAGCAATAATACCAGTATGATGTTAAACATTTCGTAGAGTCTTTTGCATCGATCAACCTTTATTCATGATATTATTGTAAAACAAAAAAGACAAATAATAACCAATTATTGAGCCAGGATTTATAGCGATATCTTAAAAAAAGAACGTTGAAGCTCGATATATTTCTTTTTTTCTGCCAGTGCGATTCTATTTATTTGTCTTTCGGATATTCTTAAATACATATGTATTGTGTAGTTTTAACTACACAATACATATTAACATTTTCTTAATACTTAAAAGTATTAAGAAAATGTTTTGTGTTCGTGTGCTTTTACATGCATTCTTTTGAGTAATGGGTCGGTTGGAACATTTGCTTGATTATTTACACAGTTTATGGACTAACGACACTTTCACTGGAAATTCACAGAACTAGTGATAATCTAGCGTGTAATTTTACATGGCCCCTAGCTGATGAACCTCCATTAATTCTCAGCAGGTCATTAATCCTCCCAGCAATAATATGCCACATGTTTGGGGTTAAGACAGGTAAACAAAGTTTACAAGTTTATTTCATTAGATCCAATAGGTCTTATATAGCGGACATGTAAATTTCATGTAAAAAGTTTTATATTGTAGATCTATACAAACTTTCACATTTTTGCATGCATACAAATATAGATATTTATATACTTAATGACCTTAAACATGTATTTTTGTCAGAAAGATGCGGCATTTATTATTTATATAAAAAATCGACGATCAACAACAAAAACTGAGTGTAAAATACCTTTTAGTTTTCTAAAGTATTTGACTTACAATCAACATATATTATCCCTATAGCAAACTTGACATTATTGTTAAAGGGTTTTCAACAAAGCATGCCAAGTTTTTCAATAATGTTTTACAAGAATGATACATGGATATTTGTGTTTTCTTTTTCCAGTTTCACATATTTCATGATTGAGCTATAAATATTAACAGTGTTAATTTCTTCAAGTATTCTCAAAAATGAAAGTTAGAATTAAAATTTCGTTAAAGTCATTTTATATACATGTATATATATTAACACATTTTAATGTCCAATGGTCTGTATTTAACTCATCAGTAACAGCGTTCACCTAAATAAACACATCAACATTTATTACATGTATTATTATTTTTTCATTAAAATTTTCTTTAAATATAGTGTTTCTTGGTCACTCTTTATGACAAAAGTAATCTTTTCAGTCATTTTAATGCAAACTGTTGCATTAGCCATTTGTTAAAAAAGAATTGTTGCCTACTGTATGTATCCTGTGTTTGTTTTCTGATAATTACAGATTATATTTAGGACTTAAACAATAATGCATTATGAAAAAGCATTTCTGTGAAATAATCTAATAAATCAAAAAGCAAACAGTGTAAATATACACTTCGCCCAAGCCATAAAGGCATACCTACACTTAACATTAATTTAGTTAATGAGAAAATTTGTTACTAAATTCCTGCAACTATAATAATCAAAGTCTTATTAACAAAATATTTTATATTGTTCATCAGACGGTGAATGCACATAATGATCTGTGTCTACATTCGTCGGATATGTGACAAATGTTGCGATAAGTGCTTCCGCTTATAAGCTGCTTTGTGCTTATGTTTATATAAAAATAATATCTTTGGTTTGATACTTTCCATGCAGTTTAATGCAAATATTCACATACATCTATAAAAATTTCCAGGCTTATCTATAAATACATATTATGTGATTTATGAATCCAACTATAATATATGAATTCATTTACATAACATATACATAACATTATTAATTTTGTATATACAATACAATTGTCCTAAACTAAATAAAAGCTCAGGTACCAATTCAAATGTGTAAAATAACTCAAAGTATCATCTGCAGTAATGCTGGCACTTAATGGACACCTGCAACTGATATGAGTAGTAAGTGGTGTCTGGAATTAAGTGATTTATTGAGATTTTATTGCCCCTCATGCTGATCCCATGACCACAAGTACAGTAAGGTAATTAGCTGACCCAGAGTAGTTCCTACTCAGATTTTGTCGTTCGTCCATAAACTGTACAGGAGATCATGAAGTAGCGAAATTGCGGTAGATGCACAATCGAACCTGTTTCAAACCCCCCAGTGGCAAAATGGCTTTTGAAAGTTCACAGGCGGCGACCCATTGTGTTCTTATTTTTGTGATTTTGAAGGTGTCTTTTTAAAAATAATATAATCTACACACGCGCTTATTTCCTCTACACTTTGAGTGTGTGGTTAGAATGGTTACCAAAAGTTGAATGATATTTCATTTTATTCTTACGACCTTCGCAAGTCGTATTGTATAGCCCCTCTTATTAGTAGAAGGGGCGACTGGAACTGAACATGGCGAAATTAGGAATAACCCTGATAGCGTGCGTATGCTTTTCAGTTCAGATATTAATTCCAAACATACTAGCAACTCGTGTGTGAGTAAGTGATACTTATATTAGTAAATCTTCGATACTTCCTGACAACAACATGTATGACCTTGTCGTCTTGTATTGTCGTTTAAAGTCACTCCAGGAGAGTTATTTTCCTAATAAGAGGCTGAGATTAGACTTTTCTATTGTGTTAATTTGACAGTGATTTGTATTGTTGAGAAACATTATCTGTGGCACAAGTGAAATGTACTTTTATAACGAATGTTAAAGATCAGGAAACATTTTTCCCCTAACCGAAAACAAAGACGAAAATACATGTATTTATACTATAGACATGATCTTCAATGTTAACATTGTGCAGTTTAACGTGTGTTCGCCCGTGTATCATATTTCCTAACGCACGATTCCTCCTACTAGATCTTAAACTTTTCTCTAATTATGTTGTGAAAAGAATATTCAAAAAATAATATTTGAAGCGTGTATAACTGACAGACATCATATCAAATTACCTTGTGCTAATAGAATTTTGGAAGCCATATGCGGAAATATAACGTCATTAGAACACGATCGATTATAAGACGAACCGTAAAAACGTGACATTCCAATGCGAAGACAATGTCAAAGCACCGGAAGAGCACGTAAACAGTTGTGTATGTCCAACCTCTGCCCAAGATCATAAAACTAAATCTGGAGATCAGTCTCAAATCTCAAGCATCTGATTGGCTGAAATGGCGACCAGTCGCCATTTCAGACAATCAGATGCTTGAGATTTGAGACCGATCTCAAATCTTAGTTTTATGATCTTGGGCTCTCTTGTTTCGAATTTTATAAATAAAATAATGATACAATGGTTCGGCACAGGGGTACAATGTCTACTGCTTTAAGTGAATGGAAAATTCCTGGGAAGCACTAAAGTAACTTACTTGTATTTTGTTTATTTTTATGCTTAAATATTATATTTTAAGTTTGAAAAATCAATAAATGACTTTTTTCAACGAGCTTTCTCCTCAGAAACTTTCTTATTTCCTATTATGTTTATTTGTTACCGAAGATATTGCAGTAAATGTTTTACTATTGTAACTGGTCTATTGCAGCATAAATCGACAAATAAGCTCATTTAATACTTAATACATTGCTTGTTTGAATATAGTTGTGCGTAGATTTATAGATTGGTAATAAGGATTCTCATTTGTGTCACGTCTGTTTTAATTGATTACATTACATCTCTATAAACTTATGCTCTCTTTTCCTCTCTTCATTTTGGCTGTGTTGGCTTTTCTTGCTGCGGCTACTCATGATATGCCCTTTTCACTGTTTGGAAGAAATTGTACAGTCCGTCAGGTTAATATGTCCGAAACCTACGCCAACACCCTCTTAAAAGTCTATTAACTCAAATATCGAATCTTCCATCAAGAATTATGTGATTACGTGGCGAAATTTATAACCTTATTTAGATGGAAGATAACATGTGGTCACGTGATTTTAAGATCAATGCCGCAGTTAATAAGTTAATGACTAATTCTTTCGCATACAAAAATGAAAAAAAACACAGTTCTTAAACCATCTTTACAAAAAGTAAAAAATGCAAGAATCGCCACACTCACAAAACATAGCCTCCCCACGCAGCGAAAAAGAAGAGAGGAAGAGAGAGAGCATGTTTTATATAAGTATGTCAATTCAAATAGGACGCCACAAACAATTCACGAAAAGAGAACCTTTGGGGATACCGCCTTGGGACGGTCAGTGGCAAAACAAATTGCCACTCGGGGTTTAAACAAGGTTCTAGGGTGCACCAACCTCACACTTGCACCTTTGTCAGAATTTTTATGGTCATAATAATTCGGCGAGTAAATGTAGTCGCATAGAAATTATGGCCGTTAAATTTATAACAAGTAGCCAAATTAGCACGCCCCGCGCTCAAACTTGAAAAAATTCTAATCTTCATAAAAATCCCATATTTCAGTACTTTTATGAGCAAAATATATCAGCCAAATCTGAAAAAGCATACATATAGACAATTTCTTTTAGCTTCTTATGTTTTATATGTTTGTGGGCTTTTGCATGCAACATTGTTGAGCCGATAACTTTTGCATGCAACATTGTTGAGCCGAAGTGGGTTGGAGTTTTTTCACGAAGACAACTTGTACTTGTTTTGTGATATGACGACCTGTTGGGGCAAGTGTGAGGTTGGTGCACCCTAGACCTGGTTTAACCCCCCAGTGGCAATTTGATTTGCCACTGACCGTTCCAAGGCGGTAACCCCTCGGGTTCTCATTTGTGTTTATTGTTAGTGGTGCCTTTTTTAAACTGATCATTTTATTAACCATGCTCTCTCCCTCTCTCTTCTTTTTGACTGTGTGGGGAGGCTGTTTTTTCTGAATGTGGCGATTCCTGATATTTATATTTCACCTTTTTTATTTAAATTGGTATAATTATTTAAATGGTTTGATCCATCGTAAATTTAGTAAAAATTTCTATTACATTGTATGTCTATGGTTACATTCAGCATAATAACAGTTTATTATGCATTACGAATCTTTTTGTCCGAACTTCGGGGATCGTGTGAAATAGTGAATTCCAATCCTCATGTATATTGTTTTTGTCCATTGACAATGGTTTGCTGAATTATAACCAAACTACGCATACTATGTAATCTTTACTACTTTCTTACAATACAAAAGTACCTGATTTTTGTCAGCTACCTGCTATAATGAGTGTCACATATTCATTTTGATGTGTGGCAAACCCTGCATCCAATGATTAATAGAATAACAAGGTCCGGGGTTCAAGTTCGATAAGTTTATTGGACGAAATATGTACTTCCATAAACAGGCTCTGAAATTACACAATAATAACAGATTTTTCAGAATAACAATCATTACAATCAGAATTCACATAGTTAGATCAGTATCAATACGAAAACAATAATCATCAATAATTATATATTAACATATGATAAAATTCATCATTAAAGTGGCATAGCATAGTGGTCAGCTAAAATCAGATTAAAACAAGTAAATATTTACTAGACCATTATTAAACAAGCCACATTACAAATTACAAGCTACGTGTAACTCACCAATTTGTGGAACCGAGCCCAAACACAGGTTGATGAAATGGTCAGCAAACTCTCCCACACTGTGATCTCAATCAAACTGTGAATAATAACAAGGTGATCAAAACATGCATGTTATGTTTATGCAAACATTAGTCGTTATGATAGAGATAGTTATTGTTTGAGAATACCGCTTTATAATTTACAGAATCTTTTCTTTGTTAAAAAAATCCGCGCCAAATTTGGAAAAACAATGAGTTTGAATCAAACACAAAGACTAAATAAAAACATCATTCCAGCAATACAAATTACCTTGCTAGACATAAAGTTGCACCCAAAACCTTTCATGAAAAGGCCCTCACTGTGCCCAGAAATACAGAACATTCAATCAAAACTCAATTGACAATTGCCCACTGACAAAACCGTCTCTTTTCTGCACTTGCGGAAATGTTAACTGCGCATGTGTACTAAATGGTTGCGCTAAAAACCAGACTCAACTTAAGGATGTGTGCTACATTTAATCATTCTAAACAGCCCGTCAAAATATACTAAAATTACACTTTGCTACACCCTCCCCTGCTTCGTAAAATGACGTCTCGTCATTAAACCTTAACTGAAAAGCAAAAAAATTCTTAAGCCAATTTCAAACGACTAGTCTGAAACATAATTACATATCAATAAATCTCAAAAAATAAATTGAGACTAAATTTCTCTGTTGACAAATCATTGAAAAGGAACTTCTCGCCTTCTTCTCCTGCAGCAAAAAAGGTTGTGTCCCTAAAAAATACATGAAACTATATTAAAAGGTTAAAATAAACAACTTCTAAAGTCCGCTTTCCGAGAAGTATCCTATGGTAATACTTCAACAATCTTTCTCATCAAACTCCTAAAAACATATGTAAAGTAACTATTTACAATTATTTTCAAGAAATTGAAAATGAATTAAACAATTCTATTATGTCAATCATTTTTTTTCTGTACATCCACAATGATAAAAAACAGCACAAAAATCTAGCTTTTCAACACTGCTTTAATTATTATATGTGAAATGTCACTGCTCAGTTCATTCAAGATTCCTGACTGGAACAGTTTTCCTAAGGTGAATATTTGTTGTCCCCTGGTCTGTTAACCGCACTGCTTGTATGATAGGGTTCTAACCATTTAGGTTTCTTTCTCTCGCTAGTTGATCTCCTAGGCAGTTCACTTTCATCCATAGCGATCACAGGCAGTTGTCTTCGCTTGGGTCTTGTAACTGGTTCTTCTTACAACTCTTTCCTAGCAGTTTCCTCCCTAAAGTTTGCTTCACCTATAGTGTGATCCTCTTCGACATTAGCTCTAACTCCTCCTGTGGCATCTTCTCTCGGTATATCTCTTCCTGTTGCAGGATCTCTTTCCTGTCTTTCTGCAATTGGTTCTTCTGCAAGAACTTGATCTTCTGATCTTTCTGTTTCTTCCTCACTTTCGATTTCTTCGCGTGTTTCTTTTCTAGACTCGAGTGTTTCATTGTAAGTATCAGGTTTATGGGCGTCCCCACGTCTATATGTTAATACAACATACTCTCCTGATTCTTCATCTGAATCCTCATCTCTCTCTACACTGTTATCTGCTTTCTTCTGTACTTTCTCTGCTGCAGCATCTTTTCTTGTTACTTCTTTAAGATTTTGTGTAATCTTAACTTGTTCTTTATCTTCATCCTCTGTTTGATCTGTATCAGTCCCTTTCTCATTGGTTGATTTTCCAATAGGAAACAAATGGTTTCTGTGCAAGGTTTTTTCTAAACCACTTGGGGATCTGATTACATAAACAGGAATGTCTTTTTTTGGTTGCTTGACCACTGTATATATCTCTTGTTCGAATCGATCGGCAATTTTATGCTTGCCTTGAAATGCTAGGATCTTTAATAGTACTTTGTCTCCAACCTCTATTTTTGAGAATTTCACCTTTTTGTCATATTCTGCCTTTTGTTTTTCCTTTCCGGCTGTTGAATATCTCTGAACTACATCATGTGTTTCTTGCATTCTTTTCTTAAGCTCTTCGATATAGTTGTCTGGTGTTCTATTTTCTTCTGCGTCTACTGTCTTAAAAAGTGAGTCGATTGGCAACTTAGGCTTTCTACCAAACATTAACTCGAACGGTGCAAATTTTGTCACTTCATGTTTTGTACAGTTGTAAGCGTACACTAGTGTAGGTAAATACTTCTTCCAATCTTCCTTTTTGTTCAATTCCAAAGTTCCTAACATGTCTAACAGTGTACGATTGAACCTTTCTGTTGTTCCGTTTCCCATCGGATGGTAAGGTGTTGTTTGTGATTTTTCAATGTTCAACATTTTACAAAGTTCTTTCATTAAATCTGATGCAAAATTTGGGCCTTGGTCTGAATGAATGCGTGTAGGAATCCCATAATTAACAATAAAGTGATTATAAAATGCTTCTGCTGTTGTTCGTGCTGTTTGATTTTTTGTTGGGATAGCCAAAGCGTATCTTGTGTAATGGTCAGTGATCACTAACACGTTGCCAATACCACCTTTGCATGGGTCTACAGTAAGGAAGTCCATGCAGACTAATTCTAAGGGGTAAGTTGTCTGTGTGGAAACCAACGGTGCTCTGGTGTTAGTTGGTGTTTTTCATCGAAGGCAGCGATCACATTCGTTAACCCACTTTTCAATTTCCAA
Organism: Corbicula japonica; assembly: GCA_038501625.1. Taxonomy (NCBI): domain Eukaryota; kingdom Metazoa; phylum Mollusca; class Bivalvia; order Venerida; family Cyrenidae; genus Corbicula; species Corbicula japonica. The sequence goes on along the minus strand of JAZAYU010000004.1, from coordinate 9,240,254 downwards.
AGTCATGAGAGGCCAAAAGAATCTTTCTCTTACTAAGGATGTTGTTCTATCTTTGCCAGGATGTCCCACATCATTGTGTAGTCCTGTTAACACCTGATTTTTATACTTTTGTGGTATCACAAGTTGCCGAATCTTGTTATTTCCATCCTGAATCTCCCTGTATAAAACTCCTCTCACTATTCTAAACCGACTGAAGTTCTTTCTCATAATTTGGTCTTCTTTAGACATATGATGTTTATCTGTTAAATGTTGGTCAACAACAGCTCTCATCCACTTGCCTATCATACTATCCTCTCTTTGTGATTTCCTAAGTTCCTTCATCTCTATTTGAACCATTGGCTGTGAAGGACATTCAGTTGCTTCCACTACATTAATTGATGATACTGGTATATTTTCAAAATAAGGGGTTTCCGAAGTGATGTTACAAATTGCCTTTACTGTTTGATCTGCTATCCTGATGTGTTCGTCTAATATTTGATGAGGGTATCTTGACATTGCGTCAGCATCAGCATTCTTTGTACCAGGTCTGTAAATGATATCAAAGTTGAACTCTCCTAACGCTGAAGCCCACCGATGATATGTGGCATCCAATTTCGCAGTTGTGAGCACATGTGTCAAAGGATTATTGTCTGTTAGAACAGTGAAATGAGTTCCCATAAGATAGTCTGCAAATTTTTCAGTGACTGCCCATTTCAATTCCAAAAATTCTAATTTAAATGCTGAATAATTTTTCTCTGATTTAGATAAACCGACTTGCGTAAGAAATAACTCTGTTGATGACTCCTTCCTTCTGGTATAGTACAGCACCTAATCCTGTTGCACATGCATCTGTGTGTAGTTCAAATGGTTTTGTGAAATCTGGGTATGCCAAAATTGGTGATGATGTCAATATATGTTTTAATTTGTCAAATGTTTCTTGTTCACCTGTTTCCCATTTCCATTCTTTCTGTGTCACTTTCTTATTATCCCCCGCCGATGAAATCGGGAGGGGGATATTGTTTTGGCGTTGTCCGTCCGTCACGGTGTCACGTCGTCACGCTGTCCGTCCGAATTTCGTTTCCGCGCTATTTCTCCGCAACCACAAGATGGATTTCAATGAATCTTTCTGAGAACCATCAATACCAAGAGGAGATGCGCATATCATCGTCTTGTTCTGGTCAGACTGTTGAACACAGAGTTATGGCCCTTTGATTCCTTATGCATTATGCATATAGAGCAGTATTCGTTTCCGGGCTATTTCTCTGCAACTACTGAATGGATTTCAATGAAACTTGCTGGAAACCATCTTTACCAAGAGAAGATGCGCATATCGTCGTCTTGTTTCGGTCAGACCATTTAACACAGAGTTATTGCCCTTTCATTACTTATGCATTATGCATATAGAGCAGTATTCGTTTCCGCGCTATTTCTCTGTAACAAGCGGATGGGTTTCAATGAATCTTTCTGAGAACCATCAATACCGAGAGGAGATGCGCTTATTGTCGTCTTATTCCAGTCAGACTGTTTAACACAGAGTTATTGCCCTTTGATAACTTATGCATTATGCATATAGAGCAGTATTCGTTTCCGCGCTATTTCTCTGCAACTACCAGATGGATTTCAATAAATCTTTCTGAGAACCATCAATACCAAGAGGAGATGCGCATATCATCGTCTTGTTCTGGTCAGACTGTTGAACACAGAGTTATGGCCCTTTGATTCCTTATGCATTATGCATATAGAGCAGTATTCGTTTCCGTGCTTTTTCTCTGCAACTATTGGATGGATTTCAATGAAACTTTCTGGAAACCATCTATACCAAGAGGAAATGCGCATATCATAGTCTTGTTCCTGTCAGACTATTTAACACAGAGTAATGGCCCTTTGATTACTTACGCATTATGCATATAGAGCAGTATTCGTTTCTGCTATTTCTCTGCAACTACCAGATGGATTTCAATTAATCTTTCTGAGAACCATCAATACCAAGAAGAGATGCACATATTGTGGTCTTGTTCCAGTCAGACTGTTTAACACAGAGTTATGGCCCTTTGATAACTTATGCCTTATGCACATAGTGCAGTTTTTTGTTTCCGGGCTATTTTTCTGCAACTACTGAATGGAATTCAATGAAACTTTCTTAAAACCATCAATACCATAAGGAGATATGAATATTGTCGTCTTGTTCCTGTCAGACGGTTTAACACAGAGTTATGGCCCTTTGATAACTTATGCATTATGCATATACAGCAGTATTTGTTTCGACGCTATTTCTCTGCAACTACTAGATAGATTTCAATGAATTTTTTCTGGAAACCTTTAATACAAGCAGGAGATGTGCATATTGTCATCTTGTTTCAGTCAGACCTTTTAACACAGAGTTATGGCCCTTTGATAAGTTATGCATTTTGCATGTAGAGCAGTATTTGTTTCCTTGCTATTTCTTAGAAGGAAACTATGGAAACCATCAAAACCAAGACAAGATGCCCATATTGTTGTCTTGTTCTGGTGTGACCGATTAACACAGAGTTATGGCCCTTTGATAAGTTATGCACTATGCATAAAAGTAGTATTCGTTTCCGTGCTACTTCTATGCAACTTCTGCATGGATTTCAATCAAATACCGCGCTATATTTTTACTACTGCGTTCATCATTTTAACAACTTGAAGACTTTTCGTCTCATTTTTATATTCTGGTGAGCTGCCCAACCCTTTTCACCATCTGAAGTTTTTTTTTCACTGTTTTTGCCTTCCATGATAAATATCTAAATAAAGTCCTATGTCTTCAGCTGTTGTGTTAATAATAACCAATATCTCGGCGGGGGATATAAATTCAACGAATTTGCTTGTTTTTCTTTGTTGCAGTAGGTGGTTAGAGATCATTAAGAGGTTTGGTGAGTTTACTAAAATCCTTAACAAATTTTTTGTAGTATCCGGCAAATGCTAGGAATGACCGAAGCTCATCGGAGTTTGCAGGTGCTGGCCATTTCTGAACCTTTTCAATTTTCTCCGGGTCTGTTTCAATTCCCATTTCACCGACGATATGTCCTAAAAATTTCACTTTCTTTTGTAAAAAATAACATTTTTCTGCTGATAATTTTAGGTTGCATTCTTGTAATCTCGTCAAAACTAGGTCTAATCTTTCCAAATGTTGTTCAAAACTGCTGCTGAAAATTATTAAATCATCCAAATAAATTATGCAAATTTTTAAGTTGTAATCTCCTAAGCATTCTTCCATTAAGCGCTGATATGTAGCAGGACTGTTACTCAAACCAAAGGGCATTTTAATGTATTCGTAAAAACCTAAGGGTCCCACTGTAAATGCTGTCCTCTGTTTATGACTGTCCTCTACCTCCGGTTGGTGTTAACCGCTTTTCATATCTATTGTGCTGTATAATTTCGAACCCTTTAAAACATCAAATATCTCTTCAATCCTTGGTAATGCATAAGCATCCTTTACTGATTTCTTATTGAGCATGCGGTAGTCGACGCACATTCTTAATTTGCCGTTTTTCTTTCTTACTAATACCACATTGCTTGCCCAATGCGATTTAGATTTTCTGATTATACCGCAGCTGAGAAGTTGCTCAAGATGTTTCCTAACTTCATCCACCATTGATGGGGGTATACTTCGGTGTTTCTGTTTAAATGGTGTATCGTCTATCAAATCTATTCGGTGTTTTATCTTATCACATTCCCCTATATCAGCATCATTTTTGGAAAAAATATTTATATGTTTCAGAAGTAAGTCCTTCACTTGTTTAGTTTCTTCTTCACTCAAGGTTGAATCAATATGGATTTCCTCAAAGAATTTCTTGGTGACTGGATCATGTTCTATTTTCTCAAATACACTTTCATCCACATTTACTGGCTGAAGTTCACCTATGATGGCTCCTGGCTGTATTGTCACTGTACTTGTTGTTAAATTGGTTAGATTTACTTGTATTTCTCCATTTTTCTTGTATCCATAATGAATGACTGTTGGTGTTATATCTATTATATCAGGTAGCTGAGATGTTTCAGTATAATTGCGCATGTTGGAACAATATCTAATTCCTTATCTGTATATCCTCTTATAGTGACTGACATGTTGGGTCCAATAATTGTTTTTGTTGTTTCTCCATTCCTAATGATAGCTATCCTAGTCTTGTTCTTTTTCAACTCCTTGTCTCTGATATGTAAACATCTAAAGGCCAGGTACCAGGGTGTAAATAAATTTGCCCTTTGAAGGTACTGTTCTCCAAATTGTTATTTAATGTTTATGACCATTTCTTGAAGTATGTTAGTTCCTATAAGTAATGGTACTCTATGATTGTAGTTGGTATCTGGAACTATCAAAACAAGAGGGCCATGATGGCCCTGAATCGCACACCTGAGTATGAAACTCAAGTTATTAACCAGAAACTGAATTTTTATTTTTAGCAACAGTGACCTTGACCTTGATCACAGACACGTGGGTAGCAATCCCAGTTTGTCTCTTGTTATAAGCTACCCATATACCAAGTTTGGAGTCAATATGCCAAAACAAACTCAAGTTATTAAGTGGAAACTAAATTTCTATTTTTAGCAACTGTGACCTTAACCTTGATCAGAGACACCTGGGTAGCAATCCCAAGCTGTTGTTTGATATAAGCTACTCATACACCAAGTGTGGAGTCAAAAAACCAAAGCAAACTCAAGTTATTAAGTGGAAAATCAATTTCTAATTTTAGCAACAGTGACCTTGACCTTGATCACAGACACGTAGGTAGCTTTCCCAAGTTGCCTCTTAATTTAAGCTATCCATATACCTAGTTTGGAGTCAATAGGCCAAAGCAATCTCAAGTAATTAAGTAGAAACTGAGTTTCTATTTTTAGTAACAGTGACCTTGACCTTAATCAGAGACACCTGGGTAGCAACCCCAAGCGGCCTCTAGATATAAGCTATCCTATACCAAGTATGGAGTCAATAGGCCTGAGCAATTTCAAGTAATTAAGTAGAAACTGCATTTCTATTTTTAGTAACAGTGACCATGACCTTAATCACAGACACCTGGGTAATAACCCCAAGCTGCCTTTTGATATAAGCTACCCATACATCAAGTTTGGAGTCAATATGCCAAAGCAAACTCAAGTTATTAAGCAGAAACTGAATTTCTATTTTTAGCAACAGTGACCTTGACCTTGATCACAGACATCTGGGTAGCAACCCAAAGCTGCCTTTTGATAGAAGCTACCCATACACCAAGTTTGGAGTCAATAGGCCTAAGCAAACTCAAGTAATTGAGCAAAGACCGAATTTCTATTTTTAGCAACAGTGACCTTGACCTTAATCAGACACCTGGGTAGCAACCCCAAGCTGCCTTTTGATATAAGCTACCCATACACCAAGTTTGGAGTCAATAGGCCTAAGCAAACTCAAGAAATTGAGCAAAGACTGAATTTCTATTTTTAGCAATAGTGACCTTGACCTTGATCACAGACACCTGGGTAGCAACCCCAAGCTGCCTTTTGATATAAGCTACCCATACACCAAGTTTGGAGTCAATAGGCCTAAGCAAACTCAAGTAATTGAGCAAAGACTGAATTTCTATTTTTAGCAACAGTGACCTTGACCTTGATCACAGACACCTGGTTAGCAACCCCAAGCTGCCGTTTGATATAAGCTACCCATACACCTAGTTTGGAGTCAATAACCCTAAGCAAACTCAAGTAATTGAGCAAAGACTGAATTTCTATTTTTAGCAGCAGTGACCTTGACCTTGACCCTGTGGTCATGATTTGAACAACTTTTGTAGACATCAGTGCCAGGATGCTTCAGGACAAATTTGGTTAAAATCCATCAAGTGGTTTCAGAGGAGATGTTGTTTAAAGGAAATTGTTGACGGACGCCGGACAAAGACGGGTCACAATAGCTCACCATGAGCCTATGGCTCAGGTGAGCTAAAAATGCATGGTTGCTCTTTGCACTGAGGTATACCTTCTGATGTTATTGTTGCCTCTATATATCCTTTATATGGCAAAGTATTTCCGTCTGCACATTCTATGTTTAATATATCAGTGACAGGTTTCAGTTCCAAATGTGCTAAATATTGTTTGTAGAAACTTTCACTGAGGCTGGAAATACAAGAACCTGTATCTATCAATGCTAGTGTTGTAATTTTCTCAATAATGACAATAGCTTCATTTGATTGGCCAATTAAATTAGGACCATGTTGTTTTTCATTGGTGCCACCATCAGGTCCAGTAACAGCAGCACTTATCAGTTTTCCTGACAGTTGCGTGCAATATGTCCTGGCTTGTTGCATTTATAGCAGATTAATTCTTGTTAGTGATGTTCCGATTGTCGCCGATAATCGAGTAATTGTCGCTGAAGTTTCAAAGTCGGCGACATCGATTCTGACTACAAAGACTCGATTCTAGTCGCTAATTCTGTTAATAGGTAAACCCCACTTTGAAGACAATTGACCGATGTCTCCGACACGGCGACAGTCCAGTGCATATCTTTTCGCGCTTTAATAGTCTTTGTGTTACGTTTAAATATAACTGCTCTTAAACATGGAGAATACATGGCCTGTCCGTGATCGAAATAATAATCAACTTTTCAAATGCGCTGGTAATACAACATCAAAGGCTTGTCGATATTTTGGTTTTTATATGAAACCAGGGTGTCAGGGTTTGGCGCCCGTTAAGGAAAACCTCGACACATCCAAAGCTACCTGTAGAATATGCTTCAAGACTTAGTACAGCAACAAAGGTACCCCACCCACATTTTAGAATTGTGAATAATTTTTCGGATTTATTTTAGACGAGCTAAATAATAATAATATTAACATCATTCTTCGAAATTGAAAAAAAAAAGTTTGAAGGCTCTTATTGCCTGAACAAAAAACAGAACATGTCAATGCAGTACAAAAAGCAGTTGTGTCATTAATCTTGTAAACTAAAATAATAAAAGTAGTCCTATAATAATATGATTGAGACAGGTATGCTTTTGGTACAAAATGTACACTACAGTACGTCTGAATCCGATTTATTCCGATTAATCGGATCGGACAGGTATCAGAATCGGACCGATTAATCGATTCCACTTCAGCCGTCCGATTCTCATCACTAATTCTTGTCCTTCTGCTTGTTGTAATTGTTGTTGTAATTGTCTGCAATTCCGTGCAATATGTCCAGTTTTGTTACAGTGGTAACATCTGAAGTCTTTATTGTTGTTGTCTGTCTGTTGTGGTCTGAATGTGCCAGATCCAGTAGGCCTTGTTGGTCTAAATTGACCTCTTCGATTATTTGGTGCACCTCTACCAAAACTCCCTCCAGCATGTCTAGGACCTCTATATTGATGTTGTCCTCTAGGTGCATATCCAGTTGGCTGTTGTTGTTTTTCCAACTGGTCAATCCTTGTTGTATTCATTTGTTTTAGCAGGTCCTTCAGTTCTCCTATCTCAGACTTTGTTTCTATTGTAGCTTTACATTGTGTTGTTGTATCCTTATTTGTTAATGCGAGTTCTTGCTCAAGCTTACGTACTTGTATTTTCAACCGGTCGTAATCCTCTTCCGTATTGTAGTAATATATGGCCAATTGTTTTAAAGGTTGTTGAAGTCCTTGGTAAAAGACACGCCTTAACATTTCTTCATCTGATGGTCTCAATGCTTCTATCTCGATAGCTTCAGCATATATTTCTTCAATTCTTCCTGCATATTTATGCACTGTCTCCTTGGGTTGCTGAGCACAAGCATAGAATTTCTTTAAAACTACTTCCTTTGAATCTATCTCCCCATAATTACTCTCAAATTTCTTTAAAATTTCTGATGTACTTGGATTTACTCCCAAGTGTGTCACAATAGCTGCTGCTTCACCTTTGACAGATTTCCTGATGGCTAATCCTATTAACTCATCTGGATACAATCCTCCTTCCATAAGGCAACGTACCTCGTATCTCCATGTGGTATAATTTACCTCTCCTTTTCCACTTTCCCCGAAGAATGAAGAAATCTTTGGAATCTGAGGTCTATTAAAATTCATTGATTTTCTCTCTGGATAATATTTAATAAATCTTTCGAAATCCTCCGGTGATTCCACCCCTTCCGGTTTAGTTTTAAGATGCCTTATTGCATCAATCCATTTCACTGCACTGAGTACACTTTGTTGTACATGTATAAAATATCACAACACATCACAGTATTCACTATATCACTTTCAATACACTATATCCATCACAATTTGAAACACTTTTTTCACTCTACTTCTTAACTATCACAACTATCAAGCACTTATCTCCTATTCTAATCAGATAAACATTCCTAATACCAACTTGCCTATTAATACTAACTTATAAGTATGAAAGTATTGTTTTATTTTAGAATTATTTGAAACAAATTATAGAACTTAATGTTAATGTTGCTTGTTAATTAAAAATTATTATTAGCTGTGTTTGTTGTTTGTTTGTTTTTTAAATAAAATATGAATTTTAAATGAAGTTGAAATAAAAACTGCTTCAACTAGCTTTAATTATTTAAATGTCTTATTAGGCCTTTTTAATTAATTAACTTTATTTATATTAATTAATTTTTTATTTATTTATTTTTTAAACTATGGATCACCTTAAATTTATTTACGGTATGTGTTTATTTTATTTATTTGTTTATTAACTGAATTTATTACATTTATGTTTGTTCCAATTATGTTTATTCTTCAACTTGTACATAAATATAGGTATCAAGATTGCATAGAGTGAATCACCTTAATTTATTTTTAAAATCAAATTGATTTTTTCCAGCTATATATTTACTAAGTTTTCTTCTTATTCGTTAAGCTGTATCAAATCACTTGTTGAATATAATTAAATTACGAATTGAATAGAATTTTATTTTTGTGGGTCTACACTAATGTCACTAATGAGGGTCTACACCTATTTCAGTCTACACTAATATCAACCAGTCTAAGCCTACAAAACTAAAACGAACGCGGTAATTACGGGCGCTTATTATTTTTCCGATTAATAAATTTAATTATTAATCAGATATCCAAATTATTTCTGAAATTTATTTTCAGAAATAAAAATTTTGACAAATCTGTAACTTAAGTCTATACAAACAATTTAAATAATTTCAAAGTGTAAATGGACTGCAATCTGAAACTAAAATTATTTATACAGACTAAATAATATCAGAGTTTTCTGCAATCTGCTCCAGCTGAAATAAAATATTATTAGGTTTGTATTGTTTTAAATATATATCATAAACAAACCAAGAAATAAAGAAACCCAAATTATCCAAGGGAGAGAACCACAACCCAATTATCCAAGGGATAAAACTCAGACAGCCAAAATATCCAAGGGAAGCAATTCAATCCAATTTTTGAAGAAACAAATAACCTTTAAATTTCCAATATAACTGTAAAACAGTAAATACCAGTACTTTTGGATAGAGGCTAAAGGTACTTGCTGGAATGACGAGTATTAATAAAAAAATAACCGAGACTGAGTTTTCAAATTATGCAAGCGGTTTTCTCTATAAGGAAGTTAAATCTTATATTTGAGAGATATATGCAGATAGTTAATAAAACATGCTCTAAATTAGTTCCCTTCACCTGAAGTTATGTGTGAAAAGTCCGCGCCAAATTTGGAAAAAACAATGAGTTTGAATCAAACACAAAGACTAAATCAAAACATCATTCCAGCAATACAAATTACCTTGCTAGACAGAAAGTTGCACCCAAAACCTTTCATGAAAAGGCCCTCACTGTGCCCAGAAATACAGAACAATCAATCAAAACTCAATTGACAATTGCCCACTGACAAAACCGTCTCTTTTCTGCACTTGCGGAAATGTTAACTGCGCATGTGTACTAAATGGTTGCGCTAAAAACCAGACTCAACTTAAGGATGTGTGCTACATGTAATCAACCTAAACAGCCCGTCAAAATATACTAAAATTACACTTGGCTACAGATGTATTTCTTGATTTAATTTGCAAAGCATGTACTTCCATTTTACTTCAAAGCCATATTTACGGTGATTAATACATTGGTTTTTTATTGGCAGTATGCCATATTTCATCAGGCCAATATATTTTTATGTTCGTCAAAGCAGTTTATTGCTAAAATAAATAATATTATTACTTATTGTGAGGTATTTATTGCATCTTACAAATAAATGCATGAGGTAAAATCCTCTTTGTTCTGTGAGGATAAGCATCTTTTACCTCGAGAGGTGTTTGTGTGACGTAATTTACCTCGTGAGGTATTACAGGAGGTAATGAGGTCCGGTTACTATATAAAGTGAGGTATCTTTTATTCTTAACCTCACTCCGCGACCAGAGTCCAAGCTGATCAGTTGATCCATACTTGACCATTTGTTGGTATTCCGAACCTTGCTTAATACTTCAGCGGTAATTATTTTACCAGTTTTACGCAATTATTATTACATTAATTTTATTTATTCATAATTATTAAAATTTCGGCGGAACGCTCGGACACTCCTATCATACTTCACTGAACATTGCACTGTTATTAATTACATTCCCGTAACAATACATAAGTATCTGCGTAAGTGGATTGAGTGAATAAAATTTAAGTTAAAATTAATATTGCCTTCCTGCTCCTTGTCTTGGTTAACGAATAATACGCCCGTCCCCACCCACATTCTTTTCCACTCAGACAAGCGTACACCCGCCAATCGACGCTACCAAAGACCAGACATATCTGTCATTATAGGTGAAACGGCACAGGTGTTACACTATATTATTTTGATTTTATGGCACATAGCTTGATTTGATCAGCATAAGGAGTATTGCGATTTGTCTTGCGTTAAAAATAAGCCCGGATTGATCCGATAAACACTGACATGTGCTTGAATTATTACTTGCTTTTAAGCGTCGTACAAAGTGTTCAACTCCTTTTAAAGTTTCATGTCCATCTTGTTTAAAAATAGTACATTGCCAGGACATTAGTTTGTTTTCAAGAAATGGCGAACTGGACATGAAATCAGTCTGCTGTCATGAGAGCTAAATGTTAGCACAGTTCTTATCTGTTTTGAATGTTTGAACAGAGGACATCCCACTTAATAAGCTATTATTTAAAATTAATATTGAACGCTTTTCATTCTCGTTCTTTAAAATATTTTGCTGTTAAGAATAGCTGTGTTTTCTGCGAGTGCCTTCACTGAAATCACTTTTAACCTTCTAATAACTTCAATTCTATCTTGATATAGAATAATCATTTTCTATAGTTCGTGTCGTGAGGCATGAGGAACCAATAAATTTTGTTTTTTATTTCATGTTTGACAATACACACAATTTATTTTATGATTTGCAAGTCTAAAAAATTATCCTTGACAGAATTTATGGTAATGGCAAATTGTTATTGGTGACAAGTTTTTCTTTTATTGGCACTAAAATCTTTACACTGATACCACTAAAAGCCTTTTCGTGACTAAACAGGTGAGTAACACATCATTTAATGGTTACAAAATGCCCTCGGCAATCAAGCTGGTATAAAATAAAACGAAAAGTACTGTTACAAAATTTTGATGCCGTAAACATGTGATTTATAAAGGCAGATTATTACATGCACTGATACAACTTCGTTATACTTTATTTGTAAACGGCCTATTTTCTGATCGCCTTAACACCGAAGAACTTCTTAACAAGATACCATAATTGTTTACAGACTGTCATATCGGTTGATTCAATCTGATGCAACTAACACATCAGATCAAAAAATCAGTTCAACGAGATATTCATGTAATAATATTATATAGAGTTCAAAAATCACTTTGTTTAAAACAAAGTTTTGTCATACATCAGAGTTCTACTGATTATTCACTTGACTTACTGAAATCAGCCATGAAAGAAAGGAGAAAGCCGTATTGTGTTCAGAAATTGTTTTACTTTTCTTGACAGATTAAGTGGCTGCATGCGACAAGAATCAATTTATTCTCCCCGTCAAGTCGTGCTAATTAAGCTCAAAGGCTTTGATGTCGGTGAACCATTTCACGCCAGAAACTCGTACATTCGCGGCCAATTAAGTAATTTATTGTACAACTAGATGTTTGTTTTATGTCTAAATAAAATAATTTATGTAGGAAATTAGCTTTTAAAAATGTAAAAAATTGCCTATATTTGCAACAAGTGAAACTTAGTTAAAAATCAATACCTTTTGAAGATGAAAAACACAATTTTTTATTTGAAAAAAATAAACTATGATGAGCTATGACAGAAAAAAATGCGTTTGTAGCAAACTTGTCGGATATCATAGCCAGAAGAAAACTTGTAAATTTAGGAAGTAATCTGGTGTTGAAAATACCGAACACCTTTAGCATACAATCAAAACGTGTAGTTATGACATATTGTCTGGAGAAAATGACCTCTTTAAATATTATTATTTCAAACAAGTTAAAAATGCATATCAGGAATGGTCACATCTAGCAGACACAGCCTCCCCACACATTCACAAAAGTAGAGAGGAGAAGACAGCATGTTATTAGGAAGTAAAATAATCAGTTTCAATATGGATGTCACAAACAATTAACGAGTGAGAATCTGAGGGGTTACTGCCTTGGAACGCAAAAACTTTCGACACCGGGTAAGATAGCAAAAAGTAGAGAGGTGAAGAGAGCATGTTTGGACAATAATCAGTTTCAATATGGACGCCACAAACAATAAACGAATGTAAGAACCCGGGGGTTTACTGCCTTGGAACGGTCTGTTGCAAAACAAATTGTCACTGGGTAAGATAACAAGATAACAAAGTTATAAGTACTTTACAGGTATATATTCTCGTTAAATTTCAGTCATAACTTCTAAATTAAATATAATTCGTTAACAAGTTCAACATTGGTCCGCTGGTTACTGTGTTAATCCAGCGTTATTATATTGGACAAGAGATAACAAGAAAAGTATAACACACACGTGTAATATGTGGACGACATTTATACTAATGATGTAATGTCCCTGAGCCAAGTTGTAGTTGGATCCATTTGATTGTAGATATGAAGTGAATAGTTGTTTGACCTATGATCAAGCCACCACACCATCACGGCATCAGTCTACCAGTCCACATGTCCAATAATGATTCCTAAATCTGCCACACTTCCACAAAATGGGTAGTCTTGGCTATTCCAAACCACACCTACAAAAAGTAAGTTATTTTCCATTACAAATACACATGATGTTATGCTCATCTGCTTGTCAATAGGTTTGGGATCAGCCATGCAACACATATGTAATTGGTCAAAAACATAAACACCAGAAGCACACAATAAAAAAAATAAAGAAATACATGAAAATCAACCAAGAGCTTAATAATTGCCAGGGAATGGCAGAAATAATCTCCCAAATTGTCTAAACTTCTCCCTCTACTTAGCAAACGTAGAAGTTATTTCTATATGTCCTGTGCTGTCACTAGACCAGCATGATCAAAATATCTCTACAGCGTGTGCATTACATGTATTATGAGAATGTGTATTCTGATCGTGATTTTCCGTTACTCTACGGCACATACCGAACTCCGAAATAGTTTTGGAAAATCCGATCGCTGTTATTTTTATAATCATTACGATATTCTTACGCCATAGCATGAAACTAATGTTGCTTTTGTTTTTAGTAAACCATGATGTCGATTTTTTTTCCAGCGTATTCAAATTTATTATGAGCGAGAAGGGTAACAGGTATCTAGAACTACATTCCTGATAAAAAGTAACATTTTTGCGTACGTAAGATGCATCACGCTTGACCCAACTGACGAGGTATATGTTAGCACGTGACCGCTATTTATAGAATGCTCTCGACCTTTGAGATAACATATTTTGACCTAGTTATGTACTGAATAGCGATCTAAAACAATAAATAAATATCTCTGGCACTTACCTCATACAATCCACTATGCATTCACTGTAAAAATAACGAATTTATTTCTAAAGCATTCACATGTCGCACGACATCTTGAAAATCCAGAGGGGCCAGCTCAAAGATATCACGCACAATGACGTATTACGCCGAATCCTCACGAGATATACATTCGCACATCCGAATAAAATTTCCCCGCAAATAAAAATAAAGTTTTATCAAAGAACACCGAAAACATATTTAACAAAAATAAAAAATCCACACAATTTACCAAATGCAAATAAATTACTTTGAAATTTTCCCTTATCAAACATAACTTTCGTTATTGAAAGGGATGTTCAAAAAGTTCTTCTACCCCGTCAAAATCACTCAACAATTTCACTTCAAAAACTAAGGTTTCTACCCATAAAAACGTTCATATCAATACATTTTATTTCTAAAACAATAGTTTTGAATGTATAAGTAACTAAAATCACGTATTTACCAAAACAACATCTTTTCTGAACTTTTTTAGTAACCCTCTTATCTCTCTTGGGTCAAACTAGATGTACATATTAAACATCATCTATTAATAGTTAAATAATAAATATAATACATGACCCATAATTCGTCCAGAAAAATGTTGAGTCTGTGATTGAAAACATTGAATATAGTCCCCTTTATATTGTAACGTGTATGAACCTTAGCGCATGAATAAAAGTTGAGCTAATTTATCAACAGCTAGAATCTATGTTGTTTCAACGTAGAGCTGACTATATATAACTTATCTTGTGGTCCCACTTGACCGACTGGTTATAGACAAACTGTTGTTAAAATCAATTTTAATTATTGTATAAATGTTTGATCAACAATTATTGACCAAATTGACCGTCAGCTCTTGATTTCTTGATTTCTAACTCAAATATTTACAAATAACAATAATTAGCAACAACTATCAACTATGTTTAACCTATTTCAATCTTCAGACTGCAACCCGAAATTTCATGCTAACAAAGCTATACCCTCTCCCGATAGCAATGCTCTCAAAAATAACCCGGGAAATAGGTTTATTTCTTCCATAAACTGCAAAGATGCAGCCCGTCGATACTTTGGTCTGAAGCCATGAGCAACATGCTCGCTTTTCTCTGTCGATAGACCCCCTAACAAAGTAATAATGACTATCTAACCCTTTATCCTCTCCAGAAGCAATGCTTTCAAAGAGAACACGAATAAAAAAGCTATGTTAGACCGTATATGTCATATATACGGTCTAACAAAGCTACATCAAAGTTCCAGTTAATTGAAACCATCCGGACACTGCGCAATCAAACCATGTCGTGACAACAAATAATGCAAGTACTCGCCTTTTATACCCTTCACGAGTGCATTTACCTGCAAACTTAATATTTTCGATCGCCTACTTTCCGCAAATGGATAAATCTGGTCAGCTTGTCTCTTATTAGTTATGAGAACGTTAAGTGTACAATGTGAAAAATTATAAGTTGCCAAAGAGAACGTGAGAAAATTTATTGATTTAAATTTCTTAACAACTTCACCAGTTCTTAAGAGACCAAAATATGCTTTTGCTAGTGATAAACTTAACATCAACACCAAACATTAAGAAGTCCTTTAATAAGGGTCACTTTGACTGGGATAATTGAGTTAGAAGTTAGAAGGCAACAATTCTAACTTAGATGTTAGATCTTAGAACTTATGTCTTAGAACTTAGAATGTAGAAATCTCTTAAAAGCGGGGGACGCCATTTTTTCAAGAATATCAACAGCGGCAGGTAGACATAAAAATCGACAGCAAGGGGTGAGTTAAAATTCATTGATGATATTTTCACAAGAATTCTATCCAATCGATAGTGTAATTTTGATCTTGATAGTATATGTACCAATAAATGTTACAGTAGGTCGCATTAGAGGTGTTTTGTGTGATTATTAAAAGGAGGTGTTTTTAACTCCGCTTCCCATCAATCATTCAGTCAGTGAGCTTTATATTTATTAATATGTATTATTAGGCTTTCCGATCCATCTGTTCTAGATGGTCGTTTATACACAGGCGCTCCCTGTGAAAATAACCCAAGTATCTGTTGCTTGTCTTTGTGTTATAACCCCCTTTGTCAAAATTTGGAACGATATTTCAAAAAGTATCATGAACTGTCAATTGTATAATAATTGATACTATCGGGTTTCTGTGGAGTATTATAATTTTATTATTTTTCATATTGCTGTATTTTCTCTTTTATTTCTTTTCCAGACGATAAAAATGGTCACTAAATGGGAATGGACGTTTTAAAATAGGCTGCTTGTTATTACGCCAGTAACTAGAGTTGTGATCACGGATTTAGCTGTCATTCTCAGAGGGACGCATTTTATAAGACTAGAACTTATGAACCATTACTTCTTCTATAGCTTATCATACAATGATATTATTTTGTTATTATATATTGTGCGTGATAGTAAACTAAGCTTGCGTCAACTTAAGCGTATACTGAAAGCCTACAATCTTGCCAGACGCAAAACACGTACACCTGAGTTGTAGAAATCTAGAGGAGTGTGTAGGTTATTGTTCGATGTGGCAAAAGTTAGTGACTGACTACCGACTTGTGTTGTCTGTAATGAGAAATCGATAAAATCGATCTCAAAGGAACTAGTGAACACAAAGCACACCTGTTGGGATTACTTAGTAGACATAGGGTCCACTGGTGGATTTCATTTTGCAAGGATCTACTTGACGTAAACGTTTTGGGTGCAACAAAACTTATACACATCGAAATGCCTCAGATATTGTTTCAAGCAGAACTCGACATAAAAGCTCAGCAGTGGAACGCTCACAATATTCGAGCCCAAAAGAATTTTGATATTACTTGCGGAAGACACGATACAATGTATTGTGTACTTGATGGTGGACATAACTATGGTCATCATGTTGATCAAGAGGACATACAGATATCCTAGAAACTTTATGGATCACCTATTAGTAAACGGCTTTATTAACGAAACCGAGGATCGCGTTCGAGTGTTGTCGTTGGATAACAGAAGGCCTTTGACAGCCGACGTAGATTGAAATTTTACCGATGCCTGAGATGATGATTGAGATGATTGATTTTACAGTGACTTACAATGAAAGGAGGTTTCGTAAATCGTATCAAATAACTTGTAGCACTACATAATTCGTGTGATTACTTACCATTCAACCTGTGTAGTCATAGTCGAAAATAATATCTTTTTTGTGCTTATTGTGCTTATTGTCAGAAAACTTATTAAATTTTCGGAAACCGCTTGTGGTTATCATAATATAAGTATATTTAAAAAAAATGTTTTGTCTTATATAGTATTGAAATACCATTTGCTACAATTTCCATAGGTGACAAAGGGACATAATTCTGCAAAAATGTTTGATGGTGTGACCTGCTCTTGGCTCCAAATTGGGGTCATCTGTACATATATAATGGATCGCATAACTAAATGAATCTTTACCATACATGCAATAAAACTATGTTATAACTAAGTTCTTAGAAAAAACTTGTTAGAACTTAGACATTAGAACTTAGTTCTTAGAACTTAGACATTAGAACTTAGTTCTTAGAACTTAGACATTAGAACTTAGTTCTTAGAACTTAGACATTAAAACTTGGACATTAGAACTTAGACATTAGTGGAGTTCTTAGAACTTAGACATTAGAACTTGGACATTAGAACTTAGTTCTTAGAACTTAGACATTAAAACTTGGACATTAGAACTTAGACATTAGAACTTAGTTCTTAGACATTAGAACGTAGATATTAGAACTTAGACATTAGAACTTAGACAGAAATTTTCAAAAAATCGGTTATGCTTTTCAAATATGAAGCTTAAAGAAGGAAAAATAACTCCATTCTTAAACATAAAACTTTATTCAAGTAACAGTTATCTACAAAAAATGCAACAATATACTTATCTCATTTATCAC
Source organism: Corbicula japonica (assembly GCA_038501625.1). Taxonomy (NCBI): domain Eukaryota; kingdom Metazoa; phylum Mollusca; class Bivalvia; order Venerida; family Cyrenidae; genus Corbicula; species Corbicula japonica. The sequence continues at coordinate 9,222,508 of JAZAYU010000004.1, read as the reverse complement.
TTATAATAATACCAAAACCTCGACAAGAACTTGTCGATGGCATACCGCCGTGCCACACTCAAAAATAATTAATGCTTTGTAAAATTAAATACTATTTATGGCAAAGTTCAATGTTATCTTCAGGTCAAATATTCAAAGAAGTGCTTATCTCAGGGATTCCTTTGTATAAACAGGAATAAATAAGGTCAAGAAATGTTAAAGTTATGGGAAAAATCAATAAAAATGTATTTGTGAATATGAGCCAAACAGTTCAAGAAATACTCAATTTTAGTTTCAAGAAATAAATTATATATTATTTAAGATCACTGTCATCTGTAGGTCATGGCCAAATAATCCAAGTTAAGGAAATTTTTTAAGTAGTCAAGAATTGTTAAACTTTAATGGTCAAAAACAAGAAATACTCAAGCTATGTTGTTTTTTTAAATTTTGGTAAAACAGCATCGAATAACATAACCACTGCTACAGATGAAGTTGGATCATCTAAAGCAGCCACTAATTCCAACTGCTACCAGTGAAGTTAGATCTTCTAAAAGAGCCTCTAAATCAAGTGTAATGAAGCCATTCTTTCGCGTAAATGGCATTGCATTAGGCCAAGTAGTTGTCAAATATAAAAAAAGAAAGAAAATCATTGTATGAATTGCTATTCAATGAAAGGGTGTTATAAAACAACTTTAATGCGTGTTCCATTTGATGAATAAAATCCTTTTTTTGGTTGGATTGAGTATGTATGTTTGTCACTTTATGCCATTTAATCAGCCCGAGTAATACAGCTTTGTTTCTCAGACTGAAACTGTCGTTCTATAGATTATTTTGTTTCATCATCAGTTCTTTTTTTTCCTCCTTCTCATCAGGTTCCTACAAAGCAGAAAACATGTTTTACTTAGTTTGGATAAATTGATAAAACGATCATTTCCAATTACCTATGTTACACTTTCAATGATAATTTGCTTACAGTCATTTTGATAACTACATTGAACTGCTCACCTCACCTTTTCCCTGGTTACTAAAGGCAGCTGTAGCTTTGAAAGTCACTGGTCGCTAAGAATACTTTGTTGGTATGGTGGCTTAGGAAAAGCAATTGTTGCATTGAAGTCAATGGCCACTGAGGAAAATTGATGGATGCTATGGGTGTCACCTGTTGATAAGAAAAATCAATGGCTACCTGGAGTAACTTATTGGCTTGAGAAGTCATTGGTTGATATGAAAGTAAATGGTTGCAAATGAAAATAAATGGTTGCTAGGTTACTTGGGTGACATTGACATTCCCTTGATTGCAAATCCTTTGGTTTCCATAGCAACAACTTTAAAAAGAGAAATAATCATAGCAAATTAAATAAAAACCAAACAGCTTTTTTAAAAGAAATGAATCATTTTTATAACCTTGAAAGAACATTAACCAATATACAATTCCCACAACTTTTGTTAAAATTCAAATTCAACTTATGGCCTTGGATTTTGTCAGAAAGACAAATGGACAAATGGACGAACCGACAGACAGACAGACAGACAGACTGAAAGACGGCTAGACATCTGCCAGCTAGCCAGCTAGACTAAGTTTGATCGCAAAAATCACCTGGTCTCAAAATTCTGGTGAGATAAAAATAAACCTAGCACGAAAATTGACTTTATGCGGATGTAGACTTCATGTGACCGTTACTTTTATCCTTGATAGAGTTACTTTAGAAACGAAATAGATCATATACTATAGATTTTTCATATGTCATATGAATCAATGAGTTACACCTTATTGAATTGGTTAACGATACTCACTAAATACAACACCCCTATGTTAAATAATCTGACTTTGTTTTCGAGTTTATTTATTTGCAAATGAGCCGAGTGTCTAAATACTCAAATATAATACATTTGCATTCTTTCGTTTTCTGCAGAAACCTCTGCTAGATTATGACATAACGTTTATATCTGCCTTTACTTTCGCCTTGCTTTCCCCTTTCTCTGAAGAAAAAGAAGTAATTAGGTTGAACCTCACGTTGCTCTTCAAATTGTCATCTTGAAGATCTTTTTTTAGCCGTATTTGGCTAAACTAGTTTGAACTTGCTATAAAAACCACTTTTGAATTTCGTCCCAGTCAGTTATAGATAGCTTTGTCAACCTATGCCTATTGAAATTGATTGTTTTGACTCAGCCCTTGAAGTTGTACCGATATAATCACCTGATTTTTAACTTACTAACTATATCTCACCAATTCTTGAAAATAAATTAAAAGGGATCTTGGAAAGCCATCGAACACGACAAATACGAAAATATTGCAGGCTCGGTTTGATTGAGCCTGTTCATGGGCAGTAATGGAAATGCATCTTACTGCCCGCGCCGCCTGACCCTGGGTTGAGCGCAACTCAATATTCACACCAATAAGCAGTACAATTTTGATCCGGAACTAAACAAAATAGAATTTTGACGGGGGATCTGAGAATATAAATCCTGCATATCGACAGATAACGCCAAATGCAAAATTGTAACTAGTTCCAAAAAGCAGGAAGTATATCCTTGGGGTGATTGAACAATATCCAAATCTATATTGGCTGGGATATTGATACCACCCATCTATAAACTGGCCGAAACATTTAAACAAAGGCAATTTTAGAAATACTATTAACACAGTAGATAAGTATCGTGCTCAACGATTGATAACAACACTGATGAATGTACGGGGAGACTTTTTACGGCCGCCACTCGACACAAACAACGCTACTGTGATATAAGAAATAAGAAATAAAATTCAAAGAATTAAAATAAGAAGTTTATCTCACATCCATCTTCTTGTCTGTCTTCCATTCAATATGGCGTTTTCACGTCTAATTTCTAAGACCTAAGATCTAACATCTATGTTCGAATAGTTTCCTTCTAACTTCTAACTCAAAACGGCCCAAATGGGCTTCCGTAGATAACTGACTGACAAACTAATAATGGTTGAAAGTTTTGAAAGAACAATGTACGCATTATTATAATATTTGTACACTTTTTTATTTTAAACCGATATTTTTAGAAATAAATTAATGGTTTTCTTTTTTCAAAAGTCTATTATCTTGGCTGTTTTGTTTCAAAAATCCTGTTTTTCAGTTACTTATAACTTGATCAATGAAATCCTCAGTAAACAGTTGAATAATAAAGTTATTTGATAATTAAACAAAATCGTTCGCGACTGTAATCAGCTCTAGAAAAAAGAAATCCCGCTCAGAAAAAAAGAAGTTGATTATGTTTACTTGCTTACTGATTCTTCTAATTAATAAGTCATTGTTATTCCTTTGGTCGTATAGAAATGCTGAGTTTTGCATAAATGTGTGCACTCCTAATGGCAAGTTTACGACTACACTTCCGTACTGATGACAGTTAGGTTCTATTTTAAGTTCTAAGTGGCTAGACACAGTCTTTAATCAAACAACATTGAAAGGTTTATTGAGACGACAGCAGAGTAATTTCACAGTACCAGACTCTGTGTATGTTTATAAGCAATGTTCGTGCATTCAAACTTGTATCTTACTAAAATGATCGCATTTTATAGATAATATAGCACAGCAGAGCATAAAATGTGGGAGAAAGGATCGCTTCTACTACAGCATAGATCACGGTAATCTGAAGTAGAATTTAAAAATCTAGACTTTTTCTAAAGGAAACTGACGCCTCCACACTTCTGTTTATTTGTCTCAGGATTTTTTTTTGCATAATACTAGATGAAAAGTTAGCCGAAACAGTGTCATTTCCCGAGCATTACCAAAAGCAGATGAGGTTTTCGCAACACAAGATTCCTTACGTTTATGTCAGTGCTATAATAATAAATCATTTGTTCACAGCCTCAGGGTACTATATTTCCTTCATTTTTTGGGCTTGCTATGATTAGAGAAATACTGCAGAAATGTCTGCCATCGAAAACATTTTTCGATGTTTGTTTTTAGTACCACATTTTGGAAGGGGCTTAACTATTAACCAAAAGCTGTCGGAGTTGTGGGACATACATTATTATTTCGGTGTTTTGAATGACAGACAGTTGGCTTTTGCAATCTATAAGCCTGTGCCCAAAGGTTATAAAACTGAGCATGAAAACCAGTCTCAAATCTTAAGCATCTGATTGGCTGAAATGGCGACCAGTCGCCATTTCAGCGAATCAGATGCTTGAGATTTGAGACTGGTTTTCTAACTCAGTTTTATAACCTTCAGACCTGATTTCTTTTAGCAATCCGGCTAAGAAGATGATTAGTAACTATATCTTACTCAGATAAATTATCCGCGTTTTCCCCAGTTTACTACCTAATGCCTGTGTTAACGTTATATAAATAATTTTATGGACGGTAATAGAAACAGTATCTCCATTCATTAATATACATTTCTTATGGAATTCTTTATCTGTCTTCGCTTATATGAAAATCTGTTTTCGTTTTATTAAAGCCGAATTACGCTTGATCTTATTTTGCATCCATTTTTTCTTTTTCTCCTGATAATTGCATAATTTATTGATACAATTCAAAAGACTAGTTAAAACATGGGAGAAACAGACGAAATGAAATCATTGGCTCTAAAATGGGGACATACGAATTTGTATTTGTTGCAAATACTATCGATCAAAATGTGGTTCCATCACACGTTTATCAAAAACCGTATATCAAATAACGGTTAAGTATTTATTAAGATGTTATAATTACGTGTTTTCTTTAAGGTGGCTCAATACCTTTGTCGATAAAGCATAAATGATGCCTGTTCATTTTGAAATTTGGCATGAACATAAAGTTCATCATTCCGCGATGCGTAGAGACTTTATTTTTTCCAAGACGTCACGCAAAACATCGAAAAAGTGCCAACCTAAATCTTCACGACCATAGCTTATATGGGTACAACTTTCTTGGAAATATTTCGATGTTCGTTCTGTAAATTTTGGTGGGTAAAACAGAAATAAATATCTTTCAACCGTATTAAATTAAGTATGATCCAAGACATGCAACAAAATCACAAAAGATTTCAAATAATATTCAAACGATATGTACAGTGAACGTTTGTTATTTTTAAATTGACTAAATCTGCCCTTCACTCAGAATCCCCTAGTTATTTTAATATGACATCCATCAGATTGCCTAAATTGTAATAATTTTTTTTGTTTTTATGTTTGCTTAAGTGGTTTGAGTTTTCTTGCAAATATACTCAACAAAAATAGAAACCTGACACTTTATGTTTGGTGTATTTTCCTGGAATCAGATTTAAAGCTAATTGAATTGTGGTATGTAATAAAAATTGTGCATGTTTTGAACTTAATTATGCATTTTGATATTTTTGGTGCATGAAACAAGTGATTCAGTGGTTATTTTCTTTTGGATGGTGCAAAAATATATAGATTTTGAATATGCACCTCATACTTATTCAAAGTTACAGTGTCAGGTTTCTTTTTTTGTTGAGTATAGTTACTATTCTTCTCAACCGCAATATAAATCCTGTATAATGTTCTGACGCACCACGTGTAAATCACCTCTCAAATTATTGCCAAGCAATTATTTCCATTAGTTCAAGCATGTAAATGCTATAAACTTAATGTTTTTGTACAAATTACTTTTTTATTCATTTCCATAAATAGCGTACTCCGACAAGATTTTAGACTTGCAAAGTGCATAAGACAACTAATTTACTTTCCTGCAAATTTCATCGCTGACGGCGAATTCATCCCCCGCTATCGTAAATCCGCACTATGTGATCCATCCTAATCGAGCTGTAAATGTGATAATATATAATTAATGATTCCGGTTAAGTCGAACGAAAGTACTAACCCAAGAAGATACTCACTTAAATTTCGTCCGTTGTGTAATAACAAGAAAAAATAATTCACATAGACTAAATGTTTCAAGATATCTCTTATTTTGGTTGGCTGTTGTTTCTGTTATTGACCTTTTTGAAGAAGATATCTGGTATTTTTTACGTACTGTTGAAACAATTAAACAGCTGGTAGCATTTGCAAAACCCTAAACTACAAGTAACCCTCATTTCGATTATTCTTGATTGTACACAAGTACTCGTTTTTCCGCCCTTTAAATTGTACTTACGTCGAGTGGAAATTTAGCGGCCTAGAAGATTAAGGCAAAGCACAGGTAAGTTCTTTGGTACTTAACTGGTGTTTTACTGTATTAACATATTTTCCCGACGAGTCCCCAAACAGTTACGTACGTAATCAGCATTCCTTGAATCCGGTAATAAATACAGTGAAACTTCCAGCAAACTTTCATTGCACATTTTCAAATCCAGATTTTCTTATCATTGTACGTTTATTTTTTTTCTCGGGAATAAATTCTTAAGTTGTTAATTAAACTGGCTTTTATTTGTTGTGTATGATTTATTTCCTTTAAAATGTATTTGTTGAAGAGGAAGGCAAAAAATGGCGGATGGTATGCTCGTAATTAAGTGAACTTCCGATTGTTCTGTTTACTTAAAATTTTAGAGTTTGCTTAAAAAACTGAAATAAAGAAAAGTGGGTCCCCTTAAATTAACATTGATTAATTCAATTTGCCGAAATTTACGAACATTTGAACAAGCTTTAACCCGTAAACGATATAAAAAGTGATGTCTATTGCCATACATCACACACAATGAACCAATTTTCTAAATTCACTGATCTTATAACTCTAAACATTATAGGAAAAATCATTTTCACTTTTTATGGAACAGCCACAGATTGTTTTATAATAATCAGCATTCCTTGAATCCGGTAATAAATACAGTGAAACTTCCAGCAAACGTTCATTGCACTTTTTCAAATCCAGATTTTCTTATAATTGTACGTTTATTTTTTTCCCCGGGAATAAATTCTTAAGTTGTTAATTAAACTAGCTTTTATTTGTTGTGTATGATTTATTTCCTTTAAAAGGTATTTGTCGAAGAGGAAGGCAATAATGGCGGATGGTATGCTCGTAATTAAGTGAACTTCCGATTGTTATGTTCACTTAAAATTTCAGAGTTTGCTTGAGAAAAAAACTGAAATAAAGAAAAGTGGGTCCCCTTAAATTAACGTTGATTAATTCAATTTGCCGAAATTTACGGACATTTGAACAAGCTTTAACCCGTAAACGATATAAAAAGTGATGTCCATTGCCATACATCACACACAATGAACCAATGTTCTAAATTCACTGATCTTATAAGTTTATTACTAAGCGTGGAACTTGAGTAAACATTTCAAACTCTAAACATTATAAGTAAAATCATTTTCACTTTTAATGGAACAGCCACAGAATGTTCCATTTATATTTGAGAAACCACTACATCAGGGTGGCTATACCACCTGACTTTTTCGATGTCGTGCACACACAAAATCACCCGCTTCTGTTAGGTATTTGCTTATTTATCAGTTATAATTCACACTTTCAAACAAAATTTGTATTTGAATGTTTGAAAAAACGGCAGCCGTTTGATAATGGATGTTAACTGTCAATGAAAATGCTTTTTAACAGGAGCACGGTGCTCTTTATCCGATTGAAATCGAACCAGAAATTACTGAGAAATAAGCAAAAACCTTCCTGAAGCGAGAGATTGTGAGTGTGCACGACATTCAAAAAGTCAAGTGGTATAGTCACCCAGTACATGGCCATACCTGTTAAATTTTTACATTTTTTAATCCTGCATTCTGTATTTTTGCCAACAACAACAACAACAAATACTTTTATTTCATACCCGGTTACATACGGTAACAACAGGGTTACATTAAGGTTTAGTATATGGATGGGTTGTTAGTAAACACTTTTTGGGAACTGGAAATCACTACTGTTCTTAATATATCGAACGTGCAATTCCCGGGCCTCGCGACAATCTGGTCTAGCAGTAGTTTTTGGTTGCACGATTTTTACATGATAGTTGCGACAGGTATCAATCAATACTAACAGTTGTAAATTAAGTCGCCCAATATTATGTGAATGGATTTACGATGTTATCAAGGAAGCACATAGAGTTACAGATTATCGAAGGTACGGGATATTTTATATATTTACAATTACAATTAACAATATTTTGGAACAAAAAATACAAACAAACAATACAATACAATACAAATATATAAACAAAAAGAAAACAAACAATGACAAATCAGACTATAGTTCTAGTACATGCGTTTGGTTTTCTTACAACGTTGATTATTATCAGTCACTGGATTCAAGATTAGGAATGTGCTGCTTTAAATATTTATGATACACGTCATAAATGTTTGTAATCACAAGGTAATATAAGGTTATGAATGAAAGAAATTAGTCAATGGAATAGTTGGACAGAGTTGTACGTTTGTCACAGTCACGTGGAGATAAAAATTTATGAATGGTAAAGTGCGTGCGTTTATTGTTATCGGCAAAATAATAATAATTACGACTTGTCGTAAAGGGTATGTTTAAACATTATGAAATATTTCTATGTAGTATATGGGCTTATTGCCCCTGGACTGGTTCTTGCCGAAACGAAACACAAGATACCAAAGGGGCTTAAATAATATAGTAATTCACTCGATTAGATTCATTTCATAAATAGAAAACCATGTTATGAGACACGAACTTTAACGTTCCTATATGTACTAGCTTTGCATAATTAAATTCAATTTAACAAAAGGACTCATAATTAACAACGATAGTCACATTTTCATTGTACGAGAAATAATAAACACAACGAGATACTGTATCAATGGAATCATTTAAAGAAGAGAAGTATGTGACGTGCAAAAATACTAAGATTTTTTTGGATTTCAGCTGTTTCGTTAGTAAGAAGCTCTTGAAATTTTATCACATTTGGACGATTGTAATATTTGACAGGTATATATTTACGCCTCATGCTTTGGAATAATGGGCACTTAAGGAGGTAGTGTAACTCATCTCCAATATCATTCATACTGCAAAGGTGGCATTTGCGTTCCGAACACGGTATGTGTGATTGTTGGTATCTCCCAATTTCTACAGGTAATTTGCTATTTCCCGTTCTAAATTGAAACAATGCAATTCTAAGATTGGCAGGGAGATTACATAAATAATGTTCAAGTTTGATTTCTTTTTTGAAAATTTGATAATTTTTACCTTTAGACGATTGATTTAACTGGGCGTTCCATGTCTGGAAAAACTGATCGATAAGTGTACGCTTTATTTGCGTGTGAATATTTCGCAGGTTTACATTAGATTGATTAATCCAAATAAAACTTTTGCCCGTATCATCTAACAATTTCTTGACAAAATTTACCCATTTGTAAGTTGTGTTTGATTGTAACATGTAGTCGTAACAAAATTTTGAAATTTTTGATTCTTTTCCAGATATTAATTTACTCTAGAATTTAATGATTCTTGTTTTAATAGTTATAGCGAGAGGGTATCGACCGAACTCGGCGTAGAGCATATACAAAGGAGTCGATTTTTTGCTTTTGGATATTTTTCTTAAGAATTCGTTTTGCACTTTTTCGATAATATCTAGATTTTCTATTCCCCAGATTTCACAGTTATAAGTAAGAATTGGCACTATTGTTTGATCAAAGAGTTTGAGCTGGAGATCTACCGGTAAATCAAGATTACGAATGCGTGTATAAAGCAAATGCATTACTTTATTTGCTTGACTAACAATATATTGTCTTGCTTTAAGAAACGAACCTGTAGATGAAAACATCGTACCCAAATATTTGTATTCTTTTACAATTTCGATATTCTCGCCATTAATGGTAAATTTGTAATTAGTTGGTTTGTTAGACCCGAAGACTATGACCTTGGTTTTATTCATATTAATATTTAATTTCCATGTAGTGCAGTAGTTCGAAAACGCGTTAAGCAAATTCTGAAAAGATACCGGATCTTCGCTTAAGATTACGGTGTCGTCAGCATAAACAAGGACAAATATTTTGATATACATCATTAGTTCGTTTGACTGCTTTTGTAATAATATGCCATTATTATTTCGTTGTAAGAATTGCTCTAGATCATTCATGTAGATGGAAAATAGGATCGGGGACAGATTTTCTCCCTGTCTTACGCCACAGACGCTTTTGAAGAAAGGTGAAGTTTTGTCGTTTACTGAAATGCAAGATTTTATGTCATTGTACATGTTGTATATTACTTTAAAGAGTTTTCCATTAATGCCTATATTAAGAAGTTTGTTCCATAACCCTGAACTCCAAATTTTATCAAAAGCTACCGAAAAATCAATATATGAGCAGAAGAGCTTCTTTTTTTGCGTTCGTAATTTGTCAATTAGAAATTTAAGTGTAAAAACATGGTCTACAGTTGAATAATTGGCTCGAAATCCGGCCTGATTTTCATTTAGCAAGTTGTTATCATTTAAAAATAGATTAATTCTTTCATTTAATATCGCAGTGAAAAGTTTGCCTAGACAGCTTAATATAGTTATTGGTCGATAGTTTTCAGGGTTTGCAGTAGATCCTTTCCCTTTAAAAATAGGTTTAATAGTTCCTATCAGCCAGCAGTCGGGCATAATGCCACTGTCAAAAATTGCATTAAAGTATAGATAATAAATCGGTAACATTTGTTCCTTAGACGCTTTAATGTATTCGTTATAAATATAGTCCTGCGGCGAAGCAGCTTTCGAGTTTTTAAGTTTGTTTATCATTTTTGAAATTTCCTCGACAGTAATCTTTTTGTTTAAATTTTCTGTGTTAATTCGGTCGTTATTATAAATATTAGGATTACCCAAGTCAAATTCGTCGGTATTTGGTTCGTTATTGACGTTTTTGAAATAACTATAAAATTGTTGTGTGTCAGGCATTTTGTAATTTTGCGATTTATTAGTTACTAAGGAGTTAAGTAATTTCCAATAATCTTTAGGTTTTTTCAAATGCATTTCACGGAGTTTAAGTTCATTTCTTGTTCTATGAATACGCATATATGTGTTCATTGTTTGTTTGTAACATTTTGCGGCACGATTCATCGCAATTTTATATTCATTGGATTTATAAATTTTGTAGTATTTCTGTGCAATAAAATATTTTGTTCTAGCTTTCTTACATTGCGGACCGAACCACGAATAATTCTGTTTTTGATTATCGTTTCTTTTAATTGGGTTGTTATTAAAAGACGGGAAAGTAGCAAATGCTGTGGCATTAAAAAGTTCTGCGATACTATCGTAAATATCATTAATTTCTTTTTTTTTTTTTGCCGTTTATTCAATTTAGAATAACGTTTTTAAGTTTTCATACAAGTTACAAGTGTTTAAATGATTATAATTTATCGTTTCCGGGGTAGTTGTACGGAATACATCTAGTCGATATTGCATGTTAATCAACTTTGCACTGGAATGTTTTATCTATGTCAGTACCAAAATAACGAAAACACCCTGTACTTGAATAACCCTTTATCCCCAGTGGCAAATTGTTTTGCCACAGACCGTTCCAAGGCGGGAACCTCTCGGGTTGTAATGTTCGTTAATTGTTTGTGGCGCGAATTTTGAAATTGATCATAGTATGTCAATGAACTGTTCTCTCTACTTTTTAGCTTGTGGGGATGCTATGCTGGAATCACCCATTCCTGATATGCAAATTTCACTTTTCTAATTGTTTCAAAAATCAGTTCATTACAGCAACATTACCGTTGACATTTGCTCCTTAAAGGGTGTTCTTCGAGAGTAAGAAGTAATTTGGCAAATGCAAAGTTAAAAAACAATTGTACAGCAAATTGGCTCTATCTTCTTGAATATCATAAAAATAAATCCATGTCTCATGCACAAAATCACGTTTTCAATAAGAAATTAAGATCTTTCATGTCGATAGCATTTGATATGTCTGCAAGTATTTGTCTAAACTGTGTGTGTCGGGATTTTAAATTGCTAGTTAGATTTTAACATTCTAACAAAACATATTTAGAATATTTCTCGAATTGCACAGAAACAATCGATCGAATTATTTAGTATCATCCCGTTAATAAAATTCGAAGAAAACGGAAATCGTGATTTTTCCGTCTCGATGTCATGAAACTGGCACGAAAGACTGAACAATAATTGTTAATTGGAAAGCTATGCATGATGAAGAGTTAGCAACAGAAATGTAAATTATTGGAGACAGACAATCTAAGAACCAGGATATTCAACCAATATTGATTTTATCGACTATCATATTACAATGATTACTTGACCAATCATTCATAGAAAATCCAGTGAATAAATCATATTACAGAAACACATCGAGAGAGAGCGTGCCTTCACACAATTTCTTTTGTTGTGATTATATTGTATCTCTTGGGCACGTAATAAAAAGGAAACAGAAAGCAAGTTAGTATCCAGATGCGTTGACGAAGTATCTCAAAATCAAGTGGTAATGCCCTTTGAGGTCTTCACTTTCCGCATTATACTGAGAAAATCGTCAAAACTGTAACTGAAAAATAACTTTCATTCATTAAATTATAACATTGTTATAATAACAATCTACTAGTTTACGGACGTCGCTCCGTTTTTTGCCGATTTATTTCAACAAGTTGCGTTTAATATTAATAGGAGAGTTTGTTTTTTATGGAATGAATTATTTTTTATCGAGAAATATGATAAACAGTCATAATTTGCCGAAAAAGAAATATATTCTACGTTTAGTAATGAAAACTGGTGGATTTTCTTACATTTTGCGTTTGATTTTGTCCGCTAAAATAACACAAAATAAAACTCATCAAACCGTCACAAATGTTCTTAATATATTAGGATCACATAGTTCAATCAATACCATTAATTTGCTGCCGAAAATCTTCATCAACACAGGGAAAATCTTAGTTGGGGTAAGTGCACATAATTTCGAATAGTCCGAATTTCGGATACGAATTTTAAACACTTATTTAATCTAAAATTAATTAAAGAACCCGAATTATATGTTTTATGTATCTGCAAGACAGCTAATGATGAATCAGTTCAATAAATAAAATTGAATGAAGAAATATAAAACTGTTTCAGTGTCAAAAAACATTCCAGTTATGATACCCAAATTCCAGTTTGATATCACATGTATGCAGTTTTAGCAGGTTTTCACTATTTTAAGTAATAGCACTTTTTACCAGCTAGATCACATAAAATTTAAAAGGTTTTAGCTTATGACATTATGCATCACTAACTATTGCTTGTGATTTTCATTTCTCAAAAATTTAAATAAGTGATATCAATACAATTTGAAGCAGCAACTAAATAATCTAGAGGAAAAGCATGTACATAACTTGTACGTTAAAAATTATAAGCATTCTTTTTCGAAACAAAATCACGATATCGTTATATGCCCTGCCTGTGAGCAGTCAGGACCCTGCCCCTTTTTGTGCCACCATGCCCCTTTTTGAGGTCTAGAATAATCCCTATATAACAAGATTATTGACTAAAGTCTCCGATTATCTTTTCGATTTGGCTGGCTGCTCGTGAATTCCCACCATTAACAACAAGAAATATCTTTTTATTAAAGAGTGAAAAACGGCGTAGATGGACTTTTTTTCAATAACATGAAATAATGAATACAACACAGTTTAGTCACTTTGACAAACCTGTGAATTACATCATATAATTGACAACCCCAATAAAGTTTTAATTACATTCATTTCTTTACTTATTTACCACAAACCCACAGATATTTCTGGGTGGAACAAGTCTCGAGGTTGGCTGGTTTACCTCAAACCAACCACCCCACACCACAGGCAACCAACAATATTTTTTTTAATTTATGTTCTTATTTAATCTGGAGAAATATTTTGGAATTGTTAAAACAAATATATTAAATAATGAATAAACTATATATGGAATGAAGATTGATTTTAATAGAATTCCTTGTGAAATGAAATACCGCTAATTTCTACTGTGTGAAGCTGTATGACAAATTCGGTGTTATTTCGCGTAGACTATTTAAGTGCATTTTTAATTCCAGAGATGCGTGTTTGGATAAATATCCCACACATATATCAAAGGTATTAGGTGACAAATGTTTCCTTTTACACTTAACAACTTTTCTGAGTATAAACTATTTTCCTCCCGATATTTTTCATATTTGTAAGAACGAAATTGCAACTGTTATACTTTTCATCTGACAGTAAAGTCTTTTTTTAACTGTTTAGCTATCGACTTCCATAATGCACGAGCATTTCGAAGACTGCAGCAGTTCTAAACCAAGGGAACTTAAATTCTGATGAATATCTGCGAAAAGTCGTTTTTCCGGTTGTCCTTCAAGCAATTTAAATCTGGTTGTGGTCTGAATTTGGAAGGCGCGTACGAAATGGGCTAGGATTTCCCAAAGTGTTGTGTTGTTCACAACTGCATTACCTCCAAGAAATGATGGTAGTATAACGCGTTCTTGACTGATGTTGTGAATTTGTATTCTGTGGGTGCCAGTATTCTAAATGACTGTGAGCAGTCAGTTGTCTGTCATTTTGAATATTTTTTTACTAATAAATCAGTCAGTAGTCTTATTGCATGTTTATTGCAAGTTTCAGAGGAAAAACTCAATTGTTGAGCCAGTAATGCCCCAATACGGTTTTGTATACTTAGAGAAGTTGTTAAGTGTAGATTTAGGCTTTACCATGAAAATATTCAGATTGCCTTCTGTTTTTCGGATTGGTCGATACTTACACTGTCTTTCATTTTCATTTCGTAAACTGTCGCTAGAAATTGCCCCGGATATTCGTGACAAAAGACTGTTTGAGGATGCCTTATTTCGACTTTTTTCCAGACAACAGAATAGCAAAAGTCTATCCGTTACAAAACAAGTCGTTTCTATGTAAAACATTCCCACTTTATAGCACTCCGGATCTAAAAAATTAACCTGTAAGATGCATCTCTGGTAAAAATAAAAACACCTACCGAAATAATGTATTTAAGTATCCTTCTGCATGAAAATTAAATACGAATATTGCTTATAGCTTATATAACATATATTGTTATAACTTATAGCATATATTGCTTATGTATATTAAAAGAGACGATTTTAATTTTAATATAGTAAATTTTCCGTTTTTAGACGGCGATGTTCCTCGTGCCACATCTTATGGGGTTTATATCTCACAGCTTGTTCACTTTTCTAGAGCTTGAAATGATGTTACTGTTTCAATTAACGTAATCTTTGCATAACGGAAAAACGTTTAAAACAACGTTATCGGTATCACAAATTAAGGAAAACCTTATGCAAGGTTTATCGTCGATACCCAGATTTAATTCAAAAGTACAGGTGCAGTTTAAAATCACTATTGCAACAAGGTATTTCACAGCCAGTTTTTTTTATGGAGATTTAATTTATAAACTTAAGAAAATAAAAGGCAACATAAATTTCTCCCGGTTATTCGTAAAAACAATCTTTAAATTCAAAAAGATTACCAACATGATATTCTACAGCGCTCTGCAGGCGTGGTGATTAACCAATATACAGATGATCACTATGCTTACCTCTTTTGTTGCACGACGGTGGCAGGGGTTTGAGAATTTATGAACGTTTATGGGGAAATCTTTTCTTTAAAGAACATAGAAGCTAGATTTGTTTCTTTAATCCCTGTCATCGTGTTCTTGCTTATTGGACTCCAGGGGGGCTCTGGTCTCGGTAAGATCATCAAGTACTGCATGAAAATTGTCTGCACTGGTGGACAACGCAGTGGAAAATGTGTATGTGTTTTATCTATATTGTACTTAATTCTTGCTACGCTTCGAATCACGGCATTTTATTCGATGCTGGTATTAAAATATACTTTGGTTGTCAAATAGCTTTAACTGTTTCTTCAAATGAAATTTAGCTGTAGTTTGTTGTGTTGGTTTACATTGAAAAACAGAGTTTGAGATACTTAAAAATTCTGCCATCAACCAGCAGGAGCGGATCCAGAGGGTGTTTTTTGGGTTGCTCAAACCCCATTTTTGCGCAGCAATATTTAATTTTCACGGGGAATACGGCCAGAAAGTTAAAAAATTATCACATAACTACCCTAAGACTGACCCTTCATACAGGCTGACGCAAGATAACCCGAATAGGTATTTGAATATATGAGACGAACGAGCCTAGCTCTCTCTGTCTCAGGTTCTACGTGTTTTGATGTACTTATGCTATTTGGTGTCACCGAAATGTTCATACCAGTCGACATGCCGAAGCCGGTTTCTCGTTTGCTCTTGATGTCCGACGTAGATTCAGCTGAATAAAACCCACACACACAACACTTAAAAGCACACTATTACAACACGTTTGGCGATTAAACCACACTAGCGATTTTAAGAAACACAGCACGATAAACAGCGGAGATGTTATCTTGAATTTAAGGACATTGATAATTTAAGCAAATAAATTCATTTTTAAACTGGTATTTAATATACTTATTATCGCCTCTTTGGACCTTTTTAGACTGGGGAAATATATTTCTCGGATATTGTTGGGGGCAATCAAACACTAAACTATTCAGAGAGCGTACCGTCGCTGACGGTGTCCATAACAACACAAATAAATATTTCGTCGTAGCTGCTTTCATATGACCTTATGCTCTCTCTTTCTCTGATATGTATATTTCCCTTTTTGTGACGTCATATGTAAATCGCATGCGTATACTGTAAACAAGGCCGTCCAAACTCGTAAGTGGTGGGGAATTCATAATAAGTTTAACGATTTCGCAGCAATACTGATACACTGACACACAAGAGTGATGACTGAAATAACATAAGAATGTCTCCTTAAATACAGAGTTATCAAATATCATAACATGCATAACAACAAGTCAAAACAGTACAACATGGCTCTCATAATAGTGGGAGGGGAAAGCCCACAAATACTTCATCAAAAAAGGGATGCACACTTAAGTGATAATTTTCATGAATGTAAACTTACATTTATACAGTTGCTCCTCAAAATTCTAGGTTCGTTACACTGCCTTCTTCTAAGACGGTTTTGGTCCCCAAAACATCATCAATTAGTACAAACAGAAGTTTTTAGCACAAAACAAGAAATATATTTAAAAAAGATAAACGGCGTAGATGGTATATGAAATGATGCAGAGTATAGCTGCTATTATTCACTTCATCTTGATTTACGTGTAAATTAAATCATCTCATTGAGAATCCTACGCACTGACTTTTTATATTAAAATTACTTAAATTTGAATGTAAAATTACATATCACACATAATAAGGAACAGATAAACAGATTTTAGTTTTGTTTATAAATGTGAATCTTATAATTATGAAAAACGTATTTTAAAAGTCTTGGCTTTATTAATACTTTAAACATAATAAAGAAGGTATTATCAATTACCGAATTTCAGTAAAGACCTTTAGACTTATTGTTAGCAATAAAAAATAATAAAGAATTATAATTATTTTCTTTATTAAATTGTAAAAATGAAGAGAAGTTCTTATTAATATGAAACAATTCTAGATTATACCGCAACTTTCTACCCTATGAAAGCTATATGCTGTAATAGCAATCTGATAAAAATCATCTCCTGAAAACCGATACGCATGTTCTTAGATTTGTATTGAGTGCGATTGCTTTAATAGCGAACTCGAAGTTTTTACGCGTAACATATTACACGTAGTTGCCAGATTTAAGACAAGTAAGCACAACGTACAATCCTCGGTCGAGATAAAGAATGAACTTTATATAAGAAACGTATTGTAAAAGGTCTTGGTTTTGTTTATTCTTATAACATAATGTATTAGATGATATATCAATTGCTGAAAGAATAAAATACATTCAGTGAAGATTTTAAATTGCGAACTCATTGTTTTTATCGCGTAGCATATTATATGCAGCTGCCAGACGGCAGTTCCGCTTACTTTCACTTTTTTTTTGGATAGGTTGATAAACAGTGACTATATTGTTTTTGACAAATAAACCTAACCAATGACGAGTACTGGAGTGTGCCTCATTTCAACATCTTTCAACGTAACAGAATAGCAAAGATCTAAACGTCACATCAATAATCGTTTCAAACAGAGTATCTTATTGTTCTAAAATCCCACTAGATACCTCTTCACCCTGCTAGATGCCTCTCTGGTATAAATAGCTACCAATCGAAATAGTTTATTTAATTTTCCCGCCGCATAATAATAGAATACGAGTATTATTTACCACACTTCATTGGTTAATAAATTGGGTCAAAAGTGAGCTTAGACAGCTACGCCGAAAAAAAATGAAATGTGCATAATAGGATCTGTATTTCTTGAAATTAAGTCTATAATTCTGGCAAAATCTATTTCCAATTATTAATGAAATATTGAAACTTTGATAATCATATCATTGTACAGAAAAAAATCCGAAGTCACTGTATTGTGAACCTGGGCCCACGATCATAAATCATGGTTGCCATTTCATCCAATCAGATGCTTGAGATTTGAGACTGGTATCTAATCTCAGTTTTATATACTTGGGCCTCGTTAATTTTAATAAGTAAAGTAAGCTTTCCTTTGAATGCCACACTCACAAAACACAGCTTCCCCACGAAGAGGAAGAGAGGAAGAGAGAGCATGTTTGTTATAAGTATGTCAATTCAAATAAGACGCCACAAACATGAACAAAAGACAGAACCTTTGGGGATACCGCCTTGGTCAGTGTCAAAACAAATTGCCATTAGGGGTTTAAACCAGGTTCTAAGTACATTTCGGAAGGGACAGTCCTTACTAAATATCGTTTTGATATTTTTTATACAAATACATGCACATAATAACTTAATTATGAAAATGCATAATCTTAAGGCTATACAACTGAATCACCTTAAGATGAACATGTATGTATTTATATTTCAGATAAAGTGTTTTTGTTTTTAGATATAATTGCTTTAATAACCAAGTTGTTAATTGCTTAAAAATCTTCACCTGACAAGACCTTACTTGAATATCAATTGAACATTAAGAAAAAAACAACCATAATTTGAACAATTATTACTTTAACTATTTAAGTGAGTCCAACAAGTATATGTTGTAAGTACAACTATTATGTTAATTTACTAAAATCATACATTCAAGGCGCACTCAGAGACCGACCTTAAGGGCGGTGAATGGAAGATTGGCACGGAAAACACTCGCTTGCTCAATCTTCACTTCCACGGCCCTTATAAGATCTTGCAACTGATAAAACTAAGCTTCATTATATAAATAATACCCGTGAGAGGTTGCGCAAGTCGCACAAGCCATTTATCATTATTTAGAATAGGGCGAAAATATGAGAGATTACAAAGTGGCAAACATTCAGGGGCTGTTTTGATTCGTCTGTGTAGCAAACAACACAGTTTACAGAGTTTTCATGATCAACTTGAAACAAACATACGCGGCCTATAGTCCTTGGGTCAGAACCAGGAATCTTACGGCAATTTGCTAGTTCCAATTATCAGAGAAAAGTTACCAGGCGATGTTAAGCGGTTTATGGCACATGACCATGGAATTAATCAGTAGACATTATGAGACCTTACAGCGGCACATGAAAAAGTACGCACGACTACAGCATTGCAACAGTACAAAAGAAACCTTCACTAGTATCTCAGCTTGATGGAAACTGTGTTTTCTGTGGAAGAAAATCACCAAATGACTGTATTCAGGTACTAAGTGTAGACAAACGTATTGCAATTGCAGGGGTCAAAAGTTTCAGGATTATTCATGAATTCTGGATTCTGTGTGTTTAAAAATGGTTGATTTTCTTTATTTTCCCTATATAAATTGGCTTGAATTTTCAGGATTTCAGGATTTTCCTAGTTTTTAACTTTTACCCTTGCAATTGTTAAAGGAAATCATTTGTGTTGTAATTGTCTACGTTCCCACAGTTTCAGCGTGCTGTTCTCAATTAAGACGTCGCATATGTAAGCGGAAACACCAGCATTTGTAACAAGAAACATCTTTAAAAAAGATAAACGGCGTAGATGGTATATGAAATGATGCAGTTTATAGCTGCTATTATTCACTTCATCTTGATTTACGTGTAAATTGAATCATTTAATTGAGAAACTACACAATGACTTTTTTAAATTAAACTTTGAATGTAAAATTACATACCACACATAATAAGGAACAGATAGATTTTAGTTTTGTTAATAAATGTGAATCTTATAATTATGAAAAACGTATTTTAAAGGTCTTGGCTTTATTAATACCGTAGACCTAATAAAAAAGGTATGTACAATTACCGATATAATAAATGAATTCAGTAAAGATCTTAAGACGTATTGTTAGCAATAAAAGAGTAATACAGAAATATAATTAATTTCTTTATAAAATTGAAGAGAGTTTCTTAGGAATATGAAACAATTCTAGAATATACCGCAACTTTCTACTCTATGACAGCTATATGCTTTATTAGCAATCTTATAAAAATCATCTCCTGAAAACCCGCTACGTTAATATGTTCTTAGATCTGACTTGAGTGCGATTGCTTTAATAGCGAACTCGAAGTTTTTTCGCGTAACATATTACACGTATTTGGCAGATTTAAGACAAGTAAGCACATCGTACAATCATCAGTCGTGATAAAGAATTAATTTTATACATGTATACGAAACGTATTGTAAAAAGTCTTCAGTTTGTTGATTCTTATAATGAATTAGATGTTATATCAATTGCTGAAAGAATAAAATATATTTAGTGCAGATTTTAAATAGCGAACTCATTGTTTATATCGCGTAGCATATTATATGCAGTGCCAGAAGGCAGTTCCGCTTACTTACATTTTCATTTTGATATGTTGATAAAGAGTGACTGAATTGTTTTGACAAATAAACCTAACCAATGACGACTTCTGGAGTGTGCCTCATTTCAACATTTTTCGACTTAACAGAATAGCAAAGATCTAAACGTCACAGCAATAATCGTTTCAAACAGAGTAAACTAATTTTTAAAAATCCCACTAGATACCTATCCACCCTGCTAGATGATTCCCTGGTGTAAATAGCTACCAATCGGAATAGTTTATTTCATTTTCCCGCTGCATAATAATAAACTACGAGTATTATTTACATCACTTCATTGGTTAATAAATTAGGTCAAAAGTGAGCTTAGACAGCTACGCCGAATCAAAAGTGAACTTAGACAGCTACGCAGAAAAAGACTTCAAGCGGAATGTCACAAACACCTACAGATCCTTCATAAAAGCCGAGCGAATCCGAATGCGACGTCGTAATTGTACATTCTGTATCGCAGGAGAGACCAGATGTGCTACTGAAGACAGCCATCGGATTAGTTGGCTGTGATCACATTTATACAAATGATAATATTCTATTTGATGAAGGCGTCCAGCGTTCATCCATCACCGAAGAACTACAGTTAAGACAGACCGAAAATATTGTCATACGACTAGCCTCATTTGGAGACCTCAGTCACAGAATTCGGTATGTAAAGACAGCAACGGTGTACTTGTTTTTCAACTTTGGGGAGAAAATTGCACTTCAAGTCCTAATTGTTCCGACAATTACAGTACCGTTACGTAATATCCAATAATACCTTACCTAAAATGTCTTAGATTAGCTCGATCAATGACGAGATATTTGAGTTATTACTCATAAGCGCAGTTTTCTACTGGAGTATATTTCAAGACAAGACCATGCGCGGTAACGGCCCTACAGCAGTGAAATCAAAGATCGTATATCTCCTGTCCTATTCCGACCTCAAAATCAAAGGTGTCTAAAACGTTAAACGTCGTATCATCAGAACTTGACTCGTTGTTCACAATTTCAGGAGAATATTACAGTATCTCTACAATCCAAACATTACACATATGTAACGTCCGAACAATAGCTTGCACGAAGTCCAAGTCTACTGATCATTCTGTTACACAAGTTAATCTGGCATATAACAAACGAATGGTAGCATCAACTGATCCGGCAGTTTCTACAGATGTTGTCAATTATCCAAATATGGACGGTAATATGCCACTTTCAAAAACATATGCGGTTCAAATACACGAATACCTACCCTGATCACGTTGGAAGTTAGTTATCGTGGACGATCACAATGTCGGTAAAGATGAACTTATCCGAGCAGCTTAAGTACGTGTGAACAAAGAAGTTACCAAACACCCGGTTGTAAAGTTATACTCATTGGAAATTAAATCAAATAATTCTCTAACATTATTAAATAATCACTTAACTGTGAATGCCTATATTGACAGTCATTTCACATTGGAGAAAAACACATTGATTTTAAGTAAATACAAAGGCAATCAGTGTAACTTAGTAATTGTGATATTTCTTAATACAAATAGTGTGATACATCTTTGTGATAAGTAATTGATTTCAATTTAAAAGTCGAACCTGAAAGACATACTCTTTACTTCATTCATGACTCGTTTCCATAGAAACCATTATTTTGACAGATTGTCATATACTTAAATTGATGTACACGATAAGTTCCAGTGTAAAGTAATGATACTTGTTCCATTACTGACCATGAACAGGCTCAATCAAATCGAGCATGCAATATTTTCAAATTTGTCGTGTTTGTCGGCTTTCAAAGTTCCCTTTTCATCTATTGTGAACATAATTTATGCTAAAGCATGAAAATAAAATCAACCCTTTTCTTTGTTTTAATGATGACCGTAAATGACAAAACAAATAAATGCATTTGAGTCATATAAAAAAGATGTAAATTGAAACGATATTTTGAAAAAAAATACAGAAAACGTTGCAAGATTTAGTGAAATTACAGTTTGAAAAGAATAACAGAAGTGGTTTCATTAGCAACCATTATGTTTAGAGATTTACTTATATAAAAATTTTAATTCAGGATATTTTGTTGATTTTTGTATTCATGGTGTATGTAAAAACATGTCATTGTATATAAAATGATGTTAATTTTAGAAAAATATAATATGGTTTATGGTTTCTGTGTTCAAAGTTAACACAATATAAATGAATTTTAATAGGAAATCATCGTCTTTCTTCAAAGAAGCATTTATAACAAATTGTCAATTTAACTTCAAAGCGTTAGCAAAACTTTGTAAAATATGTATGGAAAATTGCGAATTTAGCATTCTTTTGACAATGTTGACCGGTTTCATAGCAATAGTTATGTTAACAGATTCTCTTATATTTCAGATTTAATGTTGGTAGTTAAAACTATAAAATCAAGCTTATTGTGTTCACAATTTACATAAGAATTTGTCATTGTCAATTTCATTTATATGATTGCCATGGTAACATATCATGACAGAACACATTAAAAATGCTGGTTTATGATATTATTTGTTTTTATCTTTCCAACCATATATATATCTTCAAAAGTTTGGCAATGCGGCAAGAATTGATCCTTATAGTCCCAACACCCTTTCCAAAAATAATTCCCGATACGGATGCAAAATTTGGTCAAAATTGTATGGATTTGTTTGTGTTCTAACGACAACGACATGAATCTTCAAGTATATTAAGCGTCTATCACTAAATGTGATAGCTCATAGATCTATTTCTGTCTTGCGTGCTAAAGGAATGTTTTGAAAATTATTTACTTTTGAAAATGATTTGCGAAAATGATAATCATGATATGAAATCCTGGTGCTTATTTTAAGTATCTGTTTTTATTTGAACTGTTCTGGTTTTGACTTGTTTATACTGACAACTTCTATATATTCGATAGTAGAAATTGCAGGAACAACCATTCTCATGACGGTTTAAAAACTGCTTTTGAAATTACTTGTAAGCTGTCTAGACGCTCCACAGCGAATGAATACCATATCAATAAGACATTTTCGATTTATATCTGCTGATTGTTTTTAATAAAACGTATTTATTGCTTTTCCCAGACAAGTCCTAAGGGAAGAAAAGAAGTGCTGACCTCTTTTATTCGTTGATATAAAATCATCCATTTGATACAAAAATAACATGTTTCTTCTTGATTTCTATTGAATATGCCGAGGAAATATCTATTGTATGGTGAAAAGACTGCAGCTTAATGAATATTCATCATTCCTTTGATCTACTGATGAAAACTTTTTTGTTTTAAGATGAAAAATTGAACTGAGTGAAATATTTTCAGAAATTACCAAACTTGTAGAATTGATTATTTTTAAATTTGTAATTTTGATTTTCTTCGTAATCCTTTAGACTGCATGTATTCGACAATTTCACTAATTTATTAACGTTTCGGCCTGATAGCCTTTATCAAAATTCAAGAAAATCATACAAAAATCTTCACTTTTACGTTCAAAATGCAGCAATACAAAATATTTTCTTTTTCTGAAAATGAACAACGTATAAAATCCCATTCATTTAAGAGTTTTTATAGAAAAGTTTGATATTGCCTCTACCTGTGAGCGAACCCCCACCGTCACGGCGACAGCGCTTGCCCTGCAATTCCGACAACGAAACCAATTAAGCTAACCGGGACAATCCCAAAAAAGGTTGATCGTATAGTCTAGATATACGTTATCACCACTGCATGACATCGGTAACAGATTACGATGAAAGAAATAATCATTTATTAAGAATAAGTTTTAACTGGACAATGGAATAAGATGCCGATAATGATATTCGTCAGAAATTTGAAAAAGTGAAAAAAAGGATCGGTTTTTACCAGGTTATCAATACAAAATCCCCGCCGATAGTTTATCCACACTTTCGAACAAATCATCACTGCATGACAATGTAACGGATTATTTTACTGATAACAGTACTGACTATATGTACGGGGAGACGTTTTGCGGCAGTCACACTGCAAAAATAGCGCTTCTGTGAATTTCAAATGATACTGCCTCTCGATGGAGCACGGCGACAGCGCCTAGCCCTGCAATTTTGACAACGCAATAAAATAAGCTAGCCGAGACAACCCCAAAAAGGTTGATCGGATAGTCCTGACTTACTTTATCATCACTGCATGACATCGGTAACAGATTAAGATGAAAGAGATAATTATTTATTTAGAATAATTTTTTTACTGGACAATGGAATAAGATGCCGATAATGATATTCGTCAGAAATTTGAAAAAGTGAAAAAGGATCGGTTTTTACCACATTATCAATACAATATCCACGCCGATAGTTTATCCCCACTGCCGAACAAATCTAAATAAAAACAATCAAGTACACAAATTATATAAATAAATGTTATTTTTACAGTTCTGTAATCAGTTTATGCATGTATTGCTTTATTGGACATGTTTTTCTTTATAGTATTCTTTAAACAAGATGAAAAGAGAACAATGAAGGCAACCAAACGCAATAAATAATAACATTTCAAACTCTGGTTGGCCGATCATTCATGATCAGTAAGGGATACAGATTACTCCCCTCGCCGCCTAGATAAGGTTCTAGAGAACATCAATACAACATGTAAACGATATTTAATTTGATTGAGCTTAACAATAGTTTGCAAATTATGATGAACATGTAACTTTCTAGTTTATAACCATTCATAACTAACAGAGTTCTATGAAAAGGAACGTTTTATCCCTGGATAAAATAATGATTCCCAATATTAATCGGCATAATTAAATAAACGGCGGAATTAAACAAACCCGAATTACGCGGCGTGGGATGTAATTTGCTCATGAACAGGCTCAAACGATCTTTCAAAGCATCTATGTCACGGGGAATCTGTAAAAAATAATCTTTACAAAAAGACGCCAAATACAAAAATCAGAAAAAAGACTCTATACCCATCGGAAGATTGCATAAGATTTTATTTTGAACTGGCAGAAAAACCCAAACAAGAAACCGTTAGACAGATGGATGCTCGCAATATCAAAATCAAGTTACAAAAATATAGAGCCGGACATGTTAACAATTAGCGCATCTCGTTATGATAATGACGCTTACCATTAAGTGTTTATATTTCCTCTTAAACTTAATCTTCCACGATGGAGTCTAATTCAACTAATCATAATTCCTAATGGTACGCAGTTATATTTTACAGTAAACGCAGAAAAAGCCGCTCACAATTTATTGGTCTGTGCACAGTGTTTAAATGTGTGCCGCCTTTAGGTCAGAGACCACTAAATAGTTTCCCATAGACTTACATTATAAGATTTGGTCCTCCTGTGATTTAGTTTACACGACTCTTTCCAAAACTACAACAGATTTCAAAGTGGCACTCTTATGCAAATCAAAAATGGCCAGAAATCAGGGTCTTCACCACCTTATTCTCTCACTATTTTAAACCGAAAGTAACCACCCCCAGAATGTAAACAAATCTTCAACCAAAAATAAGAAAAGTACCAACTTCATTAAAGTGCCACAAATCACCTTTCAAACAGTGTTTTAAAAAATCATTTTTATTTTAAAGTATATAATTAGTCATTTTACATTTTTGAAAACAAAAAAAAAGATTTTTATTCTCTATAGTTTTGGCCAATGAATCTTTGAAAATAAAGTAAGCCCGAATTGTCCCTAGACAAAATTGTCCAATCCGCAACAGGCTTTTTATTTACTGTCCTCTGACCTTAACGATCACGCACTTTTTGCCACGAGTTACTGCCAAAAAGCGCATCGTCTTTCACTCTGTTATCAATGTGGCTGTTTCAACTGCCTAAAAAAAATTTAACAAGAATTCTTCTCATAGATTCTGTACTAATGAGTGTATACATGTGCGCAAATATAAGAATTAAATCTATATTTGATGGTGTTCATCCTGTTCCGAAAACCTGTTGGGTTGTAAAAATTAAGCGTGAACCTGCTTCACATATTTCCAAAATTTAAACCATCAAATTTCGACTTATTTCTTGATTAAATGCCACTTTGAGGTTGTTGAGAATCCTGAGACGGACATATTACTTTAATATCATATATTATTCAAGTTCAAATTACCTTGAAAAGTCATTAAATCGGCACTTTCTGATATTATCAAATCTTGTTGTTAGCAAAGATTCACTTTTTTCTGTGGCATTAAATGCCTTACAACATGCTATCTATGCTGGATGTGAGGCATGCTGTTCAGAACAGATACTTTACTTATAGTATAATACTTTTTTTAAAAGCATTTTAACTTCTACTGAACATAAAAGGCTAACGGAACGGTAAAAAAAAAAATAAGCAGGATTTCTTTGTTTTCATTCTCTTTCGAAAAATAAATTTGAAAAGGCCGACTGGCTCAGCATTTCCTTTTGCTTATTGGTTTGTTTTTTTTAAACGAAAACGATGGTTTTCCGGTGCTCTTAAAATGAAAATTATAATAGTATAAGAAACTAGAAATGTGTCCATAGGACACGGATGCCCCCGCTATGCATCGTTTTCAGATACTAAAGTGCAATGATGGGAATAATACCATTTCAAAGACAGTAATTATAAGAATATGCATAAACTTGATGATCAAGTAAATTATTTGTATTTGTGGCACTGTTGTCTTCTCATTACGGAAATGTCTGTGAAGAAGTTGGTGGTAATGCAATGCAATGTCATAGTGAACATTTGTGCCAAGTTATTTTGAAATCCCTTCCTTCATAAAGAAGTTATAGCCCGAACAAGTAAATTCAAGTTTTAGTAACTGTGACCTTGACCTTGGACTTACAGGCATGGGTAATGTACGCAACACACCGCCTTGTCATGGTGAACATTTGTGCCAAGTTATTTTGAAAACCCTCCATTCAAAACAGTTATAGCCCGGACAAGGAAATTCTATTTTTAGTAACAGTGACCTTGACCTTGGAACTACAGGCATGGACATGGTACACGACTCACCACCTTGTCATGGTGAACATTTCTGCCAAGTTATTTTGAAATTACTCTATTCCTAACGTAGTTACAACCCTGACAAGAAAATTCTATTTTAGTAACAGTGACCTTGACCTTGGACCTACAGGCATGGGCATGGTACGGGACACACCATCTCGTCATGATGAACATTTGTGTCAAGTTATTTTGAAATCAATCTATTCCTAACAAAGTTACAGCCCGGACAAGAGAATTCTATTTTTAGTAACAGTGACCTTGACCTACAGGCATAGGCATGGTACGCGATACACCGCCCTGTCATGGTGAACATTTGTGTCAAGTTATTTTGAAATCCCTCCATTTATAATGAAGTTACAGCCCAGACAAGAAAATTCTATTTTTAGTAACAGTGACCTTGACCTTGGACCTTCAGGCTTGGGTATTGTGCGGACACACTGCCTTGTCATAGTGAACATGTGTGCAAAGATATTTTGAAATCCCTCCATTCATAACAAAGTAACAGCCCGGACAAGAGAATTCTATTTTTAGTAACAGTGACCTTGACCTTTGACCGACAGGCATGGGCATGGTACGCGACACATCGCCCTGTCATGGTAAACATTTGTGTCAAGTTATTTTGAAATCCCTCCATTCATAACAAAGTAACAACCCGGACAAGAAAATTCTATTTTTAGTAACAGTGACCTTGACCTTCCACCTAAAGGCTTGGGCATGTACGTGACATACCGTCTTGATATGGTGAACAATTATACCAATTTATTCAAAAATCCAGTAAGAAATAACAAAGTTACAGAGCGGACAAGATTTTGCAAGAAAATTCTATTTTTAGTAACAGTGACCTTGACCTTGGACCTACAGGCATGGGTATTGTCACGACACACCGCCTTGTTATGGTGAACATTTGTGCCAAGTTATTTTGAAATCCCTCCATTCCAAACAAAGTTAAGGGCAAAGTGTATATTTTTCTTAACACGAAATGTAAGTGAAAAAGGGGCATAATTTGAAAAATATTGGAAGCAGGGTTATGGGTCTCGTTGGTTATGATGTAGATTTTGATGGTGAAAATATATTTCAAGTTTCAAGGCAGTATCTCAAGTAGTTTTAAAGTTATGGGCAAAATGCATATTTTGCTTAACACAAAATATAAGAAACAAGATATATTCCTATTAAAACTAATGTAAATGGAAGTATCAAAGGGCCATAACTTCTGAATGGAACATGTAAGAGCAAAACCCCACCTTTATGCACAACAACATATCAGGCCAAGCATTGCGGTAAAGTTTCATCAAATTCCCAGCAGAGGTGTAGGAGGAATTGCGTTCACGAGATATACTCCTATTAAAACTAATGTAAATGGAAGTATCAAAGGGCCATAACTTCTGAACGGAACATGTAAGAGCGAAACCCCACCTTCATGCACAACAACATATCAGGCTAAGCATTGTGGTCAAGTTTCATTAAATTCCAACCAGTAGTGTAGGAGGAGTTGCGTTCACGAGATATACTCCTATTAAAACTAATGTAAATGGAAGTATCAAAGGGCCATAACTTCTGAACGGAACATGTAAGAGCGAAACCCCACCTTTATGCACAACAACATATCAGGCCAAGCATTGTGGTCAAGTTTCATTAAATTCCCACCAGTAGTATAGGAGGAGTTGCGTTCACGAGATATACTCCTATTAAAAATAATGTAAATGATAGTATCAAATGGCCATAACTTCTGAACGGAACATGTAAGAGCGAAACCCCACCTTCATGCACAACAACATATCAGGCCAAACATTGTTGTCAAGTTAAATTAAATTCCCACCAGTAGTGTAGGAGGAGTTGCGTTCACGAGATATACTCCTATTAAAACTAACGTAAATGGAAGTATCAAAGGGCCATAACTTCTGAACGGAACATGTAAGAGCGAAACCCCACCTTTATGCACAACAACATATCAGGCCAAGCATTGTGGTGAAGTTTCATTAAATTCCAACCAGTAGTGTAGGAGGAGTTGCGTTCACGAGATATACTCCTATTAAAACTAATGTAAATGGAAGTATCAAAGGGCCATAACTTCTGAACGGAACATGTAAGAGCGAAACCCCACCTTCATGCATAACAACATATCAGGCCAAGCATTGTGGTCAAGTTTCATTAAATTCCCACCAGTAGTGTTGGAGGAGTTGCGTTCACGAGAATATCGGACGTACGTACGGACAGACGGACGGACGGACAGGAGCAACTCTTAATGCCCGTCGCCATTTCATGGCGGGGGCATAAAAAAATAAACAGAAAAGACAGCCAAAACACTTAATAGTTTCATAATCTGATACGAGTGTTTTATCTTAAATGATGTTGCCTCTACCTAGTAGCGAACTATCACCGTTCAGCGCCTAGCACCGCAATTGCGACATCGCAACCAATTGAGCTAGCCGGGACAGACCCAAATGACGTTGATCGGATAGCCCCGATATACGTTACCATCACTGCATGACATCGGCGACGGGTTATTTTTACTGACAATAGTACTGACTATATATACGGGGAGATTTTTTTACGGCCGCCACACTGCACAAATAGCGCTACTGTGATTTTTAAATGGTATTGCCTCTCCGTGGGAGCGAAATATAATATACTTGGTAGATCAAACAAATATATCCCTATTTAAAACAATTTTGAGAAATCCCTCTTATGATTAGACTAAGGACACACCAAGCGTAACATTGAGCTGTACATGAGTTAGCAGAACGACAATTTGTGTTTTTGTGGAGATATTTTAAAGATGTTTATAATAAAGATGTTATTGCAAAAAGAAAATTCAAACGTAAAAAAATCAAATTTGATCAAAAATAATTAAGTCATTCATGAAAATAAGAACACGCGATTTTCGTTTGATTCTGTTTTTTTGCATGTATAATTGGCGTGCTGGAGGTAATCCATAACACAACGCGAACTTTGTTCACAGGAGAAAATGGGGCAAGTGTTAGGTTGGTGCAACCTAGAACCATGTTTTTACCTCCCAGTGACCAACTGTTTTGCCACTGACCTTTCCAAGACGGTAACCCGTGGTTCTGATTTTCGTTACTTTTAGTGTCGAAATTGACCATTTTTATAAAAACGTCATATCTTTTCCTATTTCATGTTGACTGTGAGAGATGCTGCATTTTGGAAGTTTGGCTATTCTTTATTCAAGACTGATTAAACAAATAATGTGAAAAAAAATCTAGTTCATGTCATACCCATACAAGTTGTTTATCGCTGCGAGGGCATTTTGCCTCTTCGCTGCAAGTATTGCGTATGAGTTAAATTCTCAGTTTCGTCGAAAAAAGTGGTGAGCATTTTATTTTTTATTTGAATTTATGCTATATTGTGTGACATAGGCTTTCTAGAATTTCTATTTTCTGGAGTATATTGTGTACCCCGGTTTGATATTACGGATTTTGGTAATTCAAATCTACCGCGAAGTATAAGATGGGTGGGTGTTTTTTAACTTCATTTTAATCTCGGCTGTTTATATTGTTTACATGTTTCAGAAAGTTTAACCTTTATTGCATATTGATGTACTTGATGTAATTAATATAGCACACTTACTACAGACTCAAATTCCACTGTTAGGCTTGCATTTTTTTATAAAAATAGATGAAAAGGGAACTTTGAAAGCCACCGAACACGACAAATATAAAAATAGTGCAGGCTCGGTTTGATTGATCCTGTTCATGGACAGTAATTGAAATGCATATTACCGCCAACGCCGCCTAGCCCCTGGATGAGTGCAACTCAATATTTACACTAATAAACAGTACAATTTTGATCCATCCCAAACCCTGGTATGCATATGGAGGTGAACATTGAACCTTCAATGTGGTATTTTCAGATTAATACCATTCGATGTTCAGCGGCATATGGTCCTTAGATAAAAGAATGGGTTTGCCCTAAACGAGAACACGATGGACAGAATAGACAGGTGATATGAGAATATAAATCCTGCACATAACAGACAACGCCAACGGCAAAATTTAAAAAGCAGGAAGTATAAACTTGGGGTAAATGAACTATATCTAAATCTATTATATTGTCTGGGATATTGAAACCAATCTTTAAACTGGCCAATATATTTAAACATAAAAAACTTTAAAGCCCCATTACTTCAATTTAACCCGTTCTTG
Source organism: Corbicula japonica (assembly GCA_038501625.1). Taxonomy (NCBI): domain Eukaryota; kingdom Metazoa; phylum Mollusca; class Bivalvia; order Venerida; family Cyrenidae; genus Corbicula; species Corbicula japonica. Next base: position 9,190,842 of record JAZAYU010000004.1, on the reverse strand, counting down.
TATGAAGTATCACGTGTATTTGGAACTATAGGCACACATTTGCAGCATTAGTTCGCGCTAATAAAATTTTAATTTACTAAAATAAATTTGGTCCACACGACTAAAAGAGAAAGTAGGATTTCCGAAACGTCACAGAAATCGAGATCGCACATGAAGTGGTCTCTTCGTCGGTGCTAAATATAAATATCATGGAAAATCCCGTCTATAAGAACGAATTCGATCGGACATTTTGTGTTCTGTTAAAGAGTTCATAAATTGGAGTCTATATAGACAAATATGATTTTTCAATAGTATACTTAATTTGAAAGCTGGGGCTTTAAAAGTACTATGAACATAGTGCATAAGTATCGTTCTCAACGACATTCAAAGAACGTAACAGAAAAGCCCTTTGAAAACCACCGAACACGACGTATAAGGAAGTATTGCATGTTCTGTTTGATTGAGTCTGTTAATGGGCAGTATAAGAAATTTTGTCGTTGATGCTGACCGTCAGAAGAACCATGGAAAATGAAGATTAGTGCACTACGTCATCAATTTTGATGAAGCGTTTGTTGGTTAATAGTTCGTCTGTCAGAACTGTCGAAAAGTTATAACCTCGGGATCCTTGAAAAATCGCTAAACAAAATTAAAAACAAAACTAATTGTCTCATTATAGGCATTTGTGTGTAAATATGTTTAATAATTGATTCAGGGTACAAACATTTTAACTTTCATTAACGAAAGAGATATTTGCACCGGGTTTCTGTAGAACTTTAAAACAATGCTCTCAATTGTTCTCTTATGTTTAGCTGTGTGGTTAGGTTGTGGCCATTCATGATATTTTCTATTGAATTTATAACTTCATTTGAGGTAAGAAAAGAAACCTGACTCCTATCATATGCAGAAGACGGCAAGTTTCCTAACAAGGTTAGAGCCAGCAGTTCTTTCATTTAAGAAAAAAGTAATAGGTATCCCAACGAGGACTGTTGGTACATCCCTTTTACTGATCAGTGCCCAAGGTTACTGGTCGCCATTTCAGCCAATCAGATGCTTGAGATTTGAGACTGGTTTCTATGCTCAATTTTATAACCTCGGGCACAGATCTGTTTATACTATTACGCTAGACTTTATCTCCGCTTATACTGCAAATGATTTGATGCTTTCTCTTTCTATTGAACATCAAGCAGGCTTAATTAAAGCTTCGAGGTATCTTGACGATTTGTTTAATAAAGACAATAACAATTTTCCATCTTTTAAAATATATCTTGATGATCTCAAGCCCAATAAAGCTAATAAAAAAGAAAATAATGCAAACTTTCTTGTTCTTAATTTCTTCATTTAAACTAATATAAAAAGAAATGTACGCTAAAAGAGATGATTTTTATTTTTTAACTGTACGTTTTCCCTTTCAAAATGGTAATGTCGCATGTGCGATATCTTATATTTCAGAGCGTTAGCTTTATTAGTGTTTGTAAACTGAAAGATTTAAATACATTTAATACTTGCATACATGGAAAACCTTTAAAAAACGGTTTCGGTACCACAAATTTGGAAAGTTTTCGATACTTCCGTTCGACCGGCCCCGAAAAATAACTAAAACTCGATGAAATCGTAGCATTTCCGGTTACTCGCGCGCATTGTGTTTACAAATAGACGCCTACCTGTCAACCAACTTCAATTGACGATTTATGGAGGTCCGGAAGGTAAATGTTCGTAATTTTAGTGCAACCAATGTATTTTTGACATGTCCATTTTCACTAATCCCAAAATGTCCTACCAAAAAATATTATTTTTCCTTAACAAACTCCAAAGAAAATCTTTGTCTTCTTCCACGGTCATGTTTTACATATTTTCGAGGGCTTACCATACACATTGTAGTATTGTCATAGTAAACTGCCCACCATAAATAACTCGTCACAATAGGTCACCACCCTTACGATGATTTGAGCGAAATTCGTGTTTTTGGATTTTAATTGGTGGTAAGTAATCTAGTAATTAGCTTCGTTGTTATTTTTTACAGAAAAAAGATGTTGCCCGAGGTCCATATAGGGGTTATGACCATAACTTGACAAAAGCATATATATGGCTGTAGAGGACACACAATCAGAAAGGCAGAATTGTCGTATGTTGTGCCCAATAAATAATTATTTTGTAAGATAGCATTATTTGTGTAAGAATTATTTTCTTTGATGTAAGCGATGTAACCAAATAATGTCTTAAGCGGTCAAATGAAGCACCGGGATATAGTTGAAGACATGTACTGGTTTTGTAAACATTTTTAAATCAGAAAACAATTGTTTTCGTTCTTTAATAACTATTTTCCTCATCCAGCATTCATATTTTTATCATAAAAGAAAGACACAGTTTACTAAGTTCCTGATATTCATATTTCTCTTTTTTTCAGAATCGTGAATTTTGTGAGTTCAATATTTTTCAGTTAAAAGTTTGTTCAATAGGACTTCAACAGGATGAAAGAAGTTATTCTCAACTACAATGTTTTAAAGTGAGGGCGCTTTCTCCGAGCAAAAACACAATGTTACCTTGGACGGAAAACAAATTTAAAACCACAATGTAATAGAATCGATAGTAACTGTCATCTTCCATGTCCTTATTCTGTAATTTCTAGGAAGAAAACAAGTGTTTTCGCTTTCATGATCCAAATTAACCTGATTTCTAATCAAATGTCCAAAACCAATCTATTACTGTCACTTTGAGTGGACTTAGCCTTAATTGACATAAATTGGCAATATTTTGTTCATTTGCGAACAACCTAATAAAATTTTTGTTGCTCGAACGTTAAGCGTTTACAGAATTATGTTCGCAGATCTAAAAGCCGATACACTAGTACTTGTTAGGGGTTTAAATGCGCTATTGATGTTTTGGGATAATTAAATAAGGAAAGTACAAAAACAGTTTGAAAGAGATAATGAACAGCGGAATTGTTTCTTAAATTAACAATCGTACATAAAAATAAAACAAGTATTAGATATTTCATTAAATGACAAAATATTTTATCAATCCTTAATATTGATCGATCTGCTTGACTGTATGATGTTCAACTTAATTAAAGTATCGTTCATTAAAACGTATTCTTCAATAACTATACATTATTGGCACTATAAGAAGCACCTGCGAAGTTCAATAACACGGCGATCTGCTTTAAAATTGTGCCAATATCGGCCCGGGGCCGAAAACGTGATATAGATATAAAGCCTGCATTTGAAGTAATATGATCGGCTAATAATTAAGACAGGGATATTTGGTCTGTTGTTTTTATTTCCGGGGACAGTTTACATGTTGTCGAAATGTTAAAAGTTATAATAGCGATTTGTTCGATTTAATTAAGACAAGGCCAAACAAGAGCTGTCACTTGAAATTGACCCCCGAAATGCATCTTTGAAATCGAATAGTTATACATATGTAATAAATAAATATATGTAATGAAAAATATGCTTGTGGAAGAGATGAAACATGCTGCATGCATATAATGTGAAAGATGAAAGGATCATTTGTTTCTAGTCTGTAGTAAATATATAGTTAAATATAGTTGCTTATTACAATGGGGGAAGGTACAGCACTCAGATACCCTTGACCCTGCACCCCCCCCCCCCCCCCAATAATATGGTACGGTATGGTATAGAATAGTATAAAGTAAAGTATACAGTATAGTATATAGTATAGAATGATATGGTGTGGTATAGTATAAGTATTAGTATTGGACCTTACGGTTAGGATTAGTTAAAAATTGAAAAAGCCCGTAACTCGGTAGAAAATAATCCAGGCAGAAATTCATGACAATATGCACAACTAGGCTTGGTGACAAACACTACTGTGAAGTTTCACTTAAATCCCTCAAGCTAAAATTCATGTGACGTATGCTAATCAGTGTGATTAAAGATAATTGATTATGTAATATCAGTAACAACAAACGCCGATAAACATCATTGCCAGCGACAAACGGATCATGTACAAACTAACAAACTTCGCAAGGTGATAGAGGTGTGTCACCGTGAAATTTATTAGATAAAATGTGTGCATAATATATGTACATGTTTGACTTTTCATAGCTGAGTTTGATATTTCTCGTTAACGGTCAAATGTTGGTCTGTTGAATAAAACTCAAGGTTGAACGGTTCGAGCCTATAGCAAACAGCGATTTTCAATACGAATATTATTATTATGCGTGAAATGTTTTGATATTTTTCTACTGAAAACATTACAAGTTGGTAAGTGTATTAAAATCAGTTTGAACACCATCATTTGGGTCGGAAAACAGATGTAAATAAAGAATTGTACTCAACCTGGGGCTAGGCGGGTTGGGCAGTAATACGTATTTCCATTACTGTCCATTAAAGACTCAAATCAAACCGAGCCTGCAATTTTTATAGATTTGTAGTTTTCTGTGGCTTTTAAAGATTCCTTTTTTATTTATTCGAATCTCCCTATTTAAATCAAGTATTGCTCGTTGGGAACAAATTCTGAGGATTCAAAATATGATTACGGTTGAAGGGAGTTGTGCTTAAATTCGAAACTAATTAAAGATAGACACGAAAATGCAAACACATTTCACAGCATCTGAAAACATGAAAAGCTCGTTAAACGGTAGACGCATAGTAGAATAGGATGTTTTTTTTAAGGCTTTTGGTTCGTTCTGAAAACTGTGAATAGATAAGAGCACCAATTGCAGTTCTATTATAGGCAATTTGTACGTTTTTCAAAGCATTAACAACTGTTCTAAGTAGTATGTAGGCCTATTGTTTATAACGTTAATTAGGTATTTGTCACTAAAATAATGAACGACAAACTGATATAAATATTATCTAAAGCAAAAACAAAATTACCACCGCTCTATACCTTTTACCAGTAAAAGACAAAAACGGTGAAATTTGCATGTTAGGGTTGCTACATCCTGAAGCCAAGTGCACAGAGTGATAGAAGCACTGATTAATGCTCCATGAAAGCTGTAAAGACTTCAGATTTATCAAACGTTGGAAAGAAAAAAAGAAATAATCCCCAAAATACGTATGAAGAGTTACTGGATTATGCACACTGCAAATCTTCATTATATTTATTCCAGATTCCATATAGTTAGCGTCAGCAGTTTGAGAGATATCATCCAAACAATGTCCTTTTAATACGACAAAGAAAATATTTTGAAACACCTTGAGAGCTGCAGCTGTAACTGTTAAAGCGAGAAAACTCAAAACTAAACAAAAACTGTTTCTTAAAGAGTTGCCTCCATTTTTAAATAGTAAAATCTTCCACAGCTTGTTCGCTTTTTAGGACTTGTAACAAATGTTTAAGATTTCAATGAAACTGTTGCACTTCTGATACAGAGGTATTGGTATAAAAGATTAAGCATTTTGACGTTTTTGCAGATTTTATCATCGATATTCATATTTAATTTTAAACTAAAATGAGAGTTTAAAATCTGAATTTCAGAAGTTTTGTCATATACTAATCCAATAAACTTATACTAGAGTCATGTTTTATATTTGAGAAACAGTGTGGGAAAATAGATCTTCATATTATTCCTTAAAAAATGTAGAGCAGAAAACATCTCTAATTATGAATTTTGCTAAAACTAATATGAATTTAAAGCAAAGCTACAGAAAAAAACATTACTGAATATGTAAAGAGCATCACCATGAACATTTTTTGTTGTAGATCGAGCACATACGGATGCTGAGTTTCATATATGTTTTTAATCCGTGTACCATCCAACAAGGGCTGGCTGGCAATGGTTGGCATGGAATTTGTGCTCAGACTTTTTGCGCTTGTAAATGTCACCCCACTGTTTGTATTTCATCTAAACCTAAGTAAGTATTTTCCTGATTAAGAATTTATCTTAGTAATTAATAACCTAAGTGTTTATATCAGTAAATAATTACCTCAAGAATACCTTAGTTAATTCTTTATTATGCATTCACCTTAGTATTGACTTTTTTTAAGTAATAAATTTTGCAAATATTTACCTCAGTATTTTCTAAATTCGGCGATAACTTTTTAAGAATTTTCAGCATTTACCTTTGTAAATACTTAGCTCAGTAAGCATATACCTTAATTAGTATTTTCCCTTTTTTAATTGCAGTGTATTTATTTCGATTTTTAACAAACAAATTAGTCATGTTCAGAGTATAAGGGCGTAATAAGCGCTGGAAAACAAGAGTGAAAACTAAACGTTAATCTCACCAGCTGTGTAATTAATGAACATTGCAGATTGTCCTGTGATATATGTTTACGATTGGGACATCAGTTAAGCATTATTAAAACTTTAATAATCCTATTGAAAAGTCTGTCCCACATTATCTTTAGCAATAAGTACAAGCATTTCTAGGACCCCTTTCGGGTAACCCCTTTTTATTCACATCCGCTTGCATTACATATAATGCATTATTATACAGACACATATTGATGATTTATAGTAATAATTAACATTATGTGTAAGTATTTTGTTGTTTTTTTTATTCAACAACATAATAAATAGGAAGAAGGTATATATTGCAAAAAAGTAATATATGCATATCAGGAATCGTTACACTCATCAAACACAGCCTCCCCACGCAGCGAAAAAAGAGAGGAAGAAGAAGAGAGCATGCTTGTTATAAGAATGTCAATTCAAATAGGACGCCACAAACAATTAACGAAAAAGAGAACGTTTGGGGATACCGCCTTGAAACGGTCAGTGGCAAAACAAATTGCCACTGGGGGTTTAAACCAGGTTCTAGGGTGCACCAACCTCACACTTGCCCCAACAGGTTCTCGTATCACAAAACAAGTACAAGTTGTTATGGTGAAATAATCCAACCCACCCATCGGCTCAACAAGGTTGCATGCAAAAACACACAAACATATAAAACATAAGAAGCTAATAGCATTGCAAAGCCAAGGGGCGGGTACTCAATGATCTTACCGAAACCAGAGCTTTTGTAGTAAAATCAGAAAGAACACGATGACGATAAAAGAAACAAATCGAGCTTCTAGGTTCTTTTAAGAAAAGATTTCCCCATAAACCTTCATAAACTCCTTAACCCCTGACACCGTCGTGCAACCAAAGAGGTAAGCATAATGATCCACTGTAGAAGGGTTAATCACCAGGCCTGCAGAGCGCTGTAGAATATCATGTTGGTAACCTTTGTTTTCAAATTTACAGATGGTTGTTATGAATAACCGGGAGAAATTAACATTGCCTTTAATCTTCTCAAGTTTGTAAATTAAATCTCCATAAAAACTGGCTGTGAAATACCTTGTTGCAATTTTGATTTTAAACTGCACCTGTATTTATGAATTAGATCTGGGTATCGGCGATAAAACTTGCAAAAGGTTTTCCTTAATTTGTGATACCGATAACCTTGTTTTAAAAGTTTTTCTGTAATGCAAAGATTACGTTCATTAAAATCATTCACATCTTTGCAAGCTCTTGAGAAGCGAACAAGCTGTGAGATATAAACCCCATAAGATGTTGCACGAGGAACATCGCCGTCTGAAAACGGAAAATTTACTATATTAAAATTAAAATCATCTCTTTTATCATACATTTTAGTAGTGACGTAACCATTTTCAATGGACAGATTTTGATCAAGAAAGTTTGCTTGCTTTTCTGAAGTGTTCGCTTTATTAAGCTGTAGTTCTTTAGGATAAATCTTATTAACCAGTGATGGAAATGGTTTATCTATATTTAATAATTCATCAAGGTACCTCGAGTTGTTGTTAAAAGCTGTAACAATATCATCTTGATGTAAGCAACGTGTTTTAGTGTTTAGTCGCTCTTTCAGAAAAAATCGAATATATGTGTTTCAATATGGAAGAGTAAACGAAAAAGAACAAAAGGACAATTGAAAAAGGATAACTTGGTTAGTCATATTCAATGTACAAAAGGCAATATAGATTTTTTATAGAAGGGCCTTTTTTGGGGGGAGGGGTGATTTCAAATTTGTTTTTAAAGAAAGCTACTTCTTTCTCAATGTATATTCTAGAATCTTAAAAGGAGTTGAAAGGTTCGATATTTGGTATACTTTTCTTAATTTTCATTTTGAAGATATAACATTTGGATGCTATTATAATATAGTTATTATTGCTGTCATTAACTGTTTTATTTGCAATACCCAATTATATTACCAGATTAAAAGATAAAGATAATCCTATTGTGTTTAAAAATAACTGTAGTTGTGGCCATAAATGTTGACTATATGGACAGTTCCAAAAAAGATGCTCAATGGGTTTAATCGGACTGTTGCAGAAGTCACATGATTGTGAGATACATAGATTAAATGTAATAAAGATATTTATTTGTGGGTACTATCCTTCGTAGATATTTATACTGAAAGTTTCTGGATAAAGTATCAATACTTGATATAAAGGTTCTTGAATAAACTTTATCTCAGTTAATATTTTTATTGTGTAAGATTGTTTCTCATTTATTTTTAGATTTCATCATTTTTTCTATTTCTACGTAAAATATCATAAAATAATTTGTTTGGTGTTTTCGATGTCTATTTTATCCAGGATAAATGTTTTTCTTGTTGAAAATAGTATAATGATCATTCTTTATATCAGAATTATTCCATAACACACGTTGTTCTATTAACTGATTACTTTTTTAAAAAAAAAAACTGACTGAGATTTCGCGCCATGATGTAAGAATGTTGTTTTATATCTTTTGCATTCAAGTTACATTCAAAGATAAGATTTCGTCCTTATTTTTAAGAGCGCTTGGGTAGAAATTTTTCCACAATCTCTTGTTGTTGTTTTTTTCATCTAATAATCGTTTTATTCAACTTTGCCAATTAAAAAATCTAATTATGTCCAAATTTGCATGAAATTTAGCCCGTAATCGGTTCAATCCCTGAAAAACTCTTCTGTGGTCTGCTTCTAAAAAGAGATCATTATTTCTACTTTCATTGAAAGACTTATCCGTACAAAACCACTGGGAAATACCGATCTTACACATCTGAGTTCTTACTACGAGTTTACAAAAACGTGAAATATGCATATCAGGGATGGCCACATCCAGCAGACACAGCCAAACAGTAGAGAGGAAAATAGAGCATGGTATTACAATAATCAATTTCAATATGGACGCCACAAACAATTAACGAAAGTGAGAACCCGAGGGGTTACCGCCTTGGAACAGTTAGTGGCAAAACAATTTGCCATGGGGGGTTTGAACCAGGTTTCTAGAGTGCACCAACCTCACACTTGCCCCAACAGGTTCTCGTATCACAAATTAAGCACAAGTTGTCTTGGTGAACTAACTCCAACCCACCCATCGGCTCAACAATGTTGCATACAAAAGCACACAAACACATAAAACTATAAGAAACTAATAGCATTGCAAAGCCAAGGGGCGGGTACTCAATGATCTTACCGAGACCAAGAGCTCCTGTAGTAAAATCAGCAAGAACACGATGACAGGGATAAAAGAAACAAATCGAGCTTCTAGGTTCTTTTAAGAAACGATTTCCACATAAACCTTCATAAACTCTTAATCCCCTGCCACCGCCGTGCAACCAAAGAGGTTAGCATAATGATCAACTGTAGAAACTTACAAAAAGGCAGCAAGAATATATGGTGTACACCAGCCAATGTTAAGAGATATAGTGAAAAGGAAAATTGACCCTAATAATTATGGGAATGACTCGCTGTTCAACACAGAGGAGAGAAAACTTGTAGGGCATTTACAAGCGGGGCTGATTTTTGCCCAAAAGTTTGATTACCGCAAAACAGGTAGCTTACCATTGAAAACAGATGTCATTCTAGCTGAGCAACTGCTGCCATGTGAAAGTTTCCGGGAAAAGTAGCCTGCAAGAAATCTAAAATATCAAAGCCGTAGAAAAATTCTTGAATAAAAAATAGGAGCAGACCCTTAAAATGGTGGAGCAAGATAAATGTCTGCCAATGTTCTTGTACGAAAAAGCAATGTGTTTTCGAGAAACAAAATGCTAGCCGCAAGACAATAAATGATAACAATCTCTTCACGGACATGACCCATTACCTTGAGCAAAAGAAAAAAATATTCTATAAATATATATTCAGAAAGCAAAGTCTCACAAGATAATTGCACATCAATAAGCCCAAAACCTTCCACCAGTGTATTGGCGGACCAGGTAGTCCAGTTGACTTAATTGTCAGATCATGAAGAGGACAAAAGCCGTGTCTGTAGGGAGTCAGCACCATAAAGACTCCATGACTATTTCAAGATTATAAGATGAGCAAGTTGTCATTTGTGAGGTCATTGGATGTATCTCACCTAATTTACAACAGAGCATGTTAAAAGAAGGCACACTTAGTTTCTTGTCCTCACTGCAATCAAAATTAATTGACCAATGAAAATAAAACAACTGTACTGTAAATATGTTAAAGTTCGCCTTGTTGAAGATGTTACTTTATTCCATATTTGAATTGAAATTAGTTCCTATCCATAATTAATTGCCATGACTTTTTAAATACAGAATGAAATAATAATTTAACTATTTTAAACACAGGTCCGCACCTGGAATTTTGCTATTGAGACACCATATATAAAATGGCCTGTAAAGAATACAAATGGGATTTTTTTGAGAGATGAATATTTTCGCGATCGTCGTGAATTCGCTCTTAATTTTTGCGAAGTGCACTAGCCATATTGCTGGACTGTACGATTAAAACTGCCGTTGCTATTTATGTTCTGGGTTAATCGAAAATATCAAAAAAAGTGAAATATGCATATCAGGAATCGTCACACTCACAAAACACATCCGCCCTGCGCAGCGAAAAAGAAGAGAGGAAGAGTTTGTGTTTATGTATGTCAAATTCAAATAAGACACCACAAACAACTAGAATGTGTCCTCGGACTCTGATGCCCCCACTGCTGCAACATAATTTTTAATTAACAAAGGGCCATAACTCTGGTAAAAATGGTCTAAGGAAAAAATCCTTTCTTTACGATCATCTACACATCCTGCTTGATCATCTATGCAAGTTTGAAAGAAATCCGCCTTAATAGTTTTGGAGGAGTTGATGCCACAAGATTTGGGGGACGTACGGACGGACGTAACGGATGGGTGCAACTCTATATGCCTCCCACTTTGTGGGGGCATAATCACTGTTGTACATCGTCCACAGGATATAGCGCCTAAAAACAACGAAACCGAAAGTAGAATGGATAAGGTCGCGTTTACCCAAGGTAATGTTTCAACTTATTTCTCCATCAATACTTTTTCGATTTCTCTAAAGTAAACAAATTTGTGAAGCTAAATATGTCTGGTTTCGAAAGAAGTATTTGATTTTTCTGCACGTTGGGTAGTTTTTGTTAAATTTGCAAGGAAGTGTAGCCTGGTTGTTGGCATTTGCGAAATATGTTGGTATTTTCTAATAATCAAACCCAAAACGCATTTGCTATCTCAAAATCCGTCTGGAATTATAAAATATAGACTTTCTCCCACTTGTATTATAGCTGCCATTTACCAACTCGAGCTACTTTTTACAAAATTTGCGAAAAACGACCATGCTTTGTGTACAGTGTCTAGCACAGTTATGTACGGGGTGTAGATGGAAATTGTTTGCGATAGTACGGGGTGTAGTAGGTAAACGAATGCTATTCTCTGCAAAAATAAATTTCACATACACTGATTAAACGCGTAAACGTCATAGATACAAAACATGGAACGTATTGTTTCAATTTAAAGGTACGGGTGTTATCAGAGCGGAGGAGGTACCGCAGGCACTGGAAATTGCTTGCCACCTTTTGGAGACCAGACTTCAACCGCACCGGTCATTTCATATGACAATCTCCAAGCAGAAGGTTTACCCCATCAATGAGATGATTGCGGAGAGTGAGGGCGATTATTCGCCAATGTCCATGCCAGTATCCTCACATGGTCGAAGAAATTATCTTGAAGTAAGTACATTCACGTTGTATGTTACCTAAGCAAAATTAAGATAGGTTCTAAAACAAATACAGGGTGGTTTGCAGAAAATACACTATTTTAAATCGTTTTATTGAAACATAATTCACTAGAGGTTTTAAACAAACCTACAAGTAACGACAGATAACTTCGATTTCGGGAATTTTTTTCTTATAAATATACGAACATAATATTCAATGTCTTAACCTTTACTCCATAGATGCCGTTATGGCTTGGGCCACCAGTGTAGATCCAGATCAGCCGGCACATCCGTTCCGTCTGATCAGGATCTGCACTGTTCGCTTTCTGAATTATTAGGTTATATCTGACCTGAACGCGAACACGGCCGATCCTTATCATACAGCACGGATGTGCCGGCTGATCTAGATCTACACTGGTGGCAAATGCGTAAAACGCGAATATAAGGATTAAATGTTTTAAGGGGCCGTTTTTTTCGTATTTCGATTATTATTATTAAATGTTTGTTATCATATTCCATTTTTAAATTTTAGAAATCACATGTTCGACACGAAAAGAAGGGCAAAGCGAAAAGCTCACAGAAAGTTAGTGACAATATCGGGTCCAGACGATGCAGCAAGAGGTGCTCGGGGTATTCGCCAGCATTTCCGAGAGGACCATAGCAAATTATTGGCAGACCGCAGAGCAAACATAGTTCGATAAAATTAAAAGCTTTTATTATATAATGATGAGTACACGGACCAAGGACAAACAGAATTAAAGCTTTTATTATACAATGATGAGTACACGGACAAAAAGTTTAAAGCTTTTATTATACAATAATGAGTACACGGACAAAAACATAAAGCTTTTATTATACAATAATGAGTACACGGACAAAATCAATGCATAAATCAGTACCATCGTTGTAAACATCGGATAACGGCAGATTGATTCAGAGATAAACGGAAACTTCAATGTTGATAATTCAGACAAATTTATGCAAACAATGGGTTACACTTGGACTCTTGTTTTTGGGTTATTTGTAAATATTATTTAACTTGATTTTGTTTTATAGATTAATAGTAATATAAAACGGAATCTTTATTAATAAATATGCGTAAATAATAAATATTATTATACTGCAAAGAAAGGGGTAGATTCACGAATGCCCAATATTGGCCTAAAATTATCTCAAATTTTCAAATTGCATTTACATCACTGAAAGTGTGCTTTTTATAATCAGTAATGGTTGTTTTCTTGAAAAGATAAACAGTGAAGACGAACCCATAAACCAAAATAAAAAATTATGTATGTTAAATGTGTCTGAAATTTGAAAATCTTTGCCAAAATGCAATTTTTTGTTAAATTTTCATCATATTTTGGTGATTTTCATATTGGGCACAGGCTTCGACCAAACTAATTTTAAGTATTTTCTTTGTATAAACGTGAGCTGAATTCATGGTCAAAATTTGATTTTGGTCGAGAAGTGTGCTCTTATCGAAATCCTCTAAAATATGCTGTGAAAATGAACAAAAATATGAATTTTTGCACATTTTCATCATTTTTAGCAATTTTGATGGCCCCTTGTCAAACTCCTTTAGGAGTAATCAATATAAAATTTTGAAATATGAAAAGTATAACCATTTATGTATTAAATGGCATTAAAATTTAAGATATGTAACAAAATTAAAAATTTTACATATTTTTAGGCCAATTTTGAGCCTTCGTGAACCTACTCCTTTGCTTGAATTTGATTGGATAATTTGCCGTTGATGTATATCCGTATTTACGGATCGGCCGTAGATATGAACGCACGTGCATTAATTTCCCTCTCTGGCCTCCCACCTTTTGTTGTCGTCCGCCATTTTGTTTTGATTTTCCGGAAAAATGCATAATTTGAAGCCGATCTTGTAAATTATAAAGCGGTATGTTTAGGGATTACTAAAAATGTTACAGAAAATATTTGTGTTATGTTTTCAACGTTGAAAACGATCGGATTATTCTCAAATTTTGTAAATAAATATCAAATCGATAATCCATTCATTTTCTATAGAAGTGACGTCATGCAGGTAAATTAATGACGTCAGACATGTAATTATTGAGGTTCTCAGAGGGGAATTAGGCCGTGCGGCATTAAATAAGCGAAATAAATTAAAAATCGATATTTTCTTATTATTTTTGTCTGAAAAAGTTTTTGCAGTATAATAAAACAATTATTTGGTTCCTTGAAAGGGTATGTGAGAATATATTGCCGGTCTGGGTGTCATATTATCCCTCGCCTGCGGCTCGGGTAATATGACACCCAGACCGGCAATATATCCTCACATTCCCTGTCAAGAAACCAAATAACTATATATTATTATACTGCAAAGAAATTTGCTTGAATTTGATTGGATAATTTGCCGTTGATGTATATCCGTATTTACGGATCGGCCGTAGATATGAACGCACGTGCATTAATTTCCCTCTCTGGCCTCCCACCTTTGTTGTCGTCCGCCATTTTGTTTTGATTTTCCGGAAAAATGCATAATTTGAAGCCGATCGTGTAAATTATAAAGCGGTATGTTTAGGGATTACTAAAAATGTTACAGAAAATATTTGTGTTATGTTTTCAACGTTGAAAACGATCGGATTATTCTCAAATTTTGTAAATAAATATCAAATCGATAATCCATTCATTTTCTATAGAAGTGACGTCATGCAGGTAAATTAATGACGTCAGACATGTAATTATTGAGGTTCTCAGAGGGGAATTAAGCCGTTCGGCATTAAATAAGCGAAATAAATGAAAAAAATGATATTTTCTAATTATTTTTGTCTGAAAAAGTCTTTGCAGTATAATAAAACAATTATTTGGTTCCTTGAAAGGGTATGTGAGGATATATTGCCGGTCTGGGTGTCATATTATCCCTCGCCTGCGGCTCGGGAAATATGACACCCAGACCGGCAAAATATCCTCACATTCCCTGTCAAGAAACCAAATAACTATATAACACGTGGTAATAATATGATCAGTTTAATAGATTTATGATAGAAGAAGTTTTATTTTTGGATTGTTTTTGTGATTTTGTATACTTGTCCCTACTCTGTTTGTTAGGTATAGATTCCAACTACTTACATGCTTTTGCATTCCTTTTGCGATACATCTGAGCAACGAATAAAAATATTCATGAAACGATAACCTGGAATGGGACGATTTCAGCTTCAATTGACTAAACTGAACCATACTGGCAGTGATCTCTAGCGTTGTAAAACACATAGCCCTAGGAATTTAGTATCAGTTACGTTTTTTCCAAATAAATTCGTCGGTACAAACAAATTATTTACGTTACATATAGTCAGTTTAAGTAGACAATAGTGTTAAAGTATAACATAATAATAATAAAACATATCGAATTTTGCAACGATAGTGAATTAAAATTTCTGCCCAAATTAAAATTCCGCCAAACAATTTTTTTCGGGATTGAACGAATTATATTACCTGTTGACCTTAATAGTCAACTTGCAGCTCTTGAAGTATTTTTGATTGTACATCTCTGTAAGTTTTCATCAAATTGAGCCATATTGTATACGATTTCACTATATTTTATGACGGATACGGGCTTGAATCCCGGATTATCCCAAATACATGTACTCGTGCTAATAAATTGTTAACAAACGGCGCATATAAAAAATAATACTAAACTTACTATGACCATTTTCTAACCAAGTTTAAATTCAAGTTATTTGAACTTGATTCGTTACTGGCACTTTGCAAGAAACTAACAAAACACTTTTAAAGTCATTATATAAGAAAAAAAACGATAAAAGTTTTTCATAAGTAACATCAATACACGAAGGCACGGTGTGCATTCTATAAAACACACAATAAAAACGTAGCTTATCACAAAAGTCGATACATGTATGCAAAAAGTTAAACACACCCGGTAAACACTGCATCCTTCACCTAAAAGTGATGTTATGAAACAGAGGCATGCTGACTTCGGTGCTGGAGGCATCGATATAGTAAGGACACAAACGTGAGGTAATTTCTTTTTCTTTCATGAAAACCATACTCGCTTAAAAAAAAATCATTTCACGTAGATATGTTTGAACATCACGTTCGATGTCATTTTCCTCCAGATATTTCCAGATGACATCGAGCATGAGGTTCAATCATACCTACCTCGAATGACATTCTTTTTTTTTGAAAACGGATAATGTTTTCTTGAAAAAAAAAGAAATGACCTCACGTTTATGTCCTTACTATATCGATGCCTCCAGCACCGAAGTAAGCATGCCTCTGTTTCATAACATCACTTTTAGATGAAGGATGCGGTGTTTACCGGGTGTATTTAAAGACTAATGTAAACGTTTAAATGTTAACTTTAAAACTATTGTTTCAATCATTTGCATTTCTTTTTGTGCACTGCAAGTGACGATCGCCATGCGAATGCTTTTCCGCAGTTCCCGCACAAGTACCTCGGCTCTTGATGCTTTCCTCTTTGGTGTGCCCTCAAGTATTCTTTTGTTTTGAAGTCCACTGCGCACAGGTCACAATGAAATTCTGAGTTAGCATTTTTCCCACAAAACAAGCATATGTCTTCTCAATGAGGAATGACCCGTAAATGATTTGCCGCAGTCATTGCAACTAGAAACTGATAATTTGTTGTGACAAATCCATTGATCGGCAGGACAGTTCCATCTGCAGTTATATAAGATAATAATCGTTACAATAAGCAATCAATCTTCTGAAACCGTTTTTAAAAATTCAGAGGATTAAGTAGTCCATCCCGGAAAACAACATATCCCGTTAGTTAAGAAAACAACCTGAAATATGCATATCAAGAATTGCCACATTATACAGTATATTACTTAATTTAATAATATGTTTTTCAGGCGTAAACAATACAATAATAACATTTTGTACTAAGCAAAAAACAAACGTATGCCAATTATTGTATTAAGAGAATTACGATATCTTTTTTTTTTACAATGACTATAACAAAACTTAAGTATGGCGACTAAAACGTTTTTATGGAGGACATGTGCTAATGCATTACTTAAAAAAATATTCTCTTATGCAGTCTTTTAAGTGTCTGATCGAGCATCTACATGTCTTGTGTGTAGGAAAGTTTATTTATCCACGCATTCGAACATTTCCATTCGCCGAATTTCTATGAAGACTTTTCACTCTTTATACGTATAAATATCAACTGACACAATTCAGCTTTTGGTTGTGATGGTGCGA
Organism: Corbicula japonica; assembly: GCA_038501625.1. Classification (NCBI taxonomy): domain Eukaryota; kingdom Metazoa; phylum Mollusca; class Bivalvia; order Venerida; family Cyrenidae; genus Corbicula; species Corbicula japonica. Next base: position 9,173,787 of record JAZAYU010000004.1, on the reverse strand, counting down.
CAACAAAATATTAAACATAGTTGCCGCATACTGTTGTAAGGGTGCGTTCAAAACAGTAACTAGAGAGAGACTACTTACCAAATAACTCATCTTCATAATCCAATTTGTCCATGATTAAGTCTGAAATGATAGCATTTCCAAATAAAACTAATATACAATATTTATCTATAAAATGATTTGACTACTAGACACCGTACACATACTACTAAACCCTGTTCATTGGATATCTACACCCCGTTCATTTAAATGTGTTTTTGTTGCTAGACTCTGTACACAAAGCATGGTCGTTTTTCGCAAAATTTGTTAAAAGTTGCCCGAGTTGGTGAATGACGGCTTTGATACAAGTGGGGGAAAGTCTGTATTTTATCATTTCATACTGATTTTCAGAAAACAAATGGGTTTTGAGTTTGATTATTGGAAAATATCAACATTGTTTGCAAATGTCAACTACGAGGCTACACTTACTCGCTAATTTAACAAATACTGACCAACGTGCAGAAAAATCAAATACTGCTTTAAAAACAAGACTTATTTGGCTTCAAAAATATGTTCACGTTAGAGAAATCAATAACGTATTGATGGAGAAATAAGTTGAAACATTACCTTGGGTAAACGCGACCTTATCCATTCTACTTTCGTTTTCGTTGTTTTGAAGCGCTATATCCTGTGGACGATGTACAACAGTGATAATATACGAAAATGAACACATTTAGTTATCGCTTCAAGCAGATTAGATACAATTAACGGTTCGAGATTCGAAATCACTGCATTGATGACAAGCGTCAAATCATGGAGTAAACTCGCAGCCGACGATATAACTGTTTTCGGTGATTTGTGGGGGTGGGGGGGGGGGGCTATTTCTTGTACGATGTACAACAGTTTGAGTTTAAATATATATTTGATTCAAATAAACCTATCATGTTATATTGGAAATTCTATTTATACAGAATAAAACTATAAATGGGGCGCGTCACGGGAAAAGGTACCTTCGGACAGCTGACGTCAATCTTTGAAATGACGTCATAAATTTGAGCAGACGACACTATTTATTATTCATTGCGCGGTAAAAATACCATTTTATTGTCGAAATGTGTAACAAAATTACATTTTAGTTATAAGAAATGGATTTATAGTTGTAAGTTCTTTCTTAATTTGGCAAAAACTAAAATATCACTTAAAATGACCGAAGGTACCTTTTCCCGTGACGCGCCCCAAATATGAAATACTTCAGAATGGCGCGAAACATTTAAAAAAAAGTTGACGTCAGTTTGCGTAACGGCGCTCACAACCTTAGTTTTCAGGGGGTAGGACGTGGCACTGCTTCCGAAGATAGTTAAGCGAGGACAATGTTTCATTGGGATACAAATTTCGGTTTAGTCGGCCTTTTTCGAATGGAATTATTTTGCAAGAAAATAGTAATTATTATTAATAGTAATTGCCTTCACACAATATTTACCTTAGGCAACTGGTCGCGAAATGCACATGTGGACTTTAAAGTAAATATTGTATGAAAAGGTGAAATATGCATATCAGGAATCGCCACATCCAGAAAAAACAGCCTCCCCACACAGTCAAGAAGAAGAGAGGGAAAGAGCATGGTTAAGGCACGTATCTTGCAAAATAAATTCATTTTTTCTTACAAGGCCGACCAAACCGCCATTTCTATCCCAATGCAACATTGTCCTCGCTTAACTATCTTCGGAAGCAGTGCCACGTCCTACTCCCTGGTTTTTATCATTTCATATAAAGTTCTGCACACCTTTCAACCAGATATGGTGAATGCCGTGGGTATGTCGACGATAGTTGCGTATGTAGAAAAGACCGACCGACCGAGAGACCGACCGACCGACAAGCTCACTCCTATATACCCCACCAAACTTCGTTTGTGGGGGTATAACTATATATTTATGTATTTTTTTTATCATAAATAACCTAATATATATAAAATAAATTTAAAAAAGCGAACCATGCATATCCTAATCAGATGGCATGAATATGCTGGCTCATCTGGATTTACACTGTGGTAAATGCCATAAAGGTGTATATATGGATGAAATTTTTAAACTCACAATTACATCTTATTGAATTCCCATAAGGCATCGAACATCAAGCCTTCCATGTTATTTTTATATAGAATATAAGTTTTTATAAGAAAATTGGCAGGACCAGCAAAACTGCTTCAATGATTTCCGAGTGCTTCAAGGTTTCAATGCACTATTTTTCAAAGTTTCGCTATATTACTAAATTTACCTTGGAAAATTCATTTTTGCCCAGAGGAAATAATGAAAACCAGAGACAGGCAAACTGACAGATCCTTTATACATAAATATGTTGTGATCTAGACTAAATTTACATTATATCTTAAATAAAATTATTTGCCCTTTATTAATGCTATGCAATACAATACCTTTAAATCAGTCTAATACTGAGTAGACAGTGGTCACAGGGTTATCCAAAGCGGCATGCTATGCTGTCTGGCGAACATTTCAGCAGCAATTATATATGCAATCAGCCAAAAAACATCCATACCCTGAAATTGTTAAGAGATACATGAAGAAATGAAATGTTTACCAGAAACATATATTTTCTGAAATAGAGAACTTTACTTTGATTTCTTTTTTTTAATTTATTAAACCATACACGATCAAAGAGCTATTAAATAAAAAAATAAGTGGAATTTAAAATATGGCATGTATAATTTAAATATTATCCCCATACAGTACTGAAAATCAAGAAATTGACAAACGAAACTGAGTATAAATGGAAATGAAACGCTATTCACTCTATGTTGGAACGGAAACCAATGGAAACGGAACGAAATCGGAATGGAAACGCAACAGAGCGCTAAAAAAGCTTGATACGGTTAAAACGCTATAATCGGAGTGTTCGGAACGCTAGAAACGGTAGAAATGAAATAATCGGAACGCTAGAAATGGCCCGCTTATTTATAGTAGCGTTTTTACCGTTTCTAGGTCAACCGATTATTTATAGTAACGCTCTAACCGTTTCTTTGTACGAAATTAATTTTAACGAAAAAAATAGCTGTCAAAATGACGATTCCTGGGACACTTGTTTCAAGTAATAATAAGTCTTAATATATACTATCATTCAGCGCTGATCGAGCAATTGTTACACCTAGAGAGGATGTGTGTGCCACATGTGAAAGCCAAAGAAAGAAGATGATGATGGCAGTTGATGAGGAAGAGAAACTACAAGCCACTCAGAACTTAAGCACATTGAAAACCCACAGAAAGAAAGATCTGTTTACAACGCCTGTATTTAGAGAGCGAAACAAACATACCAGGATTCACGGGAAGAAAGATATAATCATTATACTTTCGATTTCGCCCAGTGCGTCTCTATACCACATTTCTTTAGACAACTCGGCCGGGTTTACTTCACATCTTTACGCAAAGTTCAGATATTTGGTGTGCGAATTGATGGGGAACCAATACAACTAAACTTCCTCGTGGATGAAGCTGAAACCATTGGAAAAGATGGCACCAGCACCCATGGTCCCAACGCGGTCATCTCTATGCTACACCATGTACTTGATGTGTATGGCCAAGGAGAACCATGTATAGCGTTGCACGCTGATAACTGTCCAGCGAAAATTATCTTAGCTCTTTTATGCATATTTCACCTTTTTATGACAATTGATTATTTTCTGTTTTATGTTTGATATGGAATAGTAAATAGTATCACAGTATTTACCCAAGCTGTCCAATATCTAAACTGCAATATGACGTAGAATGCATGTAACGAATTAAATGCTAAATATGTTAATTCATTTATAAAGGGATCATACATAGTCGTAAGAACGAAAACCTTTTAATCCATATATAGTTTTTAAATATCAATGATTATTTACAGTTTTAACAGAACTGCCCTTTTTTAATCTGAAAAAGGCTTTGCCATTATAAATCAATTGTATATGATTAAAATCGTTCTGCTTTTGTTAAATATGATGTTTAAATTTAAATGTTTCAACTGACAGGTCAAAATAAGAACCGGTTTCTCATTGGTTATCTGGTTTGGCGAGTGGTGACAGGAAGGAATCAGTCCGTGGAATACTTGATGCAGGTACCTGGGCATGCTAAATGTTTGGTAGATGATGGATTCGGGCACTTGAAACGTCTTTACAGGGGATTTAATTATATAATAGAATATGCCAAATGTTGGTGTGATTTTAATTTTAGGTTGAGTAAAATCAATTAGAGTATTGTTTAGGTCCCGATTTTATACTCAAGCCACAGGTGGTGGAGGATTTACTGGAATCACTGTCTGTCCGCCCGTCGCGAGACAAAGGGACATACTGTGGTGGGAATAGATATCACATTCAGTGATACTTTAATTTAACGACGCTACGTTCACTACTATTAGATTAGGAAACTGGTTGTTGATTCGTAACTGAAATGTGCAAGGAATAATTAAATCTTGTTTTTAAGAAAGAAAAAAAAACGTTTACAATGGTTTAAGATAAAAGTGGCTAATTGTTATTTGCATCATTACAGGAGATCAAACGTGGAGACCCTAGACAAATTGGAAGAGGAAGTTAAGTCGTCTGCCCGTCAAAACGACGCTGTTCGATATCCAGCATGGCAGTGGCGTGACTGGAAATCCTTGATCGGTCCATTGTTCAAACAGATACCGGGCGTTCGGTGAGAACTTTACTTTCTACATTTAAAAAATCAGTATTTGCCGTAACTTTTTTTTTCTTGCAACTATCCAAAATAGAAATCAAATGACAATTTTTAATTAATTTATGACCAGTTCTAATGGAGTATTACTAAGCCCGGCTCCTGTGTAATGGCCAATTGTTAAGTCGACAAAATATATAAAACATTTAATGCGCATTATTATAGTTTTTGAATTAGCATAACGGTTGCATTTTTTTTGAGAAAGTACCAGTACTTCAGGATGACTGCAGACGAGCCATGTATCGTTACGGTACGACAAGGCAACGTAGAGCCAGAGATAAAGATAAATATTCTCCGTACTGCCGCCCAAATCAATCCAGATGATCTCCCGCCCGTCCTTCTGCCAGGTGGACTGACCCGTCAGCGAAAAGAGTATTTGTACAAAACAGTCCGCCAGTATCTTCATACGGACAACCAGGAAGCTACATGTCCAACACCATAATAAGACATTTTGACGCATGTTTATTTCATGTATAAACCGGTCAGTGACGTCAGCTAACTAATATGGTAATGTAAAAACTATGGGATTTTGATGTCCATTAATTCTATTAAAAGCCAATAATATTAAACTGATTTTATTGTCGTTGATAAAAACATGAATACACTCGTTTTACAAAACAGAAAGAGATAGCTACGGCTACACAACCGGTATAGCGTGGTTTCGTTATTGTAAAAGAAGCCTTAGATTTACAATTCACCTGATGAAATTCAAGAACTTGATAATTCATGCTGTACAACGTAGCTTCGTAGATTTCATCTTTTTAAATGCAATGTATTACGGTTCGTGTAAAAAAACTAGTGTGGAGAATTGTTACTTCGCCTCCTTACGACGTGAGACAAAATTATTTAAATAAGGGTTTTCGCAAATAATATAATAAAAAGTAATTGCTTTGAAATTGTTTTACCCGAATCGGGGGGTAGGACGTAGCACGGCTTCCGAAGATAGTTAAGCGAGAACAATGTTGCATTGGGATAAAAATGGCGGTTTAGTCGGCCTTTTTTCTTAAAATTGGATTTATTTTGCAAGGTGCGTGCCTTCATACTATATTTAATTTAAAATCCACCTGTGCATTCTGCGACCAGATGCCTAAGGTCCCCAATTAGCATCCCCCCACGCTCGAAAGAAAACAGGACATGCCGTTATCTGGCATTCGAGGATTGGGACATTCCCTTTTTGGCTTTTTGGTTCTATTTTTTTTAAAGTAAAAGGTTTGTGCGTTTAAAATTGTAAAGTATAGTTTTAGTTACTCATGTTTATATTTAAAGCAGTTGTCCCAATACATTTTAATATTAACAACTGGCAACGGTATAAAACTGTTCCTGAATTTACGTTTGTTGTTCACAATAGTAATATGTTTTCGTGACATATAATGTCACACTAACCTAGTTGTGTCCATATGTATGCCTTGATGGCATGGGTGAACAGTGTAGATCCGGATCTGTCGGTGAATACATGCCACCTAATCGGGATCGATGCTGTGCAGAAAAGATTTATTGATTATTTAGTCACTTCCTGAAAAAAAATTGCAATCTGTGCAGATCCGGATTGGGGGCATGGCACAGACGTGCGACTGATGCGGATCTGCTCTGGTCGCACTTGTATAAAAGAACATATGTGGAGAGCAATGGGATAAGGTATATAGCTACGTTGAGGACTTATTGTTATCTTTGTTGTTTTTTTAATGAGATCAAGAGTAATTATTAATGCAGTAAATTTTTTGTATAAAAGGCTCATAAACTTCAATGTTATATTTATTTATAACAGACAACAATCTAACTGTAAAACAATTTTTCAGTATTTTTCAGATTTGAGGCCAAGCAGCGGATAGATGAATTATATGCATGTATTACTGCTTTATCTGTCAATTTTTAAGCCATTCTTACAAAGTAAAATGTTTCAACAAATGAATACATTTATATTTACACAGTAGTACACAATGCGGGTTTATTTATGAATTAATCTTTGAAAACCCATCTCTCTAATGGGCCAGACTTAAGGTTTTAAGCAAGTAGAATTTAACTAAATAATGAATACGATAGGTACATTTAAGAAATCAGTTTATTTGGATTTAATATTTGAGCAAAATTGCAAGTTTAAAAAAAAAGATACAGTTAAATGACTGCAAACTCAGAGGCTCAATATTTCTAACATAAATAGAAGGTTAACTTAAATTTCCTTTTTTTACAACCTAACTGCCAAATAAATGGCATCCTATACTTGTTTAATTGTTTTTCAGATTACTAATGGAGGTGGCTGGTTTCTTGGGTGTTTCAGCTGGTTGTGTTGGTTGTATATTGGTGTCTGTGCAGATGTAGGGACCAAGAATCGGGGTTCAATAGGTATTTTAAAATATGACAGTTAATCTAAAAATAGCGTCTATGAATGTTCAAGGCTTAGGGGACAGACTTAAAAGAAAAGATGTATTTAATTTTTTGAAAACAAGAAACTATAACATTTATTGTATACAAGATACTCACTTTATCGATAAGGAGGAATTTCTTATTAGAAGTCAGTGGGGATATGACTGTTTTTTTCAGTAATTTCAATAGTCAATCAAGGGGTGTGGCAGTATTGATAAATAATAACTTTGATTTTAAATTGATAAATATGGAAAAGGATACAGATGGAAATCTTTTAATAATTAATTGTGAGATTGACAAAAAATTGTTTACATTAATTTGCATATATGGTTCAAATAGAAACGACCCTGGCTTTTATACAAATATTAAAAATTAAGTGTGTAATATAAACAACAGTTGCATAATTGTAGGTGATTACAACTTAGTCCTAAACCCTGATAAAGATTGTTTCAATTATAAGAATGTGAACAATCCAAATGCAAGAGATGTTGTCTATAAAATATTATTGAAAAAGAATATATAGATGCATGGCGCGAAAAAAAATATGGAAAAACAAGAGTTTACTTGGTTTAAAAAAACCGGTTAAGAAAGCTAGGCTTGATTTTTTTCTCATATCTAATGATCTTTTTACTGACCTAGATGAGGCAAACATTTTACCAGGTTACAGAACAGACCACTCATTAATTATGATAAGTATTGATATAGGTAAGTTTCAAAGGGGTAAATCATATTGGAAATTCAATCACTCATTACTTAAAGATATTGAATATGTTAATCAAATTAAAAATGTTATTAAAGAAGTAAGACAATTATACACTGCAGAAGTTCAAAATTATGACCGCCCCATAGAGGAAATAAGCGATAAAGATATTGTATTAACAATTAATGACCAACTCTTCTTTGAAACTCTTATGATGCAAATTAGAGGTAAAACAATTTCAATTTCCTGTCACAGAAAAAAGCAAGACGAACACAAAGAACAACACTTATTAAATGTCATTGCCAAATTGGAAAATAGTAATGATTTGGAATCTTCTATTTTAGAAGATAAGAAAAGTGAACTTTTAACTTTAAGGAAAAAGAAATTGGAAGGTTCTCTTATTCGCTCTAGAGCTAAATGGTTATTAGAAGGTGAAAAACCATCAAATTATTTCTGTAACCTTGAAAACAGGCATTATGCATCTAAATTTATGAATTCACTTTATTCAGATACAGGGGAAGTCCTTAAAACTCAGGAAGAGATGTTAAAACAGACTGAAAAGCATTACAAAAATTTATATTCTTACAGAGAAGTAATTGAAACCAACCTCAACACTTTGTTTGATAATACTAACTTTAAAAAACTCTCTGAAATAGAAAAAGAATCACTCGAAGGGGAATTAACATATGAGGAAATGCTAAAAAGCTTGAAGAATATGTGAAATTTTTCATCACCAGGGAACTCAGGTTTCACAGCAGCTTTTTATACATTTTTTCTGGTCAGATATTGGTCATTTTTAGTCCGGTCAATCAACTTTGGTTTTAGGAGTGGCGAATTATCAGTCACACAAAAACAAGGTGTCATTACATGTATACCTAAACCTGAAAAAGATAAAATGTTTTTAAAAAACTGGAGACCCATTTCACTCCTTAATGTTTCATATAAAATAGCTTCAGCAAGTATAGCAAATAGATTGAAAATGGTATTAAGTAAAATTACAAGTGAGGACCAAACTGGGTTTATTTCAGGAAGATTTATAGGGGAGAATATACGCCTTATATATGATGTGATGTTTTACACTGAAAAATATAAAAAAAACAACAAGGTATGCTCCTTCTAATAGATTTTGCAACCGCTTTTGACTCTATTTCATGGAGCTTTATGAATAAGGTTTTAGAGTTCTTTAATTTTGGTGAACAATTTAAGAGATGGATAAATATTTTTAACAAAAACATTCAGTCTTGTGTAACTATTAATGGTCACCTATCTGATTGGTTTTATGTACATCGTGGTTGTCGTCAAGGTGATCCTCTGTCCACTTACCTGTTCATTCTGTGCGCTGAGATCCTATCTTTGCTCATAAAAAATGAAAACAATATAACTGTTATTAAAATAAATAATCAAGAATTTCGTATATCGCAATATGCAGATGACACTTCTTTACTATTGGATGGCACCGAAAAGTCACTTTTAAGTGCTATGAAAGTTTTAAAATGTTATGATAGCATTTCAGGACTAAAGGTAAATGTGGATAAAACAAAGGCAATTTGGATTGGATCTCAAAAAGGCAGTAACAGACATTTATGTCCAAATTTGGGATTAAACTGGGAAACTGAAAACTTTAAGCTATTATGGGTAATATTTTCTACTAATTTAAATACAATGATGGACATTAATTATTCATTAAAAATTGAGGAGATTACAAAGACTTTTAGCTTCCTGGTGTAAACGAATAATTACACATATTGAAAAAAATGTGGTCATTAAAACTTTGGCTCTTGCTAAATTAAATCATCTCATCATAAGTCTTCCAAATCCAAGTGCTAATATTGTAAAAACTATTCAAAACCTGTTTTACAAATACCTTTGGGGCTCTGGGCCAGATAAAATAAAAAGGAATACTATTACACAGAAGTATGAAAAGGGTGGTCTTAGATTTATAAATTTAGAAAACTTCATGAATGCTATTAAACTTACCTGGTTAAGTAGAGAAAGTAAGATGAATACTAAATATTTTGAATTTGTTAAAGGAACATGTCCACTATTTACAAACTACAATAAATTTGGAAGTATGTACACTTCACAGCAAGTCAGATTGGTAGAAAATGAATTTTGGAATCAAGTATTTCAAGCCTATTCTTTATTATCAAATAAAATAAAACCTAATAACTGGTTGGAATTTTTGCAAATTCCTGTTTGGCATAATAGCAATATTAGGATAGGAGGAAAACCAATCTTTGATAATAGATTTGTAAATAAGGGTATTCTTTTTATTAATGACTTTATGAATGTAAGTGGTAGGTTTCTTTCATTTGAACAATTTACTAATTTATATGGAGAAACAACTAACTTTCTGCAATATAACAAAATTATTTTTTCATTAAGGGGTTATTTAGATAAAATAAGAATAGCTCACAAAGCAATTAATAGTGTTTTTCCCCTACAACCTCTCACTACTAAATTGATCAATGCATGCGATAAAGGTTGTTGACTTATTTATGACTGTTTAAACAGTAATGACTCTGTATCAAATGCAAATCACAAATGGCAGCTAGATCTACCCACCATAAACTTAGATTGGCAAAAAATATATAAACTCCCATTTTTCTGTACAAAAGATTCAAAACTACAATGGTTCCAGTTTAGAAAAAATCATCGAATACTAGGTACTAATAATTTACTTTTTAAAATGGGAATAAGAAATGATAATCTTTGTTTTTTCTGTGGAATAGAACCTGAAACTTTATGTCACTTATTCTGGGACTGTCAAATATCGAATAGATTTTGGGCGAATTTAAAAGCAATGATTACTGTTAAATGCCCTAATATAATTATAGAATGGTCAAAACCAGACATAATGCTTGGTAAAAGAGAGCTCCAAATTGCCTTAAACACAATTATTTTAGTAGGTAAATACCATATTTACCAAAACAAAATGAAACACACTCTTCCACATATGCCATCCTTTAGAAATCAGTTAACATTGTTAATAAAAGCAGAAAAATTTAATGCCAAACAAACATTCAAACTAGACAATTATGAAAAATATGGGGTCCATTTTCTGCACTCTGCACAGACAACCAGTGATACTTAACATGCCTACTTGTTATATATTTCATAAGTCCTTAGCCGGCCTCCTCTATCAATAATATATAGTTTATATGTTTCAGCTTTACGAGTTACAGACCATCATCCAAATGTTCTTGTACACCTGAAAAAACTTTCTTCCTTTTATCTCTCCCTATCCCTCCATTCTTTTTACCATATTATTAAAAAGGTAAAGCAATTACATTTATACTCTACACTATATTGAACATGATTTAACAACTGTATAGATCCAATTTGGATATTTTGATGTGTTAAACATTGTCAAATTGTATTTTGATACAGAAACCTTACTTTATAGTAATGTTTAGCATAACAAGATGTACTGTGGTATCATTTTATTTTGCGAGGACATATTTTCGTTCGTAGAAAAATGCCATTTTTCATACCGACATAAATTCATGAATTTGTATTAAGTTTAATGATTGATAACTAAAGGCTTAATTAGGCTGGGGTTTAATGATGTACACTTTCCCATGCACAAAATATGCGAAAATAATGTCCACGCAAAATAAAACGCTTCCACAGTGATAGAAGAGAAATATTAAAAGTAGTCATTCATTTTGATACATATATTGTGTTTGTTGATTATTCTGTTCTGGTTCTATTTCATATATCATTATTAATTTGACCTTTTTAGATTGAGGCACTTTAACTGTATGTAATAAATCAAAACAAAATATATTTGTATTTTAGATCACTTAAGAACTTAATCATATTTGGTAATGCTTAGCAGATAAAATGTACTGTGGTATCATTTGATTTTGCGATGACAAAATTTCATGCAGAAATCGAAAATGCCATTTTCATACCGGCAAAAATTCTAGAATTTGTACTAAGTTTAATGATTGAAAAAAAGGCTTAATTTCGCCAGGGTTTAATTATGCAAACTTCCCAATGCATAAAATATGCGAAAATAAGGTCCACGCAAAATGGAATGTTTCCACAGTGATACAAGAGAGAACATCTAAAAGTAGCCATTCATTTTGAAAGACATTTATTGTGTTTTGTTGATAATTCTGTGCTGGTTCTATTTCATGTATTATTATTACTATGTTCTTTATATATAAAGGCACCAAAACTGTATAAATCCAAAAAAAATGTGCTTTAGAACAATTAAGAACTTATCCATACCTAGTTATATTTTCTTATAAAGAACATTGAAACTGTACACTAACAAGTGCAATAAAAGAACAGAGCACTAACACACTTGCTATGAACTATGACATTTTGTTTTGTACATGTATATTGCTTTACTGTAATAAAAAGTTACACAAAAAAATTGTAAACCTTCATACACACTGAACTGCCCACTGCCAATCCTTACTAATACGACCTTGTTTCTCCCCTTTACTTAGAAAAATGGTAAACCTGTTTCTGCAAGTTGGATATTTATGCAAAGAACAAAGCATGAAAGTTTCCTTACTTACTTAACAGTGCACAGGTCATGACCCAGACAAGTTACATAACTCTGGCTACCTTATTTCTGGGGTTATCTCCCCATGTTGTACTTATAGAAATGGTTAACCTGTTTTAGTCAAGTTGGATTTTTCTCAATTTCAATAATGCCGCTAATAAATGCCACCCTTCCCAATACTTTCATCATCGGTGTTTTAATTATTTCTAGGCATTTTTTTACATTAAATACTGTAAATGTTCCAGTTTTGTCTTAAATAATCTGTACTTTATCATCTTAGATTATAGGTTACATCATTTGATTTTTATGTTAAATTTTTTTCATGTACAGGTTCTTGCACCAGAAAGTTGTTTCCATTATTTAGAACTAACTTGTGATTTTAGTTGCTGTTTTAAAACTGTGCTGTCATTATAAAAAGGTGAAATATGCATATCAGGAATCGCCACATTCAGAAAAAAACAGCCTCCCCACACAGTCAAGAAGAAGAGAGGGAGAGAGCATGGTTAATAAAATGATCACTTTCAAAAGAGACACCACAAACACCCGAGGGGTTACCGCCTTGGAACGGTCAGTGGCAAATCAAATTGCCACTGGGGGTTTAAACCAGGTTCTAGGGTGCACCAACCTCACACTTGCCCCAACAGGTTCTCATATCACAAAACAAATTTTCTTGGTGAAACCACTCCAACCCACTTATCGGCTCAACAATGTTGCATGCAAAAGCACACAAACATATAAAACATAAGAATCTAATAGCATTGCAAAGCTAAAGGGCGGGTGCTCGATGATCATGCCGAGTTCAGAGCTCCTGGAGTAAAATCAGCAAGAACACGATGACAGGGATACAAGAAACAAATCGAGCTTCTAGGTTCTTTTAAGAAAAGATTTCCCCAGAAACCTTCATAAACTCTTTAACCCCTGCCACCGTCGTGCATCCAAAGAGGTAAGCATAATGAACAACTGTAGAAGGGTTAATCACCAGGCATGCAGAGCGCTGCAAAATGTCATGTTGGTAACCTTTTTTTTTAAATTTACAGATGGATTTTGCGAATCACTGGGAGAAATAAGCATTGCCCTATATCTTCCTAAGTTTGTAAATTAAATCTCCATAAAAAACTGGCTGTGAAATACCTTGTTGCAATAGTGATTTTAAACTGTACCTGTATGTATGAATTAGATCTGGGTATAGAACTTGCAAAATGTTTTCCTTAATTTGTGATACCGATAACCTTGTTATAAATTTGTACCATGACAAACTTCGCTACCGGGGCTATATGTGTTTTCCGAACACAGCTTCTTGTTTGTTTTATATAAACAGACATACATGTAGAAGTTGGAAAAGACTGAGTAGAATATATAAAGGAAATGACAAAATTTTAGGATTTTCAGTTAGTTTTTAATCATCTGATTTTATATTAATTTACATTTGAAATGATATCAATTCACCGACAGAATATAACTTTCTAAACTCGAACTATAATTAATTGTTATCGTGTTGTATTTATGAATTAATATAAACTATTTTTGCATGGCCGAGTAATTGCACACTAAAATTGCCATAAGCGGGTGTCTTAAGCTGCATGTCTCAGTAAGTATAAGCTTTGGTTAGCATTTTTATATAATGGCCATCATTTGCATGTTTTCCAAGTTGTTTAGTAGGTCTGCGGATCGAGATATGTGTGCTATTGTTAAAACAGTCAAGATCGTTTCCGCAGATAGCGCTTTGTCAGTCTTCGAGTGGGCTCAAATGCCTTAAGTAACCCGTTTAAAATAGTTTTAAGAATACCTATCTATGAAATAAAATATTTTATGAATATATCGACATGTTTACAATTGAAAAAAAAAACATTTAAAACAAAAGTATAAGAAGAAACATGTTATTATGCGGATTAAAATAGAAATGTTTGCTTGAAATTTAATTTCTGATATGTAAAATAGATTTTATATTTATAAATGATAAATTATTTATTTTATCATAAGCAGCATATGTAAAATGACCAATGCTATTGTGTCTTTTAAAATCATTAAACTAAAATAAACCTAATGCAACATAAACAATTACTTAGAACACACACCTGTCGCTCTTGTAACCTGGAAATAGAAAAAAATCGATATATCTTATATCAAACAAAGATTTGCAATTGTGCATATATATCAAACGTATCTATCCATATTGTAATACATCAGCTTTATGCAGATACAAACCATCTTGCTTCAACTTGAACGTCGTTCTGAATCTTTCTTCTATGTACACCAAGCCACCACTCGCTGACATGAACATTTCCTTTCAGACTCGATAGCGAGAAAATCAAAGAGATAGACGGAGTTTCGGCTATATTCGGGTATCGGATGTGCATAACGTCAAGGTCAACAATGCTGTCGTAAACTTGAATATTATCTGCCTGTAGAGCGACAAGTCCGCCGCTTTTGCCAAGGTGTGGTATCACATATCGAACATCTGCACCTTTCTTTACACGATTTAGCATATCCGCTGCAGAACCATCAATAACATCGCCATCAGCGGCAACATGAAGAGCTTTCATCCATTCTCTAGTGTCAACAAACCATGCCATTTGTGCGGAACTTGTTGTTACTGAAGTAGAAGAGCCTCCCACCAGCGTCTTCAATTCTTTATATGTTCCATTAGTGGATGCGCTACGCATGAGCCAGGACACATCTTTCTCAAATGTATCGTAGGCATTCTTTGTTACAGCATCCGTTGAAAGAGCTTCCACAGAGTCGCTGAAGAAACGCAGCACACTTGGTTCAAAAGCAACGTTGTTGATGATGACACGAACTCTATGACCATTTTCAACAGCAGAAAGAAGAAGACTTAAATCCCCTTCGATCGGTCCACCGTTTTCGTCGTGTCTATATGCCAGCTTCCAACATGGATCTACAAACCATTCAGTCGATACTCGATCAGAATTTTGTCCCCGTGAAATATGATCTCCCACTGACCATCGTGACATTTCTCTCTTACCATTAGATGTCCAGATTGTAAACCACCAATAGGCATTTTCCTGAAAATCAATAACATAATTATGTTACTCAAAAATGAAGAAAGATGTTCTGACGTATGCAACATTGCAACGCTACCTGTATTATAGTGGCAAGAATATAGACGACTGAACTACATGATTACATGCGCAAACAAGGGAATTCTCATACTTGTATTTTTGAAGTTCCGAAATAAACGAGAGTTGTTTGGTATGTTCTAGAAATTACTTAAATTATGAATATCTGCATAAACTATCAATAGCAAATAAGAAAACGTTCATGATTAAAATATATTATCGGCTGTTTATCATGCAAAATGTGACGATGCTACATCAAATTATTACTTGTACACACAACGTTAAACAAGGTCATTTATCACCGATTGTCGCACGTCGACAAAATCATCACGTCACCACAAATGACGTCGGGTCAGTTAACCGTCAAGGTCAAGTTCTGGAAACAGTCTAGAATCACATGAGCTACTTCAGGGCTGTACAATATTAGACAATATTAACTGTCGGGTAACGTGTCTTGATCTGCAGTATGTTTTTTCGATATTCGATTGTCAGTTATCGAGTAATCGTCCCTTAAATTAAAGCTATGATATCGGTACCTGAAATATATTCCTGTCACCATTGGCCGTTTGACTAACATGCCACACCGACTGTGCTGCAATATGTTCACCTGTAACTTCTAGGTTATCCGGCGAAAAGCTGTAGTAAGATTCCGTTTCTGAAACCCTAATGTCATACCCATTTCTGATGGCAGAAATGATTTGCTTTGGGCTACCAAAACCCGCTGATCCGTCTGCCAGGCTCCTAAGTGTCGGCTGTATATAGCAAGACCGTCTGAAAAAAGTTAATTTAGTTCTTATATTTGATCGTCAAGTCCGACACATGTCAAACTAACTCACCGGTTTCTTGATATGCTAATGAAATACATTTTTTAGACTGGCGCGCATGCGCCAGTCTTAAGTAACGATGCCGTGAACACTGCGACGCGCCGTCGTTAACTTCGGGTGTATCATTGCGACCACGAGAGCGTATCAAGTAAGTGGTGTTTTGTGGCCATCGCGTGAGCAGGCCGAAATGTTCTGCACAAGTGTGAAGCACAATTCAGCACACCATTCCACGAATGCTGAGCGATTGATAGTAAGTTTCCGTGTAATTTTGGAGCATCCATGCCAAAAACGCCAGCATTCCGCACTCTTGGGCCGATCTACTTCAAGCTTTGTCAGAATGTTTATCTCAAAGATATCTAGATCAAGTTCGTAACTGGGTCATGTGACCCTTAAAACTAGGTCAGTAGGTCAAATTAAAGAAAAAGCTTGTCTGCACTCTAGCGGTCTTGATTTTGGTGTGATCTTCTTCAAACTTGGTCAGAATGTTTAACTCAATAATATCTAGTTCAAGTTTGAAACCGGGTCTAGTGACCTTGAAATCAAGGTCACTAGGTCAAATTATAAAAAAATCTTGTCCGCACTCTAGCGGTCTTAATTTTGGTCCGATCTTTTTCAACGTTGGTCAGAATGTTAATCTCATAATCTCAATATATCTAGATCAAGTTCAAAACTGGGTTATTTGACCTTGAAAACTAGTTCACTAGGTCAAATTATAGAAAAAGCTTGTCCGCACTCTAACAGTTTTAATTTTGGTCAGATCTTCTTCAAACTTGGTCAGAATGTTTATCTCAATATCTAGGTCAAGTTCGTAACTGGGTCATGTGACCTTGAAAACTAGGTCAAATTATAAAAAAGCTTGTCCACACCCTAGCGGTCGAAATTTCGGTCCGAACTTCTTCAAACTTGGTCAGAATGTTAATTTCAATAATATCTAGGTCAAGTTCGAAACTGGGTCATGTGACCTTGAAATCTAGGTGACTAGGTCCAATTATATGAAAAGCTTGCCAGCACTCTTGCGATCTTAATTTTGGTCTGATCTTCGAACTTGGTCAGAATGTTTATCTCCATAATATGTAGGTCAGGTTCGAAAGTAGGTCATGTGACCTTGAAAACTAGGTCACAAGGTCAAATTATAGAAAAAGCCTTTCTGCACTCTGACTTAATTTTGGTCCGATCTTCTTCAAACTTAGTCAGAATGTTTATTTCAATTCTATCTTGGTCATAATCGTAACTGGGTCATGTGACCTTGGAAACTAGGTCAAAAGGTCGAATATTAGAAAAAGCTTGTCCGAACTCTTGGGCCAATATACTTCAAGCTTTGTCAGAATGTTTATCTCAAAGATATCTAGGTCAAGTTCGAAACTGGGTCATATCACCTTGAAAACTAGGTCACTATGACAAATTATAGAAAAATCTTGTCCGCACTCTAGCGGTCTTAATTTTGGTCCTCTTTTTCGGGCTTGGTCAGAATGTTTATCTCAATGATATCTAGGTCATGTTTGAAACTGGTTCACGTGACCTTGAAAACTAGGTCACTAGGTCAAGTTATAATAAAAGCTTGTCTGCACACAAGTGGTCTTTCATTACCATAAGATCTTGATTCCTTTCTTGAAATTGCCATATTGCATTATGGGTTCCCGAGTTATGGCCCCTGAAAGTGCCGAAATTAACTATTTAGACCTTGTCTGCACATTAGCAGCTTCATTTTTGATTTGAATTTAATCAGACTTGTACAATACTTAAGTTACTATAAAATCTCGGTTCCTTTCTTGAACCAGCTAGATTCCATAATGGGTTCCAGAGTTATGGCCCTTGAAACAGCCAAAATAAGCTATTTTGATCTTTTCTCCACAATAACAGATTTATTTTTTTAACTTGATTTTACCACACTTGCACACAACTCTTGCAAGGATTGAGCAGTTGTTGACAGGTGAGCGACCCAGGGTCCTATGGACCCTCTTGATCTTATTGTTA
This sequence comes from Corbicula japonica, assembly GCA_038501625.1. NCBI lineage: Eukaryota > Metazoa > Mollusca > Bivalvia > Venerida > Cyrenidae > Corbicula > Corbicula japonica. Next base: position 9,155,629 of record JAZAYU010000004.1, on the reverse strand, counting down.
TGTGATACATTTTTATCGAAACCAATAGATATATATCATAAATTTATCTTATTTTGAACAGAAAATAAATATAAGATCAAACTTAGGGACAGCTCAACTTTTACTTTTCGGAAATAACTGACGTTGATTTCGTTGAATCTTTATACAGCAACTAAGGAACAAAGATAAATACTTACTATGGCCAAAGTCATTTCCTGATATTTTAACAGATAAATAAGCAGCAATCTACAAGTACTTGGCGTACGTGAAGATCATTCTGTACACGGAGATAACGTGTAAAATGACTTGTTGTATACTTTATCTACACATGTATTGATGACGTAAAACACAGACATATCTTCTAATGTACATGTACCCGTACCCGTACACGTCTTGAATCTCAACCTCTCTATTGTCAATAATCATTTCACTGTTCAAATAAATGTTGTTTTTAGAAACCCTATGGATATATACTATGTATAACGCATAATTATATCTCCCCCCCCCCTCTGGGGGAGACATATTGTTTTTGCCCTGTCCGTCTGTCAGTCTGTCACACTTCGTTTCCGCTCAATAACTGGAGTACCGTTTGACCCACAGAATTCAAACTTCACCTGGGTGATGGCCCTTATTGAGTAGAAAAACCCTATTGATTTTGGGGTCAGTAGGTCAAAAATCAAGGTCACAGGGGCCCGAAGAGTGAAAACCGTTTCCGCTCAATAACTGGAGTACCGTTTGACCCAGAGCGTTCAAACTTCATAGGGTGATAGCCCTTATTGAGTAAAAGAACCCTATTGAATTGGGGGTCAGTAGGTCAAAGGTCATGGTCACAGGGGCCTGAAGAGTGAAAACCGTTTCAGCTTAATAACAGGAGTTCTATTTCACCCAGAGCCTTCAAACTTCATACGATGGATGTCCTTATTGAGAAGAGGACTTCAAATGATTTTGGGGTCAGTAGGTCAAAGGTCAAGGTCACAGGGGCCCCGAAGAGTGAAAACCATACATTTATATATATATGTGTGCGTGCGTGCGTGCGTGCGTGCGTGCGTGCGTGCGTGCGTGTGTGTGTGTGTGTGTGTGTGTGTGCATGTTCTTTATACTATAATAAATGACACAGGCTTCCGTTGCAAAAAGGTGATATCTCTTCCTTGGTCTTCCTTCAATAGGGCGCAGGGGGGAGACATGCATTTTTTCACACAAAAAACGTCTAGTTAAAGTTGTTTTCAAGATATTCGATTATTCCATAAAACTTTGTCGAGAGTTTTTATTCTACTATTTATAAATACCAATATAAGGGTATTTTACAAAATACTATAAAGACTGTCACCTGATGAACCAAGTCATTTGGTATCTGACCTCGCTGTCCCCTCTTGGAACGTGCTCTCCAACATTATACCTTGCCATATACCACTGACCTGTAGTACTCGCTGTCGAAAACCACCAGTAGGCGTTATCCTGAAACAAGTAAGTGAGGGACATGTTCTGTGCGGAACAAAATGTCGGAATATTTCGTTATTTTGTTCATTTCTGGAGATGTTTTGTATATCACTGTTATTGTAATATAAATACGCCTATAAAAAGTGCCAGACCAACCTACCTGAAAGCTACGGTTGCTGACACTAACGTGCAATAGGGCTTGCGCGGTAATGTGTCCATTTCTTGACGAGATGCTTTGCGCACTGGTAACGTATCCGTGTTGTGTCATTATTTTTACACTGGCTCCAGTGACGATAGCATGCGTTAAGTCTCGGAGGTCACCGAATAAACGCTCTCCATTAGGACCGTGTTCGTATATCTTGATCCATGTTGCTGAACATGGGGATTCTACAAAAACATGTATATATTCGATAAACGTTTCATTACACTGGTAATATTTTCGTGAAAAGTTAGACCTGATTTATCCTATGTTTATTTTATTATAATTTTAATGTATTTCACACAGGGAAAATGTTCATCCCACATTTGGGGATGAACATGGAACCTTCAATGCGGTATTTTAAAATTATTGCCATTCTTGATCAGTTGGGTATGGTCTCTAAATAAAAAATAGGTTTGCTGCCCAAAACGAGTGGAAATCTGAAGAAATCTGAGAATAGAAATCTTTCACATCACAGAGAACGTAAGAGGCAAAAGACAACAATAAGCAGGAATTATCTTAGGGGTGATCCAACAATATCTGATCTATACTGGATGGGATAAGGAAACCATCCATCCAATAACTTGCCGAAATACTTAATCGGAAGAAGCCACGGGTACAAACAACTGTGTATTGCAATAGATCAAAAAGGGGGCTTGGGGGACTTAAAAAGCCATCGAACACGACAAATATGAAAACTTGCCGGCGCGGTTTGAGCCTGTTAATGAACAATTATTTAAACGCATATCACAGCCCATGCCTTGGCCCGGTTCTACGCAACTCAATATTTACACCAGTAATTAATACTAATTTGATCCATTCTTAGTTCTTTCCATGGTGCAAATAAAGAGGAACCTTTATAGTTTTAATCATTAATAACATGCCAAACACTACATAGTGACAGAATCTGCGGGATGAGACATCTGAAGTGATTTTTTCTTTCAATTATGGTCAAATTCGGTCGCTGTTATAGTTTGAATTTCAAACCGCTCCGTAACTTTGAACCTGTTCAGAAAATTCTGCAAATCCTAAAATTTCATTTTTAGAAAAATTGAACTCTGAATTTTAGTATCACCTTGGTTATTTTCGTAGACAGTTAAATGCTTCAAAAACCGGCCATGAAGATATTGTTGATTTTTTGCCACAGTTTCCAAGGTCTTTTGCATTTCTGCGCACGAAGTACTGCAATACGGTCCGTTGTCACTGAAAAAGACAATAAAAATGACTTGAAATATTAATGCTATAATATTTTACGAGTTTCGTTTGCTGGACTTTGCCTTTCTCTCATTTAATGGCATAAGTAGATGAAAACTGACCTTGAAAGTCGACGAAAGGGAAAATCATAACATACGAGGATTGTTCGGAAATTATTGAGATAACACATGAAAAAGTGTCAAATATTTAATACATGTACTATGTAACATAAAACATCATTATTGTCAGCCATATACAAAATGTTAGTAAAGTTTCTCATACATAACCAATGTTTTCAATATAAAACATACACTCACGCGACGCGATGTTCATAGCTATAATATTACACACCTTCACTCGATACATTACAAACCGCTTCCCATAAACCTTCCGACACTGACTTTTGTCCATTTTCCTAGTAACGTTTAATGTGATTTGTATCAACTATTCCAAATTAGCTAGTCTTACTCCTCGCAGTTCTGATTTTAATTGCGGGAAAAAAATAAAGTCCATCAGTGATAGTCGGGACTTTGAAGAACGACGCGTGTCTCAACCCAGGAGATCGATCTCTAGCTGGTTCGAAGCAGCAGTATGTGCTGGCGCATTGCCCTGATGTAGAATGATATTCTCCAGCTGATGTACGTTTCGCTGTCTTTTTACTTAACGCATGCATGAGGACTTGTCGTAGCACCTTAAGACGATAATGATCATATAAATAACGCTTTTGTGACCATTTATCAAAAGAAACGCGTTTATTAATTATAGTATGCTGAGATATTTCTTCGCAATATAAATACCTTAGAATAGGATGCAGAGTCGGCAGTCTGATCGTCGGGTACGAAGTGCGCTAGCAGAATACCATGTCGATTCATAAACATGATACATAAAATTTTATTCTTTCCCATGGATTTGTATACCTTTGTTTTCTTTGGTGGAGCCAATCCCCTTTCTAATCACATGCTGCATTGCCACACTTGGCTTCTGGGTCGTATTAGTGGATCCAGTTCTCGTCTGGTGGTTATAATCCGGTCGAAAGGTTATTTCCAGCTCTCCACACGTTTGATAAATTCCCGAGACGCTTCGAATCATCTATTCTGGTCACTTTCGGTGAGAAAAAACTGTTAAAAGACTGTCTTACTTTTTCGTCGCGTCACAGAAAATTTATTCTATTAAGAAAGTGTACGTTTAATGGTTTCTTTTAAAACACACTACTGTTTGGTTGGTCACTGTTTGAGATTGTTTTAGCAGACAGCAGTAGGGAAATTTGCAGAAAACCGGAAATATGCTTGATGGTGGCAAACACCGGAAGTGTGTTCCTGATCTTGATCATAGAAAGTGTTTAAAACTCCGTCATAAGCAAAACTTTTAATTCATATGAAGAAATTCATATTTAATCAATAACTTACGGCTGCTGGTAGTAATTTCTGAAGAGGTAACTTCTTTTGACGTGGAGTATGATATTTTATATTATATTTATAATATTTATCAGACGGTATTTATTCTTCAAGATGTAACAATCATTTTTGGTTCATTAAAACTAAGGCGACGTTTTGATTGAGCTTTAAAAAAAGTAAAATATGCATATCAGGAATAGCCACACTCATGAAACACAGCCTTCCCACGCAGCGAAAAAAAGGGGAAGAGAGAGATAGAGCATGTTTGAAAAATTGTTATAAGTATGTCAATTCGAATAGGACGTCACAAACAATTAACGAAAAAGAGAACCTTTGGGGATACCGCCTTGGAACGATCAGTGGCAAAACAAATTACCACTAGGGGTTTAAACCAGGTTCTAGGGTGCACGAAACTCGCACTTGCCCTAACAGATTCTCATATCATAAAACAATTACAAGTTGTCTTAGTGAAATAAATCCAACCCACCCATCAGCTTAACAATGTTGCATGCAAAAGCACACAAACATATAAAACATAAGAAGCTTATATCATTGAAAAGTCAAAGGGGCGGGTATTCAATGACCTTACCGAGACCAGAGCACCTGGAGTCAAATCAGCAAGAACACGATGACAGGGATAAAAAAATCGAGCTTTTAGGTTAATTTTAACAAAGATATTCCTATAAACCTTCATAAACTCTTAAACCCCCGCCACCGTCGTACAACGAAAGAGGTAAGCCTAATGATCAACTGTAGATGGGTTTATCACCAGGTCTGCAGAGCGCTGCAGGATATCATATTGATAACCTTTCAGACATTTTCTGACGATTTTTCCATAAACTTCGATACCGTATAACCTAATAAAAGACAAGCTCATCAGTCTTATTGAATAAAAAATAAAGCATTATTGTTTGAGATTAATACAGGCCTTTTACAAATGGGTCTTATGATAATTATAATTTAAAGACTCGTAAGACCACAGGTGTCCGTATCATTGTTAAAAAATAAAATTCCAATAAAGAAAAAAATGTTTTTGTATTTTGATATATATAAATGAAGGTCCCCATCAAGCTGGTCCCATTCACTGACAGTGACCTCAAAGAACTGAAAAATTTTGTCATTTATACTAACAAATCTAGCTTAAACAATACAGCAATAGATGTGTCTTTCATCGTGCTAACATGTCGCGAAAACCGATTGGAATTTCCTCAAACCGATTTTTTTTGCTAGAGCTTTTCATATCGGCTCGAACATTGCCAAACGTTTTAGTCGACATCGATGAGGTGATCGCAAAAAAACCATTTTGGTTACTGCATTACCTAGTGTCTATCCGCTTCTATGAAATATTCACACGGCGCATACATAAAATACATAGTTTTCAATCATTATCTACCACATAATATTTTTAAAAACGAAAGTACGCAAACACGCGGAGTTAAAGATGCGGCCAAGAAGGACAAGGAAATCTCACACAACTAAAAATAGAGATTTTTCTGTCTAGTAAGTGAGGAAATAATATAAAATATTTCCAAGTAAAAAAAGTTAATCAAAATGAAGAAAATGCTTATTTTCAATGAGGCCTTTTAAAACGGATAAAACGGGAAAACGAAAAACATATATTACAAATTTACAACAAAAGAACATCAATAGTTAAAGACACAATTAATGTTATACATGTAAAATATATGAAAATTTCGAATTCAAATATGCAACATGGAAAGTTATGTGAAAAGATCATGAACGAGATATGGTGAAAAATTTACAAGTCATCTATTGAATGAATGATAAGTGTTTTGATTTATAAATTTTGTTTACCTTGTACGGTAATTGTTCGGATTTGGTAATTGTTCCTCCTGGGCATAAATCCCCTGTAAATGATAGCTTACAATCACCGAGAGTAGGCTTATTCGCATTTTAAGTAATGTATTTAAATTGTGCATTATAGTTCCGTTATACACCAGTTTTAACTTTTAAATGTCGATTCTTCTTAAAACAACATTCTTTAAATATTTAAAGGTTGATGCGAAACAATGCGTCATCAACACTTTTTTGCGTTACAATCAAGTTGTAAGAAAGCACTTCTGTTCTATTAAAAACACTGGGAGGATCTCGAGTGTGGTTTTACTGCATTAAATCAATTTCAATAACAATATTTATGACAGGGAAGTTATAGACGCGGTTTGTTTACCGAGTTTAAGTTACGTAAAAATTAGGTAAAGTGAGTTTAGTTCCAAATTGTCGCCACAGGTTATGCTTCAACATGGGTAAATAGAGTCGTTAATATTACACAGGCTGTGAAAGTAGTAAAAGTAAAACAAAGAAGTCACAAAACTATTTCGCTGTAAATACAAGAACCATCTATGAGGCCGAAGTTTTTACAATTTATGCCCATATTGCTATGACATACATAAATAATGACCCTAGTGGGTAGCGAACCCGTACGGCAAAAGTGCTTTGCCATCTAATGTCAATTACACTAGCTATTTTGTCAACCGGGACAACACAAAAAGTTTGATCAGATAACCCTGATATACGTTATTACCGACACCGAATTTAGTCAGCCTGCCCTCCTACAACCAATAACAGATCTAATAAATATTTCTATTGAGTCTGGTATTTTTCCAGACCAGCTTAAGCAAGCACAAGTCACACCCATATATAAGAAAAATGATCCAATGGATAAATCCAACTACAGACCAGTTAGTATCCTACCAATTCCCTCAAAAATATTTGAAAAAGTTCTGTCTGGACAGCTATCCAAGTATTTTGATAGGATTTTTAATAATTTCCTATGTGCTTTTCGCAAGGGCCATGGCTGTCAAACAACCCTTTTAAGATTACTGGAAGATTGGAAATATGCACTTGACAAAAATGAATATGTTGCTGCTATTCTAATGGATCTGTCCAAGGCGTTTGACTGTCTCCCACATGACATACTTCTTGCAAAATTACATGCATATGGTCTTTCTGAAAAGGCAGTCTCTCTTCTAAAATCATACCTTACAGATAGGAAACAACAAATAAAAGTTGGGAATGTAGTAAGTAAATGGGACAGCATTAAAAAGGGGGTACCTCAAGGGTCTATTCTTGGCCCTCTTCTCTTTAATGTCTTTATAAATGATATATTCTGTTTTGTTAAGAAAAGTAACCTTTATAACTATGCTGATGACAACACGCTTTCATTTCACTCACCAAATTACAACGAACTTATATCCGTACTAGAAGAAGAAAGCAAAATTCTAATTGATTGGTTCAGTTTTAACTGTATGCAGGCAAATCCTGATAAATTCCAAGCTATAGCTGTCGGAAGAAAAACTCATGATAAGAAACCTGAATTCAATATTGGTCAATCAAAACTGTCATGTGATGATGTTGTAAAACTGTTAGGTATAGATATTGATTACAACTTAAACTTTGATGTTCATATAAGTAATCTATGCAGAAAGGCAGGTAGACAACTAAATATTATGAAAAGAATTGGGCAAAACTTGTGTAAACTTAACAGGTTAACTATATTTCACACCTTTATACTGTCAAATTTTAACTTCTGTCCAATGGCATGGCATTCATTTTTGTTCTACAACAAATACAATGAAGATGGAGAAATTACAAGAAAGAGCACTTCGTTTTGTATATTCAGACTATATATCAACCTATGACCAACTTCTCGCTAAGATCAATCTCCCAAGCCTACACATTAGACGCATGCGAACAATGGCGTTAGAAACTTTTAAAATTTTAAATGGTCTAGCTCCAGTTGTCTTGGAAAATATTGTTAAAAAAAAGAATGTCAGCTACAGCTTCAGATACTCTAACATCCTACAAATTCCAAGCGTTAAATCTACCAAATTCGGTAAAAACTCATTTAGGTTTGCTGCTCCTGTGCTTTGGAACTCTTTACCAGAAGAATACAGAAACACCACAAACTTCAGTCAATTCAAAAATCTTATAGCATCTTGGAATGGTAAAGACTGCAGGTGTATTGCATGTAAACTGTGAATTAGTAAAAATAACGATTGCACCATATCAACTTTATTAATGTGCAAAGTCTTGTCAACTTCCTTTTCAATGGTAATTGTTCACCATGCTACTATGGTCACTTATAACATATGACTTAATATTTGTGAAACTGACTATTACAATTTGTAAAACTATACTTGTATATTTACGACTGTTTTGTTCTTGATGTCTGGAATTTGTTAAGAGTGCTCTCAGGCTCTAGGACAAGCGCGTGAAACAAAAGTGTAATAATTATTATGATATGTTCTAAATAAAAATTATAGTTATACTAAGATGCAAGCTGAAATGTATAAACTGTAGGCTAGTCATAAAAATCTTTTAATGAGTCACTATTATTTATTATCTTATTTATTATATCAAAACGTGACTGGGTGGCAGATACTCGATGCACTCCGTCACCCTCTGTTGTCAGGTGGTACGTCTAACCCCCTGGACAGGGGTGACTTAAATGGAGTAGCGATACTTTCAGGCGGATGTTTTGACCCCCTGGGTAGAACTGGTATTCAAACACCGGCACGAGTGAAGCCAACCTCCTCATGTGTGATAAAATTTTAAATAAATCTTAGTAAAACTTCTGTGATAAATGAAACTTTTATTAACTATTAAGACATGTCACATTTTAGAAATCCTATATATATATAATGAATGTATTATCTTAACTATTTAATGTTCATTAGCTTTTAACTGTCAGAATTTAACTTAAAATGTGTTGTTGTTTTTTATACTATGACACACTGTTTAACATTTAACTATGCTTTTATTACAGCCTCTTTACACTTGTTTTTACCCTGTTTACATTTGTTATTATAGTCGGTTAAAAAGCTCCTGAGAGCTTATGTTATTCTATTGTACTTGTCTTGCCGACTCAAAATAAATCTTATTGTATTGTATTGTATTGTATTGTACCGAAAACCGCCTATTTACTGATAACAGTACTGATTATAAGTATGGGAAGACTTTACGGCCGCCGCATTGCACAAACAGCGCTACTGTGAATTCCAAATGATTTGTCCCTACTAGGGAGCGAACTCGTACGGCGACAGTGTCTCGTTATACAATGCCAATAAAGAAACGGTTGACAATACAAAGTCATTCAGCCACTATATATGTCAAGGTCATCGATGTATCGCTGCAACTTAAGCTCGTACCCCAAGTAACCCGATAGGCATACCTCTGATTAACGGCTTACTCGCTTTATTTGTCATGTACAAACAACTTTTGTGGTTAAGGGCTTACCAAACTCCTCCCAATCCTGTTCATCGATAAAAAAAAAACTCAATCTCTCAATAACGTCAAAATGCCGTTAAATGAAACTTTGCACAAATGTATGTTATTAATGTATCTTTATTTTGCAGATGGTAAGACACGTTAGAACAGAAAAGAAAAATAGCGAGATATAAAATTTCCCTCAACTTCTATTTACATAAATTCACAAAAACTTAACAACACAAAACATCATTTCATTTTAAATGCCCACATGCGTAACATGATATTGACAACAATTTATTGTGTCCTCGTGACTTACATATGTAAACTTCACGAGATATTAGTAAAAGTGTGTTTGACCTTCAATTTTCTGGTCGCTTCCTGGTCGCGGAAACGGATGACAATCACTGATTTCCATTTTAGTAGTTGAAAGTGTTTTTACAAAGTACACAACATTTTCTTGTCAGTAACATTGCACTCACGTGGGACTTTAAAATTATGATTTGTATCGCTTAGTTTTTGTGAATTTATGTAAACATAATTTTAAGGATTTTAAGGTCTAGCTTGAATTCTTTACCTTTCTACTGTATGCAAAATGAAGATACATTAGTAACATTCATTTGTGCAAAGTTTCATTGAACGGCATTTTGCCATTTTTGAGATTTTGATAATTGAACAGGATTGGGAGGAGTGTGGCAAGCCCTTAATATACAATACTTCGCCGTAGTGCTATATAACAAAATAGCAATAGTGATTGTAATCCGTCCAAAAAATGTAATCGATTTTTTTTAGAGGCATAAATCTGTGAAGACTTAAATAAACCTGATTAAATAAGAAATAATTAAAGTGTATGTACTGCATAAACTTAACATTCCGTAAACCAAATGAATAGTACAAAATATTTTGATAGATTTAACTTGATTGAGATGTTTCGGTAAACATAATATAAAATTATTTTTTTTCTTCACCAACAGATGCACTGAGCAACTATTAGAAACGGATTTGTTTATTTATATTTCGAAAAAAAAGAAATTATCTATTTTAAAGAAGATAAAAAGGTGAAATATGCATATCAGGAACCGCCACACTTACAAAATACAGCCTCCCCACGCAGCGAAAAAAAAAAGAGCATGTTTGCTATAAGTATATCAATTCAAATAAGACACCACAAATAATTAACGAAAAAGAGAACCCTTTGGGTTACTGCCATGGAACGGTCAGGGGCAAAACAAATAGCCACTGTGTGGTTTAAACCAGGTTCTATGGTGCACCAAACTCACATTTGCCTTAACAGGTTTTCATATCACAAAATAAATACAAGTTGTCTTGGTGGAATAACCCTAACCTACCCATCAACAAACTCTAGGTTCTTTTGAAAAATGAAAAAAGATTTCCCTATAAACCTTCATAAACTCTTATACCCCTGCCACCGCCGTGCAACCAAAGAGGTGAGCATAATGATCAACTGAAGATGGGTTAATCACCAGACCTGCAGAGCGCTGTAGAATATCATGTTGGTAACCTTTCTTTTTGAATTTACAGATGGTTTTTACGAATAACCGGGAGAAATTAACATTGCCTTTTATTTTCTTAAGTTTATAATTTAAATCTTCATAAAAAGCTTGCTGCGAACTTGACTATATGAAATCTCTTTTATCATATATTTTAGTAGTGACATTTTGAATAGAAAGATTAAGATCAAGAAAGTGTGCTTGCTAAACGCGTTTAGCGTTACCGCAATTCTTTACTCAACCCCGCCATTTTTATCACCGTTTTAGTTGTTAAATTTGACTTAAAACAGTACACTTTTAAAGATGGAAACCTTTTTTTGTAGGGAGAAAATCGACTTTTTTCCTCGAAGAACCGCGAAGGCGCCCCTCCGAGCTCTGTGCTTTTATTATAAAAGCTGAATGCGGGATTTGTTTTAATAATTCATTGATGTTGATTACTAAAATAGACCATATAAATATCTTAACGCTGTCTAAGGCAGTATACTGGGCCCAAACCACGCCTAAGATGTCTCTAAAAAGTTTTAAATTTTAACAATACCAAAAATAATAATAACAATAACAATGCTTTACAAGAACAATAAAAAAGTTTTTTTCCACAAACTACAAATGCAGATAAAGCTTTAATATGTCATGGCCCAGACAAAATATTTGGATATGAATGTGCCAGAGAATGTAGATTGTCGCCAGATGTTGACTGAACAGGGAGAAAGGTGCTTCTGTTGTTTTAAGAATGGACAACTATGTAAAAGTAGGCAAAATCTTTTCTTGAAAAAAGTAAGGGAATCAGATGCGTATTCGTTATAAGTGAAAGATGGGATAATGTTTTCGTAAACGATACGAATGTAGATGTTAGGGACGCGGAATATCCAGCGCATTACATTGAAAAAAATGGAATAATGCTTACAAACGACATTTGCTATGACATGAGAGCACAATATGCCAGAACAACGAGCACAGTCCGTCAAACGCAGACTTACAAACAACAGCATTTGGACGAGGGCTTAAAACCCCATATACTACAGACCAGCAAAAAACAAACTCCATTTCCATAGTCAGTGGTGAGAAAAAGTCAACATTTATTATTTTTCAGCACAACAGAGCGCAATGTCATATCGAATGTCTACAAGTTAAAGCTACTAAAATCTTCTAAAAGACAATGCAAGAATCACGCTGTAAACTGATGTCTGCATCATGCTCTTTAAACCTGTCTAGAAAAGATCTTCCCATCTCGAGATAAACTAGCTTCTTGTACGTGCTTCCTCTTGGGCAAGTGTAAGGTTGGTGCGCCATAGAACACTAGAACCCCGTGGCAAATGGTTTCGGGTTCTCATTTTTGTTAATTGTATCTGATGTCTATTTTGAAATTGATCGCTATATAAACCCATGCTCTCCTTTCCTCTCTTGCGTTTTTGTTTTTGCTGCGTAGTGTGGCTGTTTCATCTTGATCTTGTCACCCTGACAAACCTATTGCACTTTGCTATGTAGTACTGCGATGAGGAATAGCGCATGCTGGGCTTGCTTTGTTTAACTAACTCTGATGACTGCATTATACGCTTTACAAGCTTGAGTGCATTAGATTGATGATGTTGTTCTATCTTTCATTATGCTGTTTAGTTTTCTGTGTACCAAGATGTCGCGCATGTGTGTGTGTGTGTGTGTGTGTGTGTGCGTGCGTGCGTGCGTGCGTGCGTGCGTGTTGTGTGTGTGTGTGTGTGTGTGTGTGCGTGCGAGGGTGCGTGCGTGCGTGCGTGTGTGTGTGTGTCTCTCTTCTGTATGCTTCTAATGGTGGATGTATAAAAATCTGCTTCATTTTTTGCTGAATTGGAAAGTTTTTCAATATTCTGGACTATTTTGATGATACAAAGAAGTTGTCTTAAATGGAATTACTTGCGATACTCTTGTTCTGTACTTTAAGAGCTCTCTCCTGCTTTTTCTATCTACTTACTGTAACTTATTTCGATATATTTCCCACTGCACCCTCTCACTCACAACTGTTTTAAGTTATTGGCTTTTTGTTTAAAAATCACTCTGTTTTGATTCCTTTTTATTCTCATCCCAAGACCTATGGACATGCCTTTTCCATGCGGGTTTCGTGTACAGGTCTGTCTATAGTAAGCCGCCCTTATCCTTTATAACGACCTTGTCTAATAATTCTATCTTCTTCAAACTGTGTGATTTGCTGAGTAATGTATTTGTTTAAAATTACATTTATCCTTGAACACAGATGAAAAAAAGGGCTTTTTGCTACAAATTGTGTTTATTGATATTATGATCATTACCATATTTTGAGTAGTATTATACAGGCCTGAAAAAAGGAAGGTAGTTTAATAAACAGGAAAATAATTCTGTTTTACAAACAGGAAGATAATATTTTTTCTGTGTTATTATTTTTGTTTACACATGTTTATATTTTAAATTGGATCAAATTGGTTCCTGCAAAAATGTTAATGCATTAACTTCTTCGTTATTGCGAGTCAGTAATCATTGTTGGGGAGCCTGGTTAAGTTGTAAATTTATATTTAAATTTAAAGCAAAACAGTTCTTCAACCGAAAGTTAGTTTTGTACTCTGGTGTAGCAGCATTTACAATGAGTGACGTCAATTGGCATACAAAACAAACCCTGTGTTTTTGATCGTGAATTCGAAAGTTTATTCCAAAATCTTAAAGAAAATTGAACACGTGAATGAAACCAAGGCTTAGCCGCTATATTCAAAGTTTGTTAGTTTCTTGGTTACATTTTACCAACTAACCCTTTACGCGAATTAAATCAATTCTATTGCATTGCTGTTAGTGTAGATCCAGATCAGCCAGCACGTAAAAGGCGTCTATTCTGGATCTACACTGGTCACTTTTTGGTCAAAAATATCATTACAATCAAAAGTGAACAGTGCAGATCTTGGTCTGTCGACACATATGTTCTGTTCACCCACAGGATAACAGGCGTATCCCATAAAGTAAAGGGTTAATTCTGATTAACATTCTTTAATTAAACATTTTAAATTAGGAAGAACAACAAACAACTTGTTAAACCCCAGTTACACAGAGCCATTGGTGATCGATCGGTAGTCTTTATGGCAAAATAATGGAGTGAACCGATGACAAGGGATTTACCACCGATATCAACTATTGGGCACCTGTTTGCCAGCTATCAATTGTTATTGGGGAAAGATGAGTTTCGTCGGTGAAAAATAACCGTTCGGGATTTTTAGACATGTTTAAAATTCTCGATCGGTGAAAATACTATACAAATAACCGATCGACAACTTGTCTACAACCGATCATCACCGATCGACAACCTGTCTACAACCGATTTCACCGATCTACAACCTGTCTACAACCGATATATCCGATGGGCCACCGATAAGCAGCCGATCAACTAATACTTACCACCGATAGAACAAAAAAGATGAGAATTAATGTTTACCAGCAACCCATGAAATATCTATTTAACCGATGAACACTTGTCGATCACCGATGGCTGGTTACACAGAAAACTAGAAATAAAATAACGCATGACAACAGATCAAAACAGCGACTTACTTAAAATAAAACAACCGATTGGGCACCGACCGTCTGTGTAACTGGGGCCTTAGTCAGTAATGTTTAACAAAACTATGGCATAAATTTATCTATACAAAACTTAACATTCATTATAAATTTCTTACAATAAATAGTAATCTAATAAATGCCTTAATAACAAGATACATACAGTGCCCTAAATAGTTCTTACTGTTTTTACATATACCATATATCGAACAAAATAACACTATATATTTCCCCTGAATTCCCTATATAGGGCCTCCAGAGGTTTACATAATTTTATGTATTTCTCTACAGGATCTTTTGTAAAAAAAAATGACGAGTGTACAAAACGTTCACTTCGCACATTCGCACATAAATTTGGACAATACTTCCAAACATATTTTTACATACAATCTTCTTCTTTGCATTTTGTAAACAACATCAGGAGATAAAGAGCATGCTCAATTGGCAATTATAAAATATTTGAACATGGAGAACTACAATCAAATAGTTTGGAACGGTGTGCAGACAGAATTCTACCTGTTCCAATGCTATAGGTGGTGTGAATGGAATTGGTCGGTGTTTTATTCTGCACCAAATTGAAATATTTTTTAAATACTGTTTTTTGCCATAAAATTAGATATAGGTTACATTTCAGTACTCTGCCAAGAATTTCACCAGCAGAATAACCAGAAATAGTGTTGTTTTTAGGTAAATTTTAAGCATTGCCTTGATGTTGACTTATCTAAAAACTAAGAAAACTTACTTGAACTATAAAGTATGGCTTTTTAAGACTATTCGGAGTACTTCAGACTTCAAAAGGTATAATTTACAGCCATTATGTCACACTTTTATATAAACCTAACACAATTCAGTTCCAACATAATATATTGCTCCTTTGGTAGAACTTTTGGAAGAGTTGGAATTTTTTATTCTGGTTTAATTCGCACCGCCCAATTGAGTGTGCCCAACAATATCTAATTCATGAAAACAATTGTGCTGATTTAGCAATTTTAATAAATACTCGTATGCTGAACACTTTTTTTTCTTTTTCTAGTAAAAAAATTCTCATGTCAAATTAGGATCAGTTTGGTCACAGGGAACACACAGATATTTTTTGTCCTTTCTGGTTAACTTTATTTTTTTCATTAAAATAGTTTAATAAATGACAAACCTTCGAATATGCAAAATAAAATCTGCTTTGGCCAGTTGCACTGCTAGGTGAAGATCTAACTAATACACACCATCTATTAATCCCAAATGAAATATTAAAATAAGTTAACTGAATTTCATTCTTAAGACATTGATTAGAAATCATTATCAATCAAAGATCCTTATGGCCTTGACATTTAAAATTTAGACCCTTAAATTTGACCCTTTACTCCACAGATACACCTTTATTGTGTGAACAAAGAGTGTAGATTCAGATCAGCCAGAATTCCATGCCACTTGATCAGGATTAAATGTTTGCTTTTTGATTCTTTGGGTTTTGGGTTATTTCTGACTAAGAGGGGGCCATTGAAAATCCAGATCAGAGGACACAGTCTCTGCCATCTGATCTGGCTCTACACTGGTAGCACATGTGATTAAACCTCTATTAATGTAGTAAAGGGTTCAAGATGTCAGACACATTATATGAAGTACATGTATTGTGTACAATATACTGATATAATGAGATTTAGAAAAGCCTAGTAATGTAATACAAACTTTGTTCTGCTTTCCCAACTCACCAATGCAAAGTCCTCTGTTTTACTTACAAAATATAGCACCTTCTGATTTTATTTAAAACACACAAAACAACAAATTGACCACACAAAGATTCCCTTTACATGGGAAGAAAATGTATTTCTGCACATGTGTATGTATCTTAACAAAATAACTTATGTTTGTTTTTCTATGTTCTATGCCAGATGTGAGGGTTAGAGTATCACACTCCAAATCTGGAGGTTACAGGTTTGAGTCCCAATGAAGGTGAATCATTGTGCAGTCTTATAAAACAAAGAGCCATTCCTTAAGTGCTGGTTCAAAGCCATCAATTATTCATTTATCACAGTTATTATTTTTTTTGTAAAACCTTGCTTTTATAAAGGATGTAAAAAATAATTCAAACTTACAGTCTTTCACTTTGTGACCTCATTCCTATCTTTGCTCATGCAAAGACTGTAAAAAATCCATGCTTAATATTAACCATCAGTTATTAGGGACCAAGCATCTTCTATAGAGAAGTTCAGAACTGACAAATCCCAGGTGGTTGAACTAGCTATATCAGGATCTGTAGTACAGTGCTCTGTCTGTTGAGCTTGACTTGGCAACACTGGTGACCAGTATATATACTCTAGCTTGTGATTGGTTAGTTTCCAGACTGGATTAAATTTCAATCAATCAGCTGTTTCAGATGGTCATCAGTGTTAAGATTTTGAACCAACCCAATACAAAGATACATTCTTTACAAAAATCCTACTTTAGTACTATAGAGTACTTTATGTATATTTTCCATTTTCAACTCCTTTATAATGTCATCAGTCCATGGGAGGTCCTTGATTATAAAAGGAGAAATCTAAAGGTGGAATTCCGTACATATTAATACTTGCTGGAAAATTTGTCTGTCTCGTTAACATAGGGACATTGGAATAATTAAAAGACTCTGCCATATTATCAGTCTGTGTTGGCAACAAGGTCCCTGACTTATCTTCACTGATAGGTCTATGAGCATAAGGTAGATGTTTAGCTGTCGGGACATCTGTGAAGGATTGATGAGCATCCACTACATGCTTAGCTGTTGGGATAACACTAGTAGAATGTCCAGGAGCACCTGGTAAATGTTTAGCTGCTGGAACACCAGTGTTCATCTCCAATGCCGACCTTTCTCCAACAAAATTTTTCTGATTTTCACTGAAACTGTCCTCTGCAGGACATGATGACACAGTATTTATTGCACTAGTCACTGTAGGTAAAGATATTGCTGACATCTGACAATCAGCATTCTCTGCTCTCCAGGTACCCATACTTTTCTCAGTACTCTGGTGTTTATCCAAGCCTATAATTTGGCCACTCTTGTAGTTCTTGTACTTGGCCTTCATTTGGACACTGTATCTTGTGACGACCTCTAGTTTATGAACTGCCCTCTGGTGCTTGATAAGATTACCACGGAAGAAAGTACTGTACTCACAAAGATGACATTTTTCGTTCTTCTCTCCCTATAATAAAGATACAAACCCTTTACTTCGTGGATGCAACTTATATACCATGTTTGACCACTGTAGATCCAGACAATGATGAAGTCTAATAAGGATCTACTGTTCGCTTTTAGATACATTATATATATTTTCTGATCAAGGGTAAATCCTGATCAGACTGCACTGTTGATCTGGTTCTACACTGCTCACACATGGGATAAAACAAGTCAGTATTTGCTTTTTCCCCATCTATTTTATTTCATTGTTTCATTAAACATCGTTTAAAAGAAGGATAACTTTTCAATGTATCCATTTACTTATTATTAATAATAGAGTGAAAATATTTTTTGTTTGAATTAACCCTTTACTCCATAATTGAGGACTTTTATACCATTGGCAACTATTGTGGATCCAGATCAGCCAGCACATGTGTGCTCTTTGAAAAGGATCTTCATTCAATTTTAGATTCGTTAAGTTTATTTCTGATCAAGAAGCAAACAGTCAAACCAGATGGCACAGATGTGCCGAATGATGTGGATCTACACAAGTCACACCTGTGAAAAAATGCATATCGTTGGAGTACAGGGTTTAAATCTGCATATCTGAATAATCATGTGCTATGAAAGAAGACTTGACACTATTGCCAAGCAGTGAAAAGGTAAGTTAAAACTAAGAGATACCTTCTGAGTGTGCTGATTCTCAATGTGATTTTTCAAATGACCTTTTTTCAGAGCTTTGTAGGAACAATCTTCAAAGGGGCAGGGAAGACGCTCAGCTGAAATAAAGTGTATGATTTAAAAAGAAGCCACATGTATGCAATATCACCATTGCATTTCCAATTTTAATGCTTGTTTTTTAAGTTGATGAATACACTGAGAGATAGAATTTGCCAGGCATAGATTTAAATATAAATTTAAAGAAATAACTAAAGAAAAGTGTTTATTCTCAATTTTTACATATATTTTACTTGTATCAGTGAATTTTCTGGGTTTCTAACCAGTGCAAGTCTATTTTTATCAAGTTAACTGTGAACCAGGGGAAACCAAGGTTAGGGGCCTTCATGTGTCTGATAAATGAATCATATAATAACAATATGTGCAGAGACATGACCATAATAAAATAAATTACAATCTAAGCAAGTATAAACATCATGTGCATCTGATACAATATTTCACAAGTCCAACCCTTTGAAATCATCAGACAAATCATACATCTGTATTTAGGTAAACATACTCAATATGAATGTTTACCTCAATAGACTGTCTTATGTGTATTGAGTCTGTTTACCCATATGGACTGTTTTATGTCTTTATTGTGTCTGTTAACCTGTGTAAACTGTCATGTAAAGTGCCACTGTTTACTTGTCTGGACTGTCTTGGTGTGTTGTGGCTGTTTATCTTCATGGACTTCTGACTACTGTTTACCTAAAAAGACTGTCTTGAGTATTGTGGCTGTTTACCTTTATGGACTTCTGACTACTGTTTACTTGTCTGGACTGTCTAAAGTGTGTTGTGGCTGTTTATCTTCATGGACTTCTGACTACTGTTTACCTAAAAAGACTGTCTTGAGTATTGTGGCTGTTTACCTTTATGGACTTCTGTCTACTGTTTACCTAAAAAGACTGTCTTGAGTATTGTGGCTGTTTACCTTTTTGGACTTCTGACTACTGTTTACCTAAAAAGACTGTCTTGAGTACTGTGGCTGTTTACCTTTATGGACTTCTGACTACTGTTTACCTAAATAGACTGTCTTGAGTATTGAGGCTGTTTACCATTATGGACTTCTGACTACTGTTTACTTGTCTGGACTGTCTAAGGTGTGTTGTGGCTGTTTATCTTCATGGACTTCTGACTACTGTTTACCTAAAAAGACTGTCTTGAGTATTGTGGCTGTTTACCTTTATGGACTTCTGACAACTGTTTACCTAAATAGACTGTCTTGAGTATTGTGGCTGTTTACCTTTATGGACTTCTGACTACTGTTTACTTGTCTGGACTGTCTCATATGTGTTGTGGCTGTTTATCTTCATGGACTTCTGACTACTGTTTACCTAAAAAGACTGTCTTGAGTATTGTGGCTGTTTACCTTTATGGACTTCTGACAACTGTTTACCTAAATAGACTGTCTTGAGTATTGTGGCTGTTTACCTTTATGGACTTATGACTACTGTTTACCTAAATGGACTGTCTTGAGTATTGTGGCTGTTTACCTTTATGGACTTATGACTACTGTTTACCTAAATTGACTGTCTTGAGTATTGTGGCTTTTTACCTTTATGGACTTATGACTACTGTTTACCTAAATAGACTGTCTTGAGTATTGTGGCGGTTTACCTTTATGGACTTCTGACTACTGTTTACCTTAATGGACTGTCTTGAGTATTGTGGCTGTTTACCTTTATGGACTTATGACTACTGTTTACCTAAATGGAGTGTCTAATGTGTGTTGTGGCTGTTTACCTTTATGAACTTATGACTACTGTTAATCTAAATGGACTGTTTTATGTGTATTGTGGCTGGTTACCTTTATGGACTGTCTTATGTGTGTTGTGGCTGTTTACCTTTATAGTCGACTGCCTTTTGTGTGTTGCAGCTCTTATGTGTGTTAAGGTTGATAACCTGTATGGATTGTCTTGTGTGTTAAGGTTGATAACCTGTATGGATTGTCTTAAATGTGTTAAGATTGATAACCTGTATGGACTGTCTTATATGTGTTAAGGTTGATAACCTGTATGGACTGTCTTATATGTGTTAAGGTTGATAACCTGTATGGATTGTCTTATATGTGTTAAGGTTGATAACCTGTATGGATTGTCTTATAAGTGTTAAGGTTGATAACCTGTATGGATTGTCTTATATGTGTTAAGGTTGATAACCTGTATGGATTGTCTTATAAGTGTTAAGGTTGATAACCTGTATGGATTGTTTTATATGTGTTAAGATCGATAACCTGTATGGATTGTCTTATATGTGTTAAGGTTGATAACCTGTATGGACTGTCTTATAAGTGTTAAGGTTGATAACCTGCATGGATTGTTTTATATGTGTTAAGGTTGATAACCTGTATGGATTGTCTTATATGTGTTAAGGTTGATAACCTGAAAGGATTGTCTTGTGCGTGTTAAGGTTGATAACCTGTATGGATTGTCTTGTGTGTTACGGTTGATAACCTGTATGGATTGTCTTATATGTGTTAAGGTTGATAACCTGTATGGACTGTCTTATATGTGTTAAGGTTGATAACCAGTATGGATTGTCTTATGTGTGTTAAGGTTGATAACCTGTATGGATTGTCTTATATGTGTTAAGGTTGATAACCTGTATGGATTGTCTTATATGTGTTAAGGTTGATAACCTGTATGGATTGTCTTATATGTGTTAAGGTTGATAACCTGTATGGATTGTCTTATATGTGTTAAGGTTGATAACCTGTATGGATTGTCTTATATGTGTTAAGGTTGATAACCTGTATGGATTGTCTTATATGTGTTAAGGTTGATAACCTGTATGGATTGTCTTATGTCTGTTAAAGTTGATAACCTGTATGGATTGTCTTATATGTGTTAAGGTTGATAACCTGTATGGATTGTCTTATATGTGTTAAGGTTGATAACCTGTATGGATTGTCTTATGTGTTAAGGTTGATAACCTGTATGGATTGTCTTATATGTGTTAAGGTTGATAACCTGTATGGATTGTCTTGTGTGTTAAGGTTGATAACCTGTATGGATTGTCTTATATGTGTGAAGGTTGATAACCTGTATGGATTGTCTTATATGTGTTAAGGTTGATAACCTGTATGGACTGTCTTATGTGTGTTAAGGTTGATAACCTGTATGGATTGTCTTATATGTGTTAAGGTTGAGAACCTGTATGGACTGTCTTATGTGTGTTAAGGTTGATAACCTGTATGGATTGTCTTATATGTGTTAAGGTTGATAACCTGTATGGATTGTCTTATGTGTGTTAAGGTTGATAACCTGTATAGATTGTCTTATATGTGTTAAGGTTAATAACCTGTATGGACTGTCTTATGCGTGTTAAGGTTGATAACCTGTATGGACTGTCTTATATGTGTTAAGGTTGATAACCTGTATGGATTGTCTTATGTGTGTTAAGGTTGATAACCTGTATAGATTGTCTTATATGTGTTAAGGTTAATAACCTGTATGGACTGTCTTATGCGTGTTAAGGTTGATAACCTGTATGGATTGTCTTATATGTGTTAAGGTTGATAACCTGTATGGACTGTCTTATGCATGTTAAGGTTGATTACCTGTATGGACAGTCTTATGCGTGTTAAGGTTGATAACCTGTATGGACTGTTTTATGTGTGTTAAGGTTGATAACCTTAATGGACTGTCATATGTGTGTTAAGGTTGATAACCTGTATGGATTGTCTTATATGTGTTAAGGTTGATAACCTGTATGGACTGTCTTATGCGTGGTTAGGTTGATAACCATTATGGACTGTCATTATGTGTGTTAAGGTTGATAAACTGTATTGACTGTCTTATGTGTGTTTAGGTTGATAACCTGTATGGACTGTCTTGTGTGTTCCAGCTGTTTATTTGTATTGACATTCTGACATGTATCAAGTCTGTTGTATGTGTATTCAGTCTCTTTAATTATATGGACTGTGTTATGAGTATTGAGTTTTTACCTGTTTGGACTGTCTTACATATATTCATTTTTTACCTGTATGGACTGTCTTATGTGTGTTGAGGCTGTTTTTTGTCTTGAATGCTTTTGCACAGATCTCACATTGCCATTCTCGTTTATCTGCAATTAATCAAATAATCTCCAAAAGTTTAATTGCAAAAATATGAAATATAAAGTTTGAAAAATTCTTAATTGCAGATTAAGTTAGAGATTAAAAGCCTTTGTTCTCTGACTATTGACAATTTTGTAATAAAATCACTGTGACCTTGACCTCTGACCACGAAACATAAAGAGTCAACACTCATCAAGACTTCTGTACCAAGTCTGGTGACTAGGTCAAAACATTCTTCAGTTATCAATTGGAAACCAATTTTCAATTTCAGTCACTGTGACCTTGACCTTTTACAAATTGAGCTAAAAGACAATTGTGGTTATGTACATCCTAAAACCATGCTCCCTACCAACTTAGTTCAAACAGTCCTTAAGTTACTGATCACAAACAATTCCAATAAAAGGTCAATCTGACTTGTCCTTTGATCTAATGACCACAACTTACACTCATCATGAGCAATCTATATACCAAATTTGGTGTCAGTAGATTTAATCATTCTTCAGTTACAGAAATGAAACTGATTTCAAGCTGCTTTAATTATCTGTGGAGAGGTTCATGACCAGGAAGTTATTTACTTATCTTCCTTGTTTTTAACCACTTAAAAAAAACATACAAGAGCAGAGAACATTGTTTAAGTTGATTATACAATGAAATAGGAAACAGACAAAACATTAAATAAATGTGGAGAAAATTACCCTGATGAAGAACAAGGTGTTTGTCAAAGAACCTCTTATTGTTGTGCTCATAGTCACACTGTGGACACTGGAAACTGTAAACAAACAACAGCATTAAAAAATTGCATTAAGTTGAGAAAAGATACAATCTGTCTCTGTGTCATTTTTGTAAATGTTTTGATACAACATGTACTACTGAATAGAGTTTGTGGCCAAAACCTTGTGGATCTTTTCACTAAGGGCAAACTTGTATATTTTAATTGTTTAATGTAGTCCTTTTCTATAAGTTCAAATCAGCCTATTCATTGTTCTTAGAGGTGTTTAACAGAAAGTTATTTAAGAAATTTGATCAATCTTTTATCATGTTCATCAGGGTATGGAAAATATTTGGGGTTTTAAAGCACGTGAAGCATTCTTCAACCCAATGTTTTAATATCCTAATGAATGCAATAAAATATTGAAATAATTATTAATCTACATATTTACACTCCTAAATATTCTGAATTCTTAAAAAAATATTGAGAATTTATGTAATTGCTGCCTTTTAAACAGCCATATTGATGCAAAAGCCATATTGATGCAAAAGTGAAAGACAGCACTCATTTTCACAGCAACTTGTGGTGTGCATGTTCATCCATGTCACAAGGTAACAACTTGTGCACAGTCTGAAAGTTTTTGTGCAGCTTTTGTTGCCTTCAGGCCCCTGACCAATATTTTTAACAATGCAAAATTGAAACAGTGTAAAGGAAGACTTTTACCATAGTGAAGTGCAAAATGAGTGTAAAAATTAAGACTCAAACGTTTACATGTTTTTGTAAACGTTTACACTGACCGTGAAAAATGAAACAATCCCATTTAAATGTTGTTTATATCACACAGACTTACAAGCAATTTATAAGTGTCACAGAACCTTGTAAGTTGTAAGTAGCATTGAAAGTCCTTTATAACGCGATGTAAGGGGTCCATATACACAAATAGCTATCTTAGTGGATCACTAAACTTCAGCGGGAAACTATGAAATTCCAAATCTGTCCAAAAAAAAACATGCAATACAAAATGAAACTTAATGACCACAGCCTAAAAATATTTTGCTCGCTTGTTATTACTTCATCGATCTTCAGTAAATATGTTTTCCTCCTTTATAATCATGTGACCATTTGTTTGAACGGTCCGAGATTCTGTAAACGTTTAAGGCCCGAAGTTGAAACGTGACGGTTTACACATGTAAACGTTGGAGCCTTAGTAAATATGAACTGAATAGTAAAAAGTGTTGACCATGTTTTTTAAGTTAGACTTAGATCAGCCTCAGATAAACATGGTCAACACTTTTTACTATTCAGTTCATATTTACTAAGGCTCCAACGTTTACATGTGTAAACGGTCACGTTTCAACTTGGGGCCTTAAACATTTACAGAATCTCGGACCGTTCAAACGAATGGTCACATTCGTTACACATAATTTTATATAGTCTTACACAGAGAATTCCTCAGGGAGGGGCTGCTCATGGAACTTGTAGAGATGAAATGTCAGATCACTGCTGGTACGATATGTCTTCGAACACACATGACACATGAACAGATTGTGTAGATTCTCTCCCTTGTGCTTCAAACGTATATGATGCTGAAAACCACACAACTCATGTAATCCTTCAAGTGCTAGGAACAACATCTGACACATATGTGACCTGTGCTGACCAAGATCAGCCTGCACAGTGGAGGCAAAGACCATAACCGCAAATATTTCATGGTATGTCACATATTGTGAACATGTCCTCACCTTTCTTTCCTCTTAAAGGCGGCGGTACATTGTAATTGGCTGTGTGAGTACCCCAAGGTACACAATTAGCAACCTTCTTACTGTCTATCTATGACTTGTTTCATTATTTACTTAACCCTCTACTCCATATATACGCCTTTTTATGCATGTGTGACAAGTGTAGATCCAGATCAGCCAGCACATCCATGACATCTGATCAGGATCTGCACTGGTTGCATTTTGGTCAGAGATAACCTAACAAATCAAATACCAAACAGTTTAGATCCTGATCAGATGACACAGATGTATCGGCTGATCTGGATCTAAACTGTTCGCAATCACAATAAAAGTGTATTTATGGAGGAAAGGGTTTAAGCAAAATGTAAGTGTGACCATTTTTTAGATGAGAAAAATATAATAACAAAGTAAATTTTGATTTTCTTCAAAATATAGCAGAGGCAAGCATTTTCTACCTCACTAGGTATTTGGAGAGATGCATTTGAATCAAGAATGGTCAAACCTGCAGTCCCTTCTTGCCTTTCAGTGTTTTCCCACATTCTTCACAAGGTAGCATAGGCTCTACTCCCATATGCATCAGCTCCTGAAGGTTTATGAAATTTGTGTTTTATTTTATGTTTTCATGACAAACCTACCTGAAAAATTGGAAAGTGAGGTTATACCGGGTAAATCTAAAACAGTTGTTCAGCAAAACATTGAAAATATAAATGGTATTCCAAGGTTTTTAAAACAGTAGATTATCAATTTTATTTTTTTATTTCAATGAGAATACCTAAAAAATTACCAGTATAAAAAACAAACAGTAGTAATCTTATCTCCTTTAAGAAAAGATAATAAGAACACCTTATTTCAATGGTAAGTATACTGTGTTTGCACTAAGGTGCAAATTAAAGACTCTATTTAAGAGATTATTACTTGCTAATAAACCCTTTCCATATATTTTTACATTTTTACTAGGGATGGCATTTTTCACCTTTTTCCAAAATTTTAATAGGGGGTTTATTGACCGGAGCATGAGACTGTCTATAGTCTATTGATCTACATTTAGAAATATACTAGTCAACTTGGTGGTTTCCTGGTATACAAGCATTCTGTCTCCAAATGTGTAAGTCTAACCCATTTAAATCACATGTGTTAAATAAACACATCAGTCTGAACATTGTCACCTAACTTGGACCCCTAATTGTTATGTTTCAGGTGTCAAAGATTTTCATAGAGTAATTGATATATTACAATAGGTGTGAACTAATTTGATTTTCATTACTGGATGACTCTATTGATTTACTTAAATTGTCATGACAATATGCAGTAAATTTTGCAATATTTGCTTGATTAATTTATATTTTTATCACATTCCTTTTCTAGTATTATGTACTAACTTTCCAATTTGTGCATGTGTACCACAATTTGTTTTATACAAATATACATGTTGCATGTTATCTAGATGTACTTTGTTTGCGGAAAATCAATTATCTCAGCGGTATTTGTGTCAAATTAGTATCAAACCTTACTGATTGCCGTTATTCGAATAGATAATTAATTTAAAAAATAGAAACAAGAATGTTCACACCCTCATTATTGAATTTTCATGAACATTAGAATGCTTCAAATGCATTTAAATGTTCATAATCTTATCGGAATGTTCGAATGTTCATTTACATCCCTTATGTTTACGAATGTGCGACCAGTGTAGATCCAGATCAGCCGACACATCTGTGCCATCTGATCTGGATCTGCACTGCTCGCATTTCGATTAGAAATGACCTTATAAATCAAATAGCGAACGGTGCAGATCCTAATCAGACGGCACGAATGTGCCGGCTGATCTGGATCTACACTGTTCACCCACGCAATTAAGGTGTTTCTTTGGAGGAAAGAGTTAAGTCATGTACAGCCCATGTTTATAGTTTAAAACCCCAATTGAATGTGTTATTCAGAATTCTTTTTAAAAGCAAAATATATGTCCTTGTCATTTGGATTTAGCAGTGTCAATAAAGCTGTCAACATTATAGTGAGGCATTGAAACCTTTATCCAAATTGGACCTGAACTTCAGGAATAATTATCCAGAAACAAAACCAATTCAGACAGACTGCAATGTCCAAAACTAGTCCTGAACAATTTGGGAAATAGTACAAAACTATCTTAAGGAGTGAGAAGAAAAGACCTTAATAGAAAAAAACCTGTTCACTGTAGCATTTGTATACCTTGTGTTTCTGGAGTGTTTTCTCGTTCTTGTACATGTTACCACACATATCACAGATGGGCTGCTGCCCCTTGTTACAGGATACCTGCTTGTGATGTCGTAATCGCCATGGGTTCATACAACAGTAATTGCAGAACTGTAATAGAACAAATATTAAAGTAAATAAGTTATTCCTAATATCCTTCAAGCTTTTAGAGAGTAATTTGGTTCAAAGCTGCTGATGAACAGCAGTGTTGTCTAGCTGTTAAACCCTAAAGTAGCAAGTATTTTTCTACTAACTGTTCGAAGAAAATTATCCCACTCCACCCACCCTTGATTCTCTTTATCTCTTTATAAACCAGTAATGCTCTGTCTCTCTTCTAACTGGCTATTTAGAAAGACTGTGCTTGCATCCAGAGTGTGGCTTTTCCAAAATGACATATTATCAATACACAGATGTTATCAAATAACTATAGTTTTCATAATGCATGTAGTATATTAAATGAAAGTACTTGCAGAGAAAAGAATAACTATAGTAACTAGCGAATGATACAGGGAATCTTGGGGGAAATAGTCTCCCAAATATCCAGAACTTCTCTCTCTGCTTAGTCAAAGGAGAAGGTTTTTCTAATATGTTTCATAGAGAAAGCCAAAATAACTTCTCCCTAAAATTGGAAAAAAACTCCTCCCTATTCTAACAACCTAAGCCAATCCCTGAAGATATATTGTAAGTTATCTACAACTCTGATAAGAAATCAGCTTACATCACAGTACAGATCAGGCCATTTCTCCTTGTCATACTTGATCTCATGTGCCAGAAACTCATGCTCAACTTGATCGGCCACTCGTCGGAACTTTCTCGAACACGCACAGCAGCTGAATCTTCGTCGCATCTCAAACCTCTTCTGGTTCCGGATTGCAAGCTTTTCCTGCCGTAATGCTATACATCTTGTGTTGCTGTTTCTGTGATCCACATATTCTTCTGTGGTGTCAAATTGGTGATGACATGTCACACACTTTCTCCGCTGCCGATTTGTTTTACCTGTTACAAAGTTTCAGAGTTATAAAAGTTATTGTAAAAAGTAAATGTGGCTTGGAGCATGAACAATAGATCCTGCATTCTTAAAATAGTCAACCCAAATAGATAAATTTAAAGAAACATTAACAAAGAAGAAATGGTAGTAAATTTATCACGACTTTCTACCATTATCATAAGGTTATAAATACTTGTTAGATACCTTGTGTTTTACGTAATAAGTTGCTTCAATCTAGCTATTGGTACTTGAAAATTAATCAGCAAGCAAATAACTAATATTACCTGGTATACACCAAACTTACCTAAACATTTATTTCTGTGGTATGTGAGCTCATATTGAAAGTAAAAGCTGGTTCCACACTTGTCACATTCTCCGCCATTACCAGGAGCAATCTCTTCTGATTTCACAGGTTCTCTATCATTCTCTTCTATTAAATTTTCCTCTTTTCTAATTTCCTCCAAGTCTGAAGAATTTACACTTGCTAATTTTGAACATTTTTTACTTCTGGTGACTAATTTTGCATTGGCTGGAATTGTATTAGTCTTTGTGTTTCCTCTTATACACTTTATAAAATCATCTGGTTTCTCTTCCTGTTTTACATTCATGTCATCTTCCACTTTACTGTTGCTCTTACCTTTGCTCTTAAGAACAGTGTCTTTGATGTAAGTTCCATTGGTCCTTTCAGCATGTAAATTTACAAGAGAGTTTTTGTTGTGAGGAGTTTTATCAGCAATTCTAAGTTTTAAAGATTCTTTCTTTTTCGTCTTTGATTTGCTTTTTGATTTCAATCCTTTTTCATAAACTTCTGAACTTGTTTGAAACTCAGCTTCTTTCTGCTCTGATAACTCTTTGTTGCCTGGAAGAGTTTGTTCCTTACTAGTAATCAATTTATCTGTCATATCATCTTCAAAATATGAGTCAGTATCATTTCCAGAGTCATCCATATTCTGTGCCACATTAACATACCGCTCATCAGTAATGCTTGTGTCATTCAAATGAATACCACTATCTTCCTTTATAGCTTGTCTGACTTCCGCAGTTTCTAATGCATTTATGAGTTTCAGATCTTCTTTTTGTTCTCCAATACAAACAATATTTATATCAATATTCTTTTCATTCACATTCAAATTCTTGAGATTTGTTTCTTTTTTATTTATATAACTATCTCTCACAGGTTCAGTTTTTAATTTCTTTTGACTAGATCGTACTTTCCCATTTTTAACATCTAGTTTCCTCTTTTTGGGTGGAACAATATCATGTGATAAAGAGTTTAAACTGTCGCTTTGTACACTTTTTATCTCTTTATTTAAAGACTCGAGACCAAAAAAATCTGTAACCTCAATTAATTTTTCTCTTTCTACCTCCAAAAACTGCACTGACCCAGAGTACAAGTATGTGACTATCTTTTCCATAACCCATTTGGGAACTTCATCAAATTTCAACAGCTTGCATACAGCATTTTCTTTCCAGTGCTGTAAAGACTGTTTGTACATTGTATGCATAACTGGACTGGCAGCGATGAAAATAAGTGAGTGTACAGACATGTCTCCATTAGATAACTGAAGTTTGAGATCACAGTATTCCTCAAGTTTTTGGAGTTGATGCAAACCTTCCAAAATATTTCTTAAATGACTGTCAGAATGAATTATATGTACATTTGCTTGGGTCTCAATCCTCATTTTTGAGGTTTAAATTTTATATATGTTCTCTGAATGTAAATTGATGCTTATTAATAGGCTATTTGATTGATGTTCAAGACAATTAATGTTGTTTTATTGCATGAGGGTCTTCTCCTTTCTGGGTTCAGCATGAGATATAAATAACAAACATAATGGTAACCTATACAAGACATCTGTATCATTCAGCATATTACTTATTTGTTCATCCCATTTCTAATTTTGTATAATATGCCAGCAGTCTGAAGTGTTTGTTGTCACTGTGACAGTGCATGGACTGTGGGTTCTGGTTGATGTATAGTTTCCTGAAAAAAGAAATATAAATATATAGAGGATATTTGTTTTTTGCTGTGTACATGTAAGATAAAAATATATTTCACCAAGTGAGCTCCGGAATTTGTATTTTCACGAGTGGCTTTACATGTTAGGATCGGAAGCAAGTCACTAAATCTTGCTTTTATCAACAACTTCCAAACCAATCAGACTGTAACCCACAAACTTGCTAAACTTGGATTATATTATAGTAATCACCATGTAGGTGATTGCTATAATGTATGATTGTTTAAGCATTCAGAATATTATATTTTTACCAAAGGGTTGGCACCAATCGACCGCCCCTGGTTTGAACCGGCAGTTTTAACCGCTTAAAACTGTCCTGGCCAATACTCCCCAAGTGGTCAATACCTTTTTTTCAGGATTTTTTTTTAAAGAAATTAAGAAAACAAACCATATACTTTTATTTTATTTCTACATAAGTTATAAAGTATGTGCTTTGTAAAAATAAAATTTAATTGACCAGTATTGACCACTATTGACCATTATTGACCACCTTCCCAGTCAATACACAATTGACAGGTCAATAAGCCAACCCTGTTTTACCAAACAATCAATAAAGTGCCAAGACCACTGCCTTGTACCGACTGCCCAACAAATAAAGCAACAGTTTACTCAGTAAGCCTGGAAATGGGGGGTCTACTGGGAGAAATACAATTGCATTCCATATGGCTGAGTAAAAGTTATGTTTGGATGGACGGGTGGATGAATGGTGACACGCTGCAGGGTTCTCCCCAGAAAATGTTTAAGGGATAGCTCATCAAGCCTGCGACTTAATCGATACTCGAGGTTATGTTACTAACTACCTCACCTTCTTCCCGAAACAAATCCCCCAAAAATAACTTCAGGTTTAGTTGTATGGTTTTGGAACTATAAAGAATGGGAAATCAACTTTCATCTGCAATAAAAGCAGCTGATATTAATGTGTATTCAATATAAATATTAAATAGGCCTCTTCGATATATTCATTCAGCACTTTTGAAAGTATCTGTGTAATTTTTATGCAGAATTGAATAGGTTGTTTGTAAAGCAAGGGGTCTGGTGGTCTTTAGTATACTGCAATATTGGGTATCATCAGTTTGGAGTGTTTGACTAAATATTTAACTAAAATTAGTCCATTTTACTGTGGTTGGTTATTTGGACAAGAAAATTGTTTGTTTCAAATCTAATTATAGCCTGGATAAATAAAAAATACAACTTAAATTTATGGAGTCGAGTATAACTTGCATCAAATATAGCGTGGTCGTGAAAATATATGACTTTTCCATTTTTTCGTGTTTCATTCCAAAATATATCAAAATAATGACTTAAAATAAATAAATCAACCAATCTTGACATATTTTACTACGTTTTACATTTTAAACAATCTTTAAAATTCTTTAAAAAATGTTTTCTAAAGTTAACCTCGATCCTGGACAGCACATCAACAGCACCAATTTGTCAACAAAAGAAAAAGAAAATCAAACAGAAAACTAGGAAAATGGACCATTTTATTATTGTTTTAGACTTGATTATTTGCCTAATGTTTAATAGGTGTGGTTTTTTTTTATTTAAAACTAGAATGAAATGCAAATTACCGTAAAATTTGCAGACGCAAAAGATTGGTCTTAAACCCCACCCACCAGAGTCTTGATTCGTCAATAGGACAAGGATTTGTGTAAACAACGGCCTTTTATTCTTAATGAGGAAAATTGCCTGAGGCTACTTTTGAAGGAGACACACGATGACTTGGATTTTTCAATAAACAGGAAGGCATAGCGTTAACTGTTTAAGGCATAGAGGGATAATTAAAGAGTAGCGGATGTACAGTAGTTGAGATCAAAGTGTAGCACTCCCGCTATGCTAAAATGGGCTAGGGAGAACCCTGCGCTGGTCTACCAATCAGAAGGTCGTGAGTTCAAAACCTGAACGCAGCACTGGAAATTTCTGAAATACGTCTGAGTATTTCCCACCCAACTAAATACTGGTTCACTTCCAGGAAGTACAATTTCAGTGCGTGTATCGGTGCTATCACCAGATTCCCTGTGTCTAACAATCTATATGTGAAATTACTCAGTGGTTGGTTTTGTTGATGTGTGCATAAATACTCGATGGTGGTGTTGATGTAAAAACCTAATGGTGATGATATAAAACATGATGGTGGTGGTAACAAACTATGCTGTATGCAGCTGTTCTATAAAGGAGGTAATCCTATAAAGGAGGTAAAGATATAACAAGAATCTTCAAGTTCAACATCCCACTTCCCAGCCTAGGTGATGAAAGGTAAAAGTGATAATTTTTTCTGTCAACAAGTCAAGTCAAAACAAGATTATTCACTCATGTCATTTAAATGACAAAATTAGGATTACAAGAAATTAACAGTTACAAAGGTGGTCAAAGCGTACAGAAGATACTGGAATAAGTGATATACAATCTGATATATAATATTTTGTAAGGAATTGAACAATTACTAAAGGATGAACACGCATGTAGTACACGCTGCAATATACCAACTTAAACATCGCTCATTGTAAAATAAATATTAATTACTGTTTAAAAGCTACAATTAGCCAAACTGTTATAGGATATCTACTTTTTTGTTTTATTTCGCTTTTTTTTTTCATCTTGATTGGAAACCGCTTGCAAAGTTGCGTTTCATTGACAGAGAGTTTTAGCTAAAAGAACTATCCGGTAAACGCCGTGCACAGCGTGGAGTTTTTTCCCCTCGACCAATACATAAGCGCACCAATATACTGGTACTCTAGTGGCTCTCGGATGAAAACAAGAAGTTGAAGAAGTCGTTTAATTTTATTTACAACACCCGAGTGTATGTATCTTACGCTACTACTTTTTGACATGGCGACATTTGATTGTAAAACCTAGAAAAACTATCATTTAACAAGAGTTCTTGCAAATAGGCCTAAAGGACAAAAGAAAATTAATGAGGTTTTTTCCCATTGACCATTGTGTAGGATAATAATATACCGGTACCATATAGGCTCTCGGATGAAACCAAGAAGTTGATGAATTGATGTTTACGCTATTGCTTTTTAAAAAAGAAAACTCTCGATTACATAAATCCTAGAAAAGCCTTCATTTAACAAGAGGTTTTGGTAATAAAGTTGAAGATTAAGGATGAATACCATGTTGAGTTAAGTTGAGGTGGTGGGTGGTGAAGCTGCAGCAGCAGCTAATGATGATAATTGTGGACAAGAAACGATGTCTTAAAGAATGAAACGAAAGCTTTGCGCAATAACAATATTATTTAACAACTTTAACATCGACTCTAAAATTAAAATCCATGGCAAGTAGAACAAAGAACGAGATAAAATTAAGATGTCTCCAAAACAAAATAAATAGTAGAAATCAAGTTAACTGAAGATGTACCACTTGATTTCGTGATACTTATGTTTTATTGCAGCAGAACCAACGAGATACCACACTAAATGTACAGTGAGCGGTAGCTATAATTAAGCCTTGAACTAAATTCGCTTCAATAACAAAATTACTTTTATAGTAAAACTGCATGGCTTCCTCGATGCACCTTTATACAACTTTCTGCAAGGCTCCGAGGTCAATATCCAAAACGAGCACTTGCTAAGGCCACAAACTTCACACCGCCTTACTTTTACGTCTCTTTCAATTAGCAATGATTTTATACATATGCATTCTATATTCTATGTAATGAGCATATTCTTCCCCATAGCCAAATTCTTAAATTCTTTTCACTTATTTAGATTCAAATTATTTTTATGACAAGCATCAACAGTAACTTGTTTAATCTCCGAAAACATGTTGTGTTCTGATTAAGGTTGATTAGTTTGAAATGCTCTTTTTATGTTAACAGTTTCGTTCTTTTTTTAAATAAGACATGTAAGATGGTCTTCTGCATATGTATTGACAATATAAGCAATGTGTGAAAGACAAATGTTGTTTAACGTAGTGCGATTCAATGTTTGTTATTGAATTTTTTTATGTTATCTACAAGGTAGCACAATGTGATACTGCAATACCATTGTTAGAAGCCATTTTGCAATAGGCACCAACCACAATCCGAAATTTATCGTCGTTGGTGTGCCAGATTTTGTACCAAATGAAGAATTTATTTCAACAACAAAAATACATTTTACTAAAAAGAAGAAAACAAAAGCAGCTTTAACTAACTTAACTGTGGCTCCGATTATCCTATTTAACTGCTGGTGAGCATCGTCATAAATGATGAAGCGCATCTTAAAAGATCTCTGTAGAGTTCAAATGGTTTCAACTAAATCGCGATGAAATCTCAGATAGAGGTAAGTTACCCATAATTGTTTTAAGTTGCTTATAATTGCAGTTTCGCTTTTTTTCTCAATCTAAGTCATTGCACCTTAAAGTTATCCAAGGTCTATATTTTACCCTTACAAATGATAAAAATAACATTTGAGATCGATTATTAATGAAAAACTAGGCATAATCTAAGAATACATGTATTACGAATTCTTTCCCGTTTGTCCAATAAATAAAAATGAAATATGTATAAAGTTAAAAAAACTGGCAGTTTTTTAACTCGCGGATATACCGCGAGAGCGTCTGCTTCAATATTTGTTTTGCAAAAATCTTATTTTAAACCATAATTTGATACATACCATGTGGTCAAATTAGTTTAAATTAAGATGTGTAAGCTTTCATGGCAAAAAGATGGATTTTAATTTTTTTGTTCAGATGCGCCAGATATATCTTTAAAGGTTGTCATAAAAGGTGCTAAAACGAACCCCAGACAGATTCCGCAAGCTTATTGATCCACAATATTGAATAAATGGGAGTGATGGTACGATACGCTCGCTACCTGTGACAGAAAATGTTGTCATGTAAGCGGCTAAGTTGATACTGGATCTGATCCAAGAAGTGTCAGAAGCATACATTAACGAGATCCAAAAGTAAAGGAAGGTTTTAATTATAGTTGTTCCAGACTGTTAAAGTATTTTGACCTGAGTTTTTTTAATTTAAATTCAGCACTTGGATTGTAATGTTGCGAAATTCATTTTCTTAAGGTGTCATCAGGTTATATTAAATTTAAACTTATATTATTAAAAAGAGGTAAAAGAAATTCTGGTGCTGAAACATGCTTCAAGCAACGGCTGAAACATGTTGCTAAAAATTTGCTTTTGAACCCCCTTGTACAGTTGAGCAGTGTCATTTGCGATGCAAGCCTGCAGGGTGGGGGAGCATCAAAACAAGCTGTCTTAGAATTGCTACTTTTTTATTTTGAACTCCGATGCCGAAAATGTACAGCACTGAGCTTACTTCCGAACTTGTAATTGATACCACTTGCTTGCTATGATAAGCGTCTATGCACTAATCGTTCATTTTGTTTGCGCTTTTTTCTCTGAATTTCTCAATTTACGTATAATTCAGACACGTCACGAGAGAAGGTGTATTTGGTAACATATTTTGATGTTTTAGTTGTTACTATATTTGGAAAGAATTTTCAATTATTTTTTACTCATAACTAAAAAGAGATTGTTTTAGTGTTTTGACAACAAAATTATAATATTATTTTTTTTTGTCGAAAAGTGCATAATAAGTAATGCCGTCTGCTCAACTTTATTACGTTATTCCAAGGATTAGCGTCAACTGTTCGAGGACACTTTTTCCTGTGAAGGGCCCCACGTTTTATGCTCTTTTATGGAAGCACCATATCTCTTTATGATCCATATGTTCTTACGACTGATGTAAAATGGATTTAAACAATTCATAATTATCTTCGCATATACAATTCTGTTTGCTTCGGAAAAGTATCCCTAATGGAATAAAATCTCCCAGGCAAATCGAAGTGGTTAATTAGTTTAATAGTTAAGATAATATCTCGTCTACAGTCAGTCCTCATGAGTATAGTTTCAGTTCTTGAATATAACATGCAGAAAATACAGCCTACCTACAGCACCGTTCAGGTGGTATCAAAGAAAAATAATACGACTGTATAACTGTGATAAAGGGAAAGTGAAAATAAAAACAAAATATGAACAAACACTTATTAAATAATAAGAATAACACGAACAAATACTTAGTATGTAGTAAGAACACTATAAAGACTTAAAAATAATTGTATACCATGCCACGCATACATCCCGGGCCAGTTTCATGTGAAAA
This sequence comes from Corbicula japonica, assembly GCA_038501625.1. Lineage (NCBI taxonomy): Eukaryota > Metazoa > Mollusca > Bivalvia > Venerida > Cyrenidae > Corbicula > Corbicula japonica. The sequence goes on along the minus strand of JAZAYU010000004.1, from coordinate 9,119,433 downwards.
CATTTCTGAACAATAAGTTGTTGTTGTTTTTTCATTTTATTTGCTAGGTTATATTAGTTTTAGTATATTTTCCTGGAGACATGCATGATGTGATAAAGCATCTACAATGAATTTTCAAAAGTAAGTTACATAAGAATGTTCTTCGGAATGTAGGCGGTTTTCTTGTGGATAATATTTCTTATACAAAAATGTTTCTTATACAATGTATTTTCACAATAATAATTAATTTATAACTAATAAGTCACTCAATGGTTTATTCACTTGTGTTTATCACTCGGTATTAACACGATAATCAAGTCAAAGCTATTTCTTACCTTCTTTTTTGCGACTTCTACATTTGGGAGTTACGTCGTTCATGAAGCATTAGTTATTTAGGGGAGAACGGGGATAGTTGTTACAATTTTAGCATTTTTCAGAATTGTGACTGTATCAGTTGTGCGACAGTTATGTAAATAGTGGCAATTAAAACTGTAGGAAGTTAAGTTTAATATAAAATTAGACCGATTACAGTACATATAAACGGAAGTCGTAAAAAACGATTTTAGCAAGTAGACCAAAGTGTAACAACCTACCCCGGTCACGGGGCATGTTGTTACAGGTCTCGGGGTAAAATGTTACAATAACTCTGTGTACAAGTTTTACCATATTCAAATACCTAAAAGTGACTTTTTTGAAAACGGTTTCATTCAAACACGTGAACAATGTTTATAATATGAATTTTGACAAAAACAAGCATGTTGTATCATAAATAAAGTCACCTCGGATGTTAAGTTGGCAAGTCGCAAACGTTTCAAAAAGGCATTGATTTTTTTTTAATTTATTGTGAATTCCGATCGAAGGTAGATATTAATTTTTGTCTTTCTAATAGTGTTCGAACGAAAACAATGTACATTCATAACTTTTACAAGAGAACTTTAAGAAAGTTTAGTATTATACCTGTAAAAATGTTAGTGAAATACATTCAGGAACAGCTATAGCAACAGTCACAGAATACAAAAGCTTACCCACAAAGACACACTCTAGATCTGTATGAAACTCTGAGAGGGCATAAGTTTAAAATGATCAATTAAAAAAGACACCACAAAAAGAGAATCAGAAGAGTTACCGCCTTCAAGCGTTAAGTGACAATAGTTTTCCGCCAGGTTTAAAGCAGTAAGATAGAGATGTCAATATTTCGGTTTATTTTTTGCGTTTACACAAGCATTTTTATCCGAAAAAACATCGATAAAATTGTCTAAGGTTTTGAAATTAATAAAAACAAACAAACTGTATTCTTTCATTCTTTATGCAGAAAAAATGATTTTTTTTAACTGTTATGTTTTTACTTTTTGTTAAAATATTTGTTGTCCTCTTTTTTGAACAGGGCCATTACCACGTTGACCGTAAATATTGTTAATAATTGTGTTCTCATGTTAATGTGTATATACATACTGAGAAAATTGTAAATAAACTTAGAAACTTGGAGGTGTTTAACGCTGACCAAAAGTTCATGTTTTATTGAGGGACGAAATATTTATCCGTAACAATATGCCCCATCACCGACGTAACAACTTACCCCACCCACCCCTTGTCGCACTTCAGAGTCGCTAAATATAACATATAGCCTGATTTATTTGTATTACTAGTTTAAAAGAAAAGACAAATATTTATGTTAATTTTTGTTTGTGTTTAAGACTTGTATATGCAATAAGGAGGAAATAACGAAATATTTTCAAAATTCGGAAAAAATTACTTTAACATAGTAAAATCATATTTTCCTAGCTAATCTGAATATTTCCAGGGCAATTTGAATGAAATTCAATCTAAACATGGAGGAAACTTAGAGGGTTAATTTAGTATCCATACAAACTTCATCAGTGATGAAATTTTGTCGCAAAGTTAAGTGTAACAACTTGCCCCGTGTAACAACTATCCCCGGTCTCCCCTAAACATTTTGTTGCATGGCAACAAATAGTAATCTAATTTGATTTTAAAACGAAATCCAGAAAAGTGTTAAACGTAAGTTTCGTTAAGTGTATGAATAAACCGACTTTTAGAGAGCACATTCTAGCAGAGTGCACAAAAAGGATTTAATAAGCTGAAATAGACACGTAACACAGAATGTAAGAGTTGCGGTTCTTTAGTAACTGGTTAATGATAACATTTCTTAGTCATATTTGTCATATTTGTCACTAGACGTTATTGACTTCTAGACTGGGGATTATAAAATTAAGATTGGAAACCAGTCTCAAATCTCAAGCATCTGATTGGCTGAAAAGTCGATCAGTCGTCATTTAAGCCAATCAGATGTTTGAGATTTAAGACTGGTTTCCATTCTCAGTTTCATAACCTTAGTGCCTTTTGTCAGAAACATCATCACTGCACTGTTTTCAACAAACGTGTTTATTAAAACTTCTGTTGGCATTTAGATTATATAAAATGTCGAATATAATGCAAATGAAAATTTTAAACTTGATTAAGTTCATTGAACCTGTCTTTCTATGTTTTCTTAACCTTTCTTCTAGTAAGCTGTGTGCGAAGGCTGTGTTATCTTCGTGTGACTTTTCTTATTGTTCGTACTGAAACATTTTCACTCGTTTCAAACGGATGTTGAAACCACCTAGAATGAGTTTAAGAGTTAATCAGCGGATTTATAAAAGTCATTCAAAACCTGTAAGACTGGTTGTAAAAAGCTTTAATCTCACAAGACAGAAGTGTTGCTTCAGTCTAATTTTGTTCATGTACATGCGTTTGAGACAGATGAGACTTAAATGTCTATAATTTAAATAAAGTGATTTCACATCCTTGTTATAGATGATTTTGCTGTTTAATATATTAAGTTCTTCCAAGCTATCAATTACGCTGCTGTTGACACCAGACAATGTAGGTCAATCATACTTAAATCCGTTACCCCTGGGCAGCGAGTACAGCTTAAATGTAGCGTCACCCAGAGTGATCTAGAACCTATAATTATATGAATTCATGTTCTGTGTAATTTCATAAAATACAAGTTTGCTTTCATAGTATTTGACAGAGGCAGATATTTTGGACCGCCGGGGTCAGGTGCAGATGACCTTATAATCTGTTAGATTGCTACTTGTCAACTAAACTAGATATTTCTTACATCTTATTTTTTACTATTTACAGGAGCACGACATCCACAATCCTGGCTCACGATTATAAAACTGAGATTGGAAACCAGTCTCAAATCCCAAGCATCTGATTGGCTGAAATGGCGACTGGTCACCTGTATAACTGAAATATAACGTTTGCAGAAAAAATATTGCTTGTAATGAATACAGAGCTTAATTTACAGATCGTTCAGATAACTCGTGCTATATGGACTGGAGGTTATAAAACTGAGACCAGTCGCCACTTCAGCCAATCAGATGCTTGAGATTTGAGACAGGTTTCCAATCTCAGTTTTATAATTTTCAGACGTTAAGGAGAGTATTTGAAGAAATACACAAGAGGGACCATATTTAATTGCGGACTAACACAACAACCCCAACAGCCGTGGACCTCTAGCATGACTTTTCTGATTTTAAACACAGTCTGAAATTACGTTTAAATTATATTCATATTTGTTAGTTACACTGAATAAATGACAGCAATACCTAAAACAAATGAGAAATGTTTTCTTTATGTAAACTACCATTGGCAATTATAACAGATAACATAAATATTTTTTTAATTTAATGCGCTTTTAAATAATAATTAATAAGAAAGATAATGTTTATAGTGAAATAATGTGATGTAATTATATTTCGCACGGATTTAATTTTCGCGTACTTTGCATTTGAGAAAGTGCACGAAATTAAACCCCATGGTACTTATCCAATCAATAGCGTTTTATGAGGATAATACAATTGTGCGGATTTATTCCAACACGTAAATTTCATAAGTCTCCCCTGCGTGAAAAGTTTTCTGCGTGAAATTAAATGATACCACATTATTTAATACTGAAAAACCCGAGAGAAGCTGATATGTTACGAGGGGCTCGTGCATAACGTCAAAGTCATAAAATGTAATGTAGGCTACATATCGTCTTTTATTGGTAAATGTAAGTGTATAAAAGAAACTGAAAATTCCAGATATGAATGATCTGCGAGTTATCATTATAGCCTCTTTTTTGAAGATCGCATCACACAACTTAGCTACATAACTACCTATATACAAATATAAAAATAAAGAAACGTAATAATTACAAAAATTTTCTTTAAAAATTATGATATTTTATTTATGTGTCAATCAACACTTATTAAGGGTTTTCCTAGAAATTTAACTGCCTATGATTTTTGCAGTCACTTGTAACATTTTGTCGAGACACATTTTGTTTTACATATTAAAGCGGCATTACTTCAATTTAACACGCTCTTGTATGAAATATTACATGTATTTGGAACTATAGGCACAAATTTGCAGCATTAGTTCAGACTAATAACATTTTAATTTACTTAAATAAATTTGGTCCGCGCGACTAAAAGCGAAAGTAGGATTTCCTAAACGTCACAGAAATCGAGATCGCGCATGTAGTGGTCTCTTCGTCGGTGCTAAATATAGCTCCATTATATTTAGCTTCTTAAAAGTTCGTTAACTATAATTTAACAACATCATTGAAAATCCCGTCTATAAGAAAGAATTTGATCGGACCTTTTGTGTTCTGTTAGAGAGTTTATATATTGGAGTCTATATGGACAAATATTATTTTCAATTTTTTTATTATAATATATTCTTACTTAAGTTTAAGGCTTAGGCTTTTAAGCGCCCTATACAGAAAATATTTTTTGTTAAATTTAAAAATATAATGGCACTCGCAAGTGTTTGCTTACAATTGAGACAGCAATAATAATTTTCTATCACATTTGATCGGCATGGTTCATAAAATTTCCCCTTGTTCGTGTGTTTACTGTTTCATTAAATCTCATACGAAACCCATCATCATATCAACAGTTTTTATTTCCACTTATTATTTGTATAAGAGCAAACAATAGTATCCCAGTGTCGGGGATGAATATCATTTGTAATTATTCGTTTCTTGATTTCCGGCTGTCTCAATTAGAAAAGTCCGACTCTTTTCTTTATTTCCCATAAGAAAAACAGAGAGTCAATTTGTTTCACGTCAGTTGTTTTAATACAAATGTCATAGTCAGGTCTCCAAAGCGGCCAACTGACAGCGATTATTCATTCCGGTTCCAACAATATCAGTTATTTATTCCTCCCAGTCATCAGAGGCATTCGGACTTTGTCGGCAGTATGGTCGAAAAATGACCCCAGACAAATAATGTGTTTTGTTTTATTATTATTATTATCAGAATATTAGCGATCAGTCTTAACAAATAACTACAACTATTGTGTGTTTATTGATATTGTTCACGTGCTGGGGCGGCTATTAGGCTACTGTTATTTGCTGCATTATTAATTATAAGGGGTTAGCTAATAGATGCAGGAGCTGGACATCTTAAAATATAAAATGTATATTTTAAATCACAACTTTAGAATATTTTAACAAAGTTACTTTTTATTTACAATTGCAATAATTTTTAATGACAATGATCTAACCTACTTATGATATATTTTAACATTGTTTAAACAAAGCAAGAGAACAATGACACGTAAAAAACGTTTAAATTTTAAAGGAAGGCGTTTCCTGACTTTTTTTTAAATTTTAACGAAAAGTTATCCATTTTATAGACCTTCAAATAAAATTCAAGATAAAAGCCACCAAAGAACATATTATTACGTATTGAGGAAAACCACTAGCAAAATCTATTTTCGTCCAAAAAACTCCGGCAACTTTAAAAGACATTCACTTCCTTCGAAAACATTAGTACAAATGCTCACCTGTATAAATGAAATAAAACGTTTGCAGAAAAAACTATTGCTTGTAATGAATACAGAGCATAATTTACAGATGGTTCTTCAGATAACTCATGCTATATGGACTTTAAGTTTTATTGAGTATCTCCATTTCTTACTGGATAATATTTATGTTACATTTGGTACATCTATTTATAAACAAGTAATAGGCATCTGTATGGGCACTTATCATTTACCTTTTACAGTTACAGGCACTTTCACTTTTTGAACAACTTCTTTGGCACATCATAATATTATGATATCTGCATTTTCTTGTTAAAAATATTCCGTCAAAAGAACAAAAGTGAAAAATACATAAGTCTGAACGTCAAAAGTACAATGAAATTGTGAGTAAATGGACAAAGCCTGCTACTTGAAGTTTTGTGAGGCAAACCGTCCGATGACGGACAGTAGCTTGTCCAGTTTAGCTCGTAAAATTCACTCCGCCGATAAAAACCTATTTGGAAGTTTTAGGAAACCTTAACTCGAGCCTCAGCTATCCAGCTTACCATATTACCGCTCTTTAGCTACCTATGCCACGTGATAAAAAATTTCTACATAAAATACATAAATTATTATCAAGCAAGTCCAAAGCAATATGGGACCTGAAACCGCTTTTCAAATACTAAGAAACCCGACTGGATTGGGTTTTTTATTTGCCGTTACCCCGAGTCAACTGTATAAAGTATTGCACGAAGGCCAGGCTAGATAGATATTCTTTAGTGTGGTTGCTTCCATTTTCTTCATAACCGTGTAAAATCACAGAAGGCCCATGTGGAATTTGAGCAACATCCGGACCAAAAGCTAATGTTCCAGTTGGACTATTTCTTCTGCAATGATGAGTAAGTTCTTGTTAATTATTGAATATATACGAGCTCATCAAAATGATCTTTTAACACGGGTTATTGAGTCCAAACAAGTTATTAGTACATCAATCCTTTATTCTTGTTATCCAAAGTTGTTTCTTTAAGGGCTTTCACTTATAACAGTTTAAGGGTTTTATCTATTCGAACGTCTCTAACTGGTACAGTTGCTTGAGAAATAAGATTTCATCTCTAATTAAGATGAAATGATAAAACATATTTAAGGAAAATAAACACGACAAAATGAATAGTAGCAGAACTAATTGGAATATCCATATTTATACATTGTAATTTCAAACTACAACTGAACGTACAGACGGAAACGTGACTTTAAGTGAAGTTTTAATAATTAAAATCTCTAAGGAACGTAGGGCAACACATTGACCAGAGTTATCTTAATTGTTCAATTTTCAACAATTAAGAAAACCGCAATCACTTTGCTACACTACGTTACTTCACTTAGAAAAGATAACTACAATAGCAATTTGTTTTCGTAGAATTCACTGATTTTAAGAGTCTGCTATAGTTTTCGTTGTTCCCATGTCTATTTAGTTTTCTAAAATTCAACGTCACTGAACATATCTGATGGCCTTTCTTGGTAAAATATCGTTTTATACTTCTAAACATTCCTGGCAATACAAATGGTTAGTTGCAGATGAAGTATCGTGAAAATGGAGCAGCTAGGTCTTTCGGAGTATACGCTCAATGTCTCCTGTATCCCAGTCTTAAAATAACCATACTTTAACTTTCATGACGTTATTCTTTGTTGAGGTGAGGAATATTTGAAATCCTAGCTTGCATTGAAATTTGCGACAAACACAAAATCACCGCGCTATTAATTTGTTGTTGCTGTTTTTTGCAGTCTCGTTAAATGGTTTTTATGGCACTATGTATTACTTCAGAAAACGTCATACTATTCGGAAATACATACTCCAACTTAAAATGAATCTGGAAACAAACATACAAGATGTCTTGGTGAATAGCTCCAAATCACCCATCAATGTTAAATGTAAAAGCACAAAACATAAATAAGATAATGTTATACAGACACTAACGGTAATATAACGACTAAATAGTTGTCATAAATATGAATTTCTTTCTTTCTTTTTTCAGATTATATAAAAAGAAAAAAGAAAAAAATCTAAACTCGAAAAATTTAACAGACAGCAGAATAACCCTGTCTGCGTCAGCCTGACGGTTGCTGTATGTTATTGACGTCACGCAAGTAAATTGATGTCATACCCGTGATTTTAGGTTTTCCACAGCAAAAAATGATGTTTAAAATAAAATGATATAAATGGGAAAAAGCGTTTTCTACTTTTCGTTGGCTTGTTTTGCAGTACTATAGAACAAATTTTTGGGTTCTTGAAAGGGTTTGTAAGGATGTATTGTCAGACATGTTTCTTATGATTCATCGTTGGCAATCTCCACGCATAGGGTTTTCTACGCCTCTCACGTTCACCGACAAATACTTAAATGTCTTCTTTAGCTTACTAAGTAGAAATAAACGAGCACCAGAGATTAGAAACATGGACACACAAGATTTTCTTGTCGTAAGAAAATGATGTTCATCACCGATTAAACCAAAATATCGATTAATAATCGTATTAAAAAAAATTCCTAATCGCTGTGTGAAAGTGTATTTGCGGTGGGGACCTAAGAAAGAGGACAAAATTGGTATTTCGCGTTTCGCATACCTCTGTAGCGTGCTAGATAGGGTGACTGACAAATCTGCCAACAAATTGGTGTACTATATATTAAAGCAAGTGTCTTACGTAAATGTTATAGTTTGTGGAGTTTTTTTTGTTGACTGCATTAGACAATGCAAAATATTTTGGGGCACATTAGTCGGGAATTTCGAAATTCTTATTATCCTCACATTGTGTCCAATACCTGGATAGAAGACAGATACATTAAGATGTTACTTAAGAGTTATTAAGAAGTAACTTAAAAAATGAACGTATTTTATTTCCCCAATTTTAAGAAGTCTTAAGCATACATAATTGTTGATACACAATTTGTTTTTTGAAAAATAGTTATTTTAAAGAAAATCATTTAAAAACAACATTTGAAAATATTAAAATTTTAAAAGGATCTGATATGATTCCATATTATTTTTATACCCTATTTATCAAGTCGTGTTGGAAATGTGCGAAGACATCACGAAACGTATCTAGTTTTAAAGCTGGTTGTCTCAAGTGAAACCCAACAAATAAATATTTCATGTTGGTCCCCTGCGAAAAGTTACACAAGACCCGTCAAGTAAGAAGTTCTAATATCTTATATATTAATCATTTGAATGCTTAATGACATAGATACCTTATTTGCTGAATCATTAACAGATCTATAAGGACCTTGATGAGCTGAACCGGAGGGGTTCCGGTAACGACAAAAACAAATATTAGTTTAAAAGTCATAATTCCAAGTAATACTACCACGAGCTTGCTGGTTCGGTGTACGTTGTATTAAAAGGAATCCCAATGTCCAGCAAAGTACGAACAACTCCAAAATAAGGCATTTGTCCAAAATAATTGAGCCGTCTAATCTTAGAAATCAGAACTGTATTTTCGACCATATTTTGAGGTAATAAACGCATTGTTTAGGCTCCTCTGCGTCTGTGTCTTCTGACAGACTCCTTATTCCGCCACAGCTCAAGTTTCCTCTTTTATGGAGCTTCGGCGGTCAACGGGAGAGAAAATGATTACTTGCTTCTTGAGAATCAATCTTACATTGAATATGAAGCTCTCACTTTTTTGATCTTTTTGATTTATTACTATAATGCACGCACGCAAAGCTTCCTACGTAATTTCAGCTTTGTTTGAGGGTGTATTGTTGTTTTCCTAGAACATTGAGCTGCGCTCTTAAGCAAGTTGAGGACTTTATGGCAAAAGTGTGACTTGATAAAGTATAGACTAGTCTCGTTGGCCAGTCAGACTGCCTAAATAACTTACGGAATATCTGGAATTTAATCATATTTTACTGCTTATAATAATAGTTCTGTAGTACAGTATCTATCTCATTTAAATTTAACATCGCATGTGTAGCTGGAGACTGCATTCTGTTTCTTTATTGTTCCTGGGAAGCCAGGCCCAAGGTTACAAAACTGAGCATGGAAATCATGTGTAAAACTAGGCGTTTAATTAAATTAAACAGTTACAGTTACGTGATAGGAAATATTATCTTTACTACTAGTAATTAGTCCACATTATTGTGCGTGGCTGCGAGGTTTAGTATTGTTTACTAGGAGTTAGTACATCCCTCACTATTTCGACACAAGGCTCTAGAAAAATATATGATTTTTCGGCCCGTCCCCAAAGTTTCATGTCTGGACTTGGCAAACATCGAGTACCCACTGTAAAAACGGACTACAATCAGTGGCCATTGAACTTTGTCAATCTTGTTCTGGGTAGGATTGGGACACAAGTGGCCGGAAAGAATGATATAACAAAACAAACCAAATCTCCAATCAATGTAACAAAATTGTATTTTTTAAAATTATGACATTATGACAAACATCTGTATGCATACATTTGCAAGATAACAAACTAAAATTGCTCATATATATCTTATATCGCGTGATTCTAAACGATACAATCTGGCTTGATTGTATCTTTATGCAAGATCATAAATTTGTATGTACAATTTGACTTTCTATACATCATAGCACTTAAGAAAATTACCACACTCAATATCAGTACACAGGTGCTTTATACAGGTAGGACAGCATATTACGATTTTATTGCAAAGCAAAGTAAGTTACCAATGAGACCGAAAGAATGTTGTGGCATTAAAAACAACATAAATCAACTTTTCATAATGGCATTCAAACTAATAAGTTTATTAAATATTGTGAAAATGTGTGTGTGCGTGCGTGCGCGCATGTGTGTGTAATTGTTAAAATAATGTTGTCTTGCAAAATAAACATATTATCTATTTCGTTCAAATTGTTTAAAGAGTATTTTCATTTGTTTTCGGAAAATCCGAGTTATTGAGTGATTTTAGAACGCAATTTAAAGATATAATTATACCCCCCCAAAACTACATGCAAAAATCAAAAGAGAAAATAAGACAAATGATTGAGAAATGCGCTGAGCTTTCTACGGAAGCAAATTAATGAAACAATTTTACAAATACAGTTCTGAGATCATGTCTGAAACACCGTAATATGCATAGCTTGCATAGATCATACACGTTATACCAAGATTGCACAGCCGTGTATGACCGAAAGTTACCCATAGAAAACACAAAGTGAAAACTATAGAAGTTTGTCAAATGAAACTTGTACATGAACTGATTTTGCATTCTATTGCACAAACTTTGTTCGATGTTAGTCTAAGATAAATGAAATTATTAATTATGCATCAATATGTAGAAAAAGAGGTCATGAGTATGCGTGCAAAACAGTTCTAAAACAACAGGAAGTCTCCCACGTTTGAATTATATGATAAAATGATGTTTAATGTATGGCTAGTAATGGTTTCACTGTCATAGATTAGCAACAGAGATTTACATAAGCCACGGAACACTCGGCATATAATATGTTATGTGTACACATACACATACACACATATATAATAAGAAGACAATGATATGCATATGTAAACTAAGAGGGTCGAGACAAAATCATGATATAAGCAAATACATGTGTAAATAAGTATATACGTAATGAGATTCCGACATTTTCCCTGATTTTCTTGCAAACTGACATTGTCATATTCCTTGTAAGTTGCAGCAAGGTAAACAAGTCTATCTGTTAAAGGTAATTCACTACCCCAGGTGCTCTGTAACTTTTCCATATTTTAAATTATAATTATATATTTTGGATTTTCTTCAATCAAGTGAATTAATATACATATTCACTTATTCCAAGCCACAAACCATCTCTTTGTAGAATGATTTAATTTTACAATAGTGTTATCATTTCAGTGCAATGCTGACATACTGTTTTGAGTATCATTTCCAAAAAGTGTATATTTGTCCTATTCACATTGCGTTTCTTCATCCTAAAGATTGTTTTAATTGCAGCTGCCAAACAATCTAAACTTGCTAGAACGGCAAACACTTTCAACAATCCAAATCCTATTTTTTCAAAGACACCTTTTCGAAACATTTCTGAATGAAAATTAACAGAAATGGCATATTCTGTATTCAAATTATAGAATTGAATAAATCTCTCAAATTTTATGTACATATATATTTCATATCCGTATAAAATAGCTATTTACATGTTATTTCTGTATTCTAAAGTTGGTGTGTCTCAAAACAAACAGACAAAAACGATCTTTCTACACTTAGTGCCCAAGGTTACAAAACTGGGAATGGAGACCAGTTTCAAATCTCAAGCAACTGATTGGCGACCAGTCGATATTTCAGCCAATCGAATGCTTGAGATTTGAGACTGGTCTCCATACTTAGTTTTATAATCTTAAGTCTAGTACTCGTTTAAGATAACGAGAGAGACTTCTAAAAATAATAATCAACAGTTTGGTACATGTAGCCCATCTCACATTATCATAAGCGAATAATATGCATCTGACATAAACTCACACACATGTAGCACAACAAAATATGTATAAATTCTAATATATCACATGATAATATGTGCCCATCAAAAAGACTAGAGAAAAAATACAAATACAATCAGCTGTTTTTATTATAGACAATTTTATTTTAATTTTTGTAAGTTTCTCTTTAATTTGTAAGTTTTATGGTCTGTAAGTTTATTGCAAACGCTTCTCAATTACTAAATTATTCTCGATTAGCAAACGCTCTAAACGTCTCAATTAGCCTGTTTGTGATTAGTTTACTTCAGACAAGTAGGCAATAATAACAAGTTTCTTCCACAAAAAACACAACAATCAAACATACCACACAGCCAATACTCATTCGACATACTGCCACTCTACTACACTACTAAACTATTATGTCAATTTGAGTATGTATAGGTACTTTTGTATTGCAAAATTAATTGCAAAATATGTTAATTTATTAAAGTAAAATACAAGATATGGATTGAAATATGGAGATATTTACATAATGTTCTCATTGGTTTGACAATGTCAGTCATTTAAAAACCAAGCTACTGAGCGTCTAAGGCTACATGATTGACTGAAATCGTTGCTGACAGCTAACACACTTAGGCTGAACCGTGGATTAATTCATGTTCCAAATCCTTCAACTATACTGTAGTGTGCCATCATACGTCAAAACTGATCTGAACACTTAAGAATCACCTTCAATCCCTTACCCCGACCATCCTCCATCGCTGCACACCAAATATAATAAAGAGAAAATATTTTCATTCGTCTTTCTGAGTACAAAACACTGTACTTTTGTTTGTTCAACATCATGGAAAGCTCTCTGCAAAGATCAGTAAACTTTCAAAGCGTTGCTGAATAAGTGTCGACTTGCACAATCCGGCTCGGCTCGGTTCGATATGGCACATAGCGTGTACAGTAATGGAGGAGATTCATTTTATGATTTCTCAGGGCTTGCTGGGACACCGCTAGAAACTGACTGTTCAGATCGAACACTTGAACCCACACTAGGTTGATAGTAGTACTGTGGATCTAAAAGAAATAACAAAAATAATTATTCATATGTATAATGCAAAACCTAAGACTATCTTATAAATGATAATGTTCGGTATTTATTTAAAAATGAACTTTTATATTAATTTTTATTGTCGTGCTCCGCCCATGTGATCATAATGGTGACCCAAGATATAATTACCGGATCATATCACCCACATCAAATAATTTTCGCAGCTTGAAGTCTACTAATGCATATAAGTTCAAAATCATGAAGATTATTTTCTTGTCTCTCGTGTCTTAAAGAAGAAGAAAAAACAAATTATTCTGATGCAGATTGATGGGATGTTATGTCGTCTGCTGAGATTATTTATTGTTTCAACTTCCGGTTGAATCTCATATGTCAGTGAATTCATATCTTGCTAGAAATTAGCTCTTTGTCTTGAGCAATTTATTTTGATTTGTTCGGTCATGCTTTGTTGTTATTTGTAATGGTATTTTGTGTTAGCTGTTTCTTTGCGATTTCATAGTATTGCATGGCATATAAGGTACGACACTGGCACAGCAATTACTAACTTATATTTGAGATACAATGAACGACCATATGTATTTGTACTTTAAAACTTTGTAAAGTTTTTCTGTAATATTGTGTTATCAATTAAAAAAAAAGAACGAAATAGCTAACATCACATTGGAAGGAGTATGAAAACATAAGGCAATAAACATTTGTTACTAATAAAACCTAGCGAGACGCATAATTATTCCAGCCCATAAATGCTCAAAGATCAGTGCTGCCTAACCATTTGCATGGCCTGCAATAATAGAGGCCAGTGGCGCACGGCGGATAGCTCTGATAACGCACCCAGTCAAACATTGTATGATCATTAATGCCTTGTTACTCAAAATCACTATATGCTTTCTGAATTAATTGTTCAATTTTAGAATAAATTTCATTTTCCATTGCCTTTTTCTCATTTATAACATGTATTCTGAAACAAATTTTATTTTAGATTATGTACAGTAATTTTTTACTTGCAATATGGAGTTTTCATAGTTAATACCTTGGATTTAACATTATTCTGTGAATAACTGAACTGAAAATCGATTGATAAGATAGATCTTAGAAATATATATTTTAAAAATTATTTATATAGAAACATTCACTAGACTTGTTTTCAAAATCTGACCTGTTTTAAGCCCCCTTACTTTGGTGGCAAAATTTACAATTTGGTATGTCGATTTATATGTGAAAGCGACATTGTGTTCGTAAGGGCGTGCTTTTCTACTGGAAAGTCAATGTTTTGTAGAATTTATGAACGGTACAAATTTGTTTTCATGGACAATTTGCATTTCTGAACTTATTTCAAATAAGACAGCATTACAAGTAAAGTTTGTCTGAAACTAACTTACTGATGATGCCACTGGGCCCGTATCGGACAGCCGCCGCCCACTGAGGATCACTGTATGGATTGGAATTGTACTGGGTATATGGTACCGAGGTTTGGTAATATTCGCTGGCAGTGCCTGAAACCAACAATGTTCTTACTATTATAACTTTTCGTAATATCTTAGCCTAGATCCGAAATGTAGGAAAACTATAACCTGCCGTTACCAATGTAGAATTGTCAATAAGAAAATAAAAGTATTGAACTGAACGTCAAGGTGACAGCGTTATAATAAAAATTACACTTTTGTATATTTGTATATTTCTCGCTCTCGTCTTTGTGGTTTATAAGACATTACATGAAGAGGATAAGAAAGACATACAAAAGTGTTGTTCTTAACGGTATTGTGGATTTGTTAAGACTGTCATAAAAGCACTTGTGACAGTCTTCCGAAGATTACCTTTGATTTCAGATTAAATGGATATTACAGGGAAATATTATACTCTAGGCATTTTATAAAAACAAAAGCAATCCTACATTTATTGAAATCGAAGAGTTTAAAAAGACATTTTGACAAGTCGAAAAAATATATAGCATTATTATCTTTACAATCAAGTACTAATGCCAAAACGGTTAAAATTTCAATAAAAATTTACAATAAAGGCCTTTTGTTTTAAACGACCTTTCACTCCGATAAGTTCCACGCTTTCATGATTTTGCTTATATCTTTCAAAAGCCAAATATAGTGCCAAATTTCTACATAAATGCTTTAATAAAAGACTCTTAGATAATGATCGCAACGATATTTGGAAAAGGATATCGCAGAGCTTCTTTTGTTATACTTGCTATTATCACAGTTGATTTTTAAAAAGTCCTCAACTGATACATCAAGTACAATAATGATAATATAAAAATAATAATAAAATAATAATAAAAATAAAATAATAATAATAATAATAATAAAAAATAACAACAATAATAATAATAATAATAATTATTATTATTATTATTATTATTATTATTATTATTATTATTTTATTATTATTATCATTATTACAATTATTATCATTATTATGTAGTCATTATTTCATAACGAATTCAAGAAGTTAGAAGAGAGATGGCTTTCTTTTATTTTTAGTACGGTTGATTTAAAAGAACTAATGCAACACAAGAAGAAAAGCCTATTCAACAAACACAACAGCATTGTTCATAACAGACATGCTTTTCTTTAAACATGTTCTATCATATTTACAAGTCAAATCATTATGCACACATTATATTAATTTTATAACATATGTTTATGGATAATATTATAATGCTGTAACAGATGAATTTGGTATGAAGCAAATTTTAATTGTGTTTAAAACACTATTTTGTTGATAATGATCTCATGTCAGAAGTATTTGAAATACTAAGTTCACATCTTCATAAAATGTCCATAACGTATTCTCAAAAAAGTTTTCGGTTTGCCTAGTGAATTCAAGAAACCTCATACCACCATTTCTAAGCTCTTCTTCTACTCTCACAAATTTCTTTATTCTGTGCCTATCACTTGATTAATGTGCTGAATATTAATTTAGCAATTTGTTTTCTTCCTCACTGTGTTTGCCTTTGTCGGGTAATAAACAAGTCATTCTAGACAATTATCGACTCCGTTTTACAATGAGGGCTTATCACATGCTTTTTATACGGAGATTGATTCTAGCCCGTCCAAGAAGTTGTCTTCAGACAGATAGCAACTAATCGATCAGAACATTAATATCGCTACTTATGACAAAATATTCATAGCGCAAGTTTCATCATTGACGAAGCATTTTCAGTTTTCATATTGCATGATTTTGCAACATGTTATGTCAAATATTCATTTAAATGAATGTTTGTTTAAATGTTGTTAGTTGATTGTACACAAGTACACAAAAATCTTGCAAGTTCTGAGAAGTAATAATGTGTGGCATAGGGTTCACTCATTAAGGCAAAGTGTACGTGTTTAATTATATGATAAAAAGATGGGGGTAGTGAGAGACGGATGCACCTAAGAACATTGCTAAAATCCTTGTGGCAATATTCTTGTCCATCAACCATTCCAATGTGCCAACAGCGGGTTTTCCTTTTTGTAAGTTCTTTCTGGTGTCTATTAAAATTGATCAAATTATAAACTAATGTTCTCTGAACTTTCGTCTTTATGGAGAGGTTCTTATTTTGAAAGAGGTTATTCCTGGCATGCCTACTTTGCTCTTACTTTTGTGTAATCTTTAATCCTCCAACATCTATAAAATTGTTCTGATGTGTAAGTGAATATTAACTTGAAGCCATGCTAAAAGTTGTCTGGTCACAGATTATACGGTATGTACTACTGAACGAGTCTCAAGCAAACAACAATCTCATTACACAAGAAATAGACAGACAGAACCTAGCACAAGTGCTGAGTTGATGAATGTCCCATATCTACCAGAAAAGATTTGGCAAATTTACAATAAAGTAACTACTTTAGACTTATCTATTTAAGATTAACAAAAGTTAGGTGAAAATGCATCGCTCTAATTTTTTGGAAATGGATGAAGTCAACTTAAAAACCAGACAAGGTCTCTAGTATCTTTTTAAATAATCTCCTGCAGCTCAAAAACAAGGAAATTTTGTAGATTTATGACCATGTTCTTGTCGTACTCTGGCACATATCAACATTCATTCACTAGTTTTTCCTTGCCAATCTCTCTATTCAATCTTACTAACGTTCACATCAAACGGTTTTCCAGACCCACAATCTAACAATCTGACGTGATTGTAGAAAGAATTGTGAAACGTTGATAAGTCATGCTTCATGGCTTTTACAACACCCTCACAATGGTGCATCTACTCTAGGAAACCCTATCGGGATGATGGCTAATCCGCAATATTTATCATTCTACTAAGTTCTTATTTCTATCAGAGATTTCTATTTACTATATGCAATATTAGTTTTTCGGTCAAACGCCAGGCGAAATTGTAGACATGGTAGAAGTACAAGCCTAAAGTGAGATAAAATATTTATCAAATTAAAGGATCGTTCGCCGATTTCTAGGAATGCATCAAGAGTGTCCAGGTATAGTTTCCAACACAAAATAATTTCAAAACAAAAAAGATAAATAAAATATAAGAAACTACTAAAGTCTAGAATTCTGAACGCAATGTGCCCCTTTTCCCCAGAAGATAATTTAATAACTCTCTAATAAAGACATGGTTCATTGACAAATGGACTGAAATATCTCTTTAGACTTCTCAACAAAGCCCGATAATCACCATGACGATGACTTGACTAACATGTTGTCTCCGTGGAAAGTCGCGAGACAATCAACTGATAAACACTCATGCTGTCATCCTTTATGGTCGTGATAATATCTAACAAGCCTATTAAACAAACGGAATATAAATATTAAATCACCTTTAGGAAACATTTTTACGATTCACAAGGCGATGCTTGCCGAAGTTTCTCGATTAGCTATTAATATTAAAATGTGTGGTTATGTTTGTTGTAATTACTTTAAAAATTAAGAGTTTATGAAGGTTAATGGGGAAATCTTTTCTTAAAAGAACCTAGAATCTCGATTTGTTTCTTTTATCCCTGTCATCGTGTTCTTGCTGATTTTACTCCAGGAGCTCTGGTCTCGGTAAGATCATTGAGTACCCGCCCCTTCGGCTTTGCAATGCTCTTAACTTCTTATGTTTGTGTGCTTTTGCATGCAACATTGTTAAGCCGATAAGTGGGTTGGAGTTTTTTCACCAAGACAACTTGTACTTGTTTTGTGATATGAGAACCTGTTGGGGCAAGTGTGAGGTTGGTGCACCCTAGAACCTGGTTTAAACCCCCAGTGGCAATTTGATTTGCCACTGACCGTTCCAAGGCGGTAACCCCTCGGGTTCTCATTTATGTTTATTGTTAGCGGTGTCTTTTTTGAAACTGATCATTTTATTAACCATGCTCTCTCCCCCTCTCTTCTTCTTGACTGTGTGGGGAGGCTGTTTTTTCTGAATGTGGCGATTCCTGATATGCATATTTCACCCTTTTTTAAGACATAATAATTTATATAGAAGTTTATATCAGAAAACATGTATATCACTGGATACTAGTAAAATCAGTAAGGCATTGCAAAAATGCAAGATGAAAAAGACTTTTTAAAAGGTGATGCTAACTATATCACCCAGATGACGGCAAAGGTTCATTTGTTTATGCAATTTAAAGTTTAGTTAAGAAACTCTTCTTTAAATAACATCAATGTCATTGTCTTCCATTGATTTGTAATTCACTTTCATACCCTGCAGTATCAACCTAATCATTTTACCATAAATCTCTCAACGCTTCTTGTGAAATTGGTCCGTAAAGCAAATACGTTCCACTAGTCGAGCAGACCGGTTCCAATTATGGAATAAACATACTGGTGATGAGTGTTATGTCTGATATTACGACGAAATTCGACTGGTTGGAACTAATGGTTGGCTCTGGTCGGTTATAAATAGATTATTTAAACTCATTTCATTTAAGGTAATCAGGATCTCCTCCATAACCTCTTGTTTTATTCATACTCCAATCGAACATAATGGCTCTTTTGAGGGAACAAAATCAACGAAACATGAAGTATCATTTGGCAGTAACAAATTAAAGTCGTCTAATAAGAAAAGAGGAAAAAGGAACTCTGAAAGTCGCCAAAAAGGATAGATCTTAAAGTAACACAGGCTGAATACGTTAGAGCATTCGTGTTTTATGCCAAAATCGTCTGGCTTCTTGTTGGTCATATTTATATATAAATGAATTATTTAGCCATATCAAAAGATAAATTGCTTCTAAAAATAGGGAAAGAAAGGCCACTAATGATTTATATTCGAACAAGCATTCAGGGAGCACCATTTGCGCCGCCATGTTGATTACCGCCTTGGAACATTCCAAGGTGTAACAAACTTACACTTGCCCACTAAGGTTGGAATTTCCCCAGGGTTTACCAATCTCACCCACGCTAACCCCACAACCCTCCCCCCTAACTGTTGTGGAACAGTTTAGGGTGCACCATCCTCACATTGCCCCCGCCAGGTTCTCTTCCGAATAAACGTGTACATGTTGCCTTGATCAATTTACTCTAAACCATCAATACAACTGAAAATGTTATGTGCTCATACATCAATTTAAAGCGGCTTAGGACACTCGTCAAGGAAAGTAAAGAAGTACTCAATTACATTGCGGAGACAGGAGCGTCTGTAGTTAAATAATTAAGATCACAATGATCGGTAAAACAGAAACTTCTCGAGTGCCTAATTTCTTTGCAAGATTTGCATAAGCACATTCATAAACGTAATAAACTCAATTCAAGAAAATCAGAATATTATGTGTGCAACAAATAGCCCATTTCATGCATATAGGCTAGGTGAGGTCCTTCAATAAACCTTTGATTTGTATTAATTTGTATGTAATTATGTCTTGTAAAATTATTAGACAAGAAAAATATGTAAAACAACTAAATATTCAAAATTAATACCTGGCATTGAGCCTGTATATTGAGCGGAGGTAACTTGAGGTGGCAAGACGATGGAGGAGATAGCAGTTCCCACTATTGGTTGATTGGCGTATACAGCACTAGAGTATGTCGTATTCGCTTGGCCTAAACCATAGAGAAAACATTTTAAATGTAAAGTCAATGTTTGTTTAGGACATATGTTAACATGTTTTCAGCCCGGTCACTTTGGAAGGTAATACATCATTTAATGCTGAAATTGTACAATACATGAATATTTAATAAACAAATATGAATTGTATATAATAAATATAATCTTATAATAAAAATCAGGATAACCTACACACAACTGCAATCTATTGAGAAATAATATATTTATATATTGTCACCAACTTAGCAAGCACATCTGATGTGAGAAACATGAATATTAAACACAGACTAAACGTTAGTATGCGCTAGTTGTAACATTAAATACGTCACCAACATTCTTCGTCTCAAATCAACATTCACTGTTGACAGAAAATGAAATACAATACAATATTACCATCTAATTGCTCTATAATATTGAAATATTAAAAACCAAAAATATGAAACAAAATCAATGGGCTGGAGTTCCCACTATAAAAGGATCGAGTATCACTGTGATAGCATCTACACACATCAAGGATTTAACATACAGATTCAGATTCCATTTCCTAAAATTGAATATTTTCCTTTTTTATTGACAGAACAGAGTTTGATCACTATGGTAATAAAACACCTTTCCGATGCTGTCTGCAAATTTCTGCAATTATTATATTCTGCATCCAATTTGCATCGTCTATCAGATTCGACAAATCTAGAAAGGCTGACGATTTATAATAAACACAAACTATGAAGAGAGGAAGTTAACATTAGTCATGGGCAGAACGTCTCTTTTCGTTAAATTAACTATTAGTAGTAACATCATGTAGTAGTAAATCCAAACCGACATGCAACACACGTTAAACATAAATATAAACAATTACAAATTCATGCCTGTCACAACAAAAATCATCATCAAACGCTCTTGTAAATCCTAATCAAGTTCTTTTCTGTGCATGAAAGCCTTCTATTGTATCTCTTGTTTTTGGTTTTGTTTTAATTTTCATTAAGACGAGTCAAGACAGTATTTCGTGTCGTGTCAAGCTTTGGACTTATGATTTTTATTTTCTGGTTTAGATATGGTAATTTAAAATTATATAAATAGTTTAGCGACTCGTTATATTTCCGCGAAATTTCGGCAACGGTTTGACTTCTGCGTACCAGATGAATTAAGTAATATTTCTTCTTAATCCGATCCAATTATGAATATCGTGTTGTTGTTGTTTTTCGGTATAGTAATCTTCTGAAGTGTTTCAAGGAGGAAAAAAATATTGTATTTCATTTCCGAAAACAGCTTGTGAAAATGCATACCATTATAATTTTTATTGTTATTATTATTATTATGGTAAAATTACAGTTTTCTTATAATTGCTTATCATTCTTACTTGAAAATTGAGCGGGAAAAGATGGCAAGGGTGTGTAAGCCTGACTTAACGAAGGCTGAACAGGAGTCAATTCCGTTAAATTCCCACTTATTGGTGTACCGGGTTTAGGCGACGGCGCAGTACCACTATTCGTGTTACTAATTATAGCCGCCGAACTCCCAGTTGTTGCATCGTTAGGGTTCGACACTGCTGAAAAGCGGAAAACAAAAGACGTGCAAACAATCTTGAACTTGGAAAAAACGACTACTAAAATAAAAACTAATCATGCTTTATCCGGGTACAGGCATGCAAAACAACATCCAGAGAGACAGGTTGCAGAAGGAGGACAGTAATATAAAAGAGGAAATAGCATATCTGAGAGACTCGTTGGCTTGCTTAAATTTGTGTTAGATGAGATATTTAATAAACAAATTATAGGATCTAAAAAGAAGATACAAATATTTGAAGAAGATAGTGATAATGATTATTTAGGAGTGAAAATTCTAATGGTCTTCATAACAAAACAAGCTGGTGTCAAAACTAATAAAAACGCAAACATCCAAAAAAATGGAATAATATCTGCATTTATCTTTATTACCTAATGATATTAACAGAAGTAATATTTGGAAAATTAAGCATGTCACTACAGAGTTCGGCAACATAAATTACCAACTAGATCTTGATTGGCCAGGGGAACGAATAATTTGATCAACGTGTATCACGTCTGATTTCCGCGTTATCTCGCGGATAATATTCTGCTGTAAAGATCCTGTGAAGATTTCGTGGAGAGGCGTGGACTTTTGATGACTTTTCCAGAAACCAGTTGTAAATAAAGGTTGCAGAGTAAAATTCCAGAATTTTTGATACGCTTAGATATGTCTTCTGATTTGATAAATTGACGGACTATTTGGCAGTTGAGAGAATGTATTTCTGACATTAGGCACTTGTTCCATTTCATCATTTTGTTTTCCGTATCTTATCTCTGGTCTTGGGTCATATTTCATCGACGGTAACTTTACACGATCATCAATATTCTTTAAAACTAATAAACAGACGGAAATCTCTTTAAAAACAGAACATATGAAAATTGAAAAAAAAATAAAAAAGCGAAAATGTTAAAGTTTCAAAGTGGGTCAAACACTATTGAAACTACCTGCCAGAACGCAAAAACAAAACATTAAGGAATTTAAGACATTTTTAGATTTAGAATGGAAAAGAATGGTGATGATGTTGCTGTTGTAGTTTTTTCTGTTTTCTTTCAAGAGACATACCCTTCATCTTTGTGAAGTTGTTGTGCGATATAAATCAGAAACACTACTTTATTACGACTATTTTGTTTTAACATTACAATGATTTCTACACATTCGTACGTATTGCAAATATCGCGAGAAATGTATGTTGGAACATATTAAAAAAAACAACATCAGTAATTATTTCAATAGTAATGTATTGCTCAGTAACAAAATGCAGAATATAATAATTAAAGCATTTGAAGATTCCAGTAAATGAATATTTACAAACGTGGGTCGCAATGGATGGGTGTTCATCTTCTGTACGATTCTTTAGACAAATAGTTACTTTTACTAAGTATATCAAGTAGTAATTTGCTAATCAGGGTATGTTCCTTTACTAAAAAAAATCAAACTAGCTAATTTTCTATGTTAGTCTACTCTACTGCTGTTGACATCTAAACATTACAAGAACAGTGGTTATGTATTAGAGATGTTTTAGCCGGCTGCATATTCACTCTAATACAGACTAAAAAGCCTTTTGATTATGGAGGATTTTGGACCATTTATGAAACTGTTCTTGAAATTTGTTATCTCTTTCAATGTCCAAGGGCCAATTTCCGAAACTACAGGTGGTAGCTTTAACATAATTTAGTGAAGATATCATGCTTTTAATGTGAGAAGTGACTGTCGTCACAGGTGAACTAATATGAGATTAGTCGGGAAATGCAACGTAAAGATCTCCAGGAAAGTCAATCACAAAATCTGCTGGACCATGACGAGCAAACTTGTGAAAACTGTGTTTTCTTATGATACCCTTCCGGACACTAAAGTGGTAAATAGAGAGGAAACTGTGGTGCTGTCGGAACCATGTTGGCTCAGATTATTGACTATTGTTCTAATTATACAGAGAGCAAACGTTGCACTTCCGACTAATATTGGAGTCAGTGAATAAAGACTAAAAGCTCATTCTACATGTTATATATATATAGAAGCTTAAAATGAAACAATTCTATGGTTATAACAATAACATAATGAAACGATCAGTTTGAAAGCCGAATAAAGTTTTTAAATGTTGCAGGGTTAGTATAACAATATCTCTGAATATGACTGATCTTTCTTATGACACATAAAATAATATTAGAATATTATATCGCAATTAATAGCATTTAACAGACAGGCTAACCACCAAGTATCAAGCAGTTTCGTGCACTTACTACAACAATAACCATTTATTATTCAATAATGTGTTTTCATATCTTTAAGAAAAGGTAGATTTAATTGTATACTTTATGCCAATAAAGCAAAATTTAATTATTAACAAGTGTTTTGAGTGTAAAGAACTATGGAACATTAACAGTGCATGCATTTAAACAACGATGGCAAAAATATGAATAGTACCTTCATAATCGTTACTGTGTGAGTCTTGGCCAGATAGTTCGTGTGGTGAGGTACCCTTGTTTTGATCGCCTGTAAGTCAATCAGGTAGGTGAGGTTACAAAAAACAAACCACATGCAAAGCCAACTACACAATCAGCTCCCCTACCACCACATATTTCGTTAATGAAAAAAAATGTCTATATTTTGCAACATTTCTATGTTCAACAAAATCAAAACTAATAAGAAGTAATCTTGATTAAGTGTTATGATAGCAGCATGACAACAGTCGTTTTCAAGTCATTACTTGTGATGGTAGGGATAAGATCCTAGGCGGTTTTTTTGAACCCGAACGAGGGAACTTACTACATTATACGCCAGAAGCGGAAAAATCAAACATTGTACTGAGGTTCTTTGCAAAACACATTCAAATTGGGTAAAGCAATATGCAAAAATGAACATTCTTAGAATACTATTGGTGTATAATGGGTAAACGTCTGAACAAAAAATCTTTTAAAAGTATAGGGAATTACGAAAACACATGTAAATATATAATAATAGTTTTATTAAAAGACAATCGAAACATGCAAAGAATGAAAATTTTGTTAAATGTATTACCTATAGTGGGACTGTAAGTTACTGACGGATTAGCTTCGTTCTGTTGCTGATGTTGATGTGCATGAATTTGTTCTCTAGTCTGTTCTTCCAGCGTCGGCGAGGAGGTGTACTCCTGTTTGATGGGAGGGTTAACGCTTACATAGCTTGCGTAAGGAGGGGGGTGGAGACTTTGAGTGTACAGTTGACCATTACTCATTATAACTGCTTGGTTTGGATCGGTCATTATTACGCCGTTTTCTGATCGTGCAGTTTTTGCAGGTCGACCGGAATACCAGAGCTGAAAAATTAATGATGTTTTCGTTAAATTTCCCACAATTTTATCGACCCACTTGACTTATCGATGAGTAGTAATTTTCATAAATATTATTTTCACTTGCATATGGTCGTATGCACTACGATCTGAGGATGATATCAATACACATTTAAAGTATTTTTTTAATGAAATAAACCCATTTGAAACTTTAAGTCTGGTGCTAAATATGAGATATAGGATGAATGCCAACTAAATTGTATCGATGAAACTAGATAATATCAAATACTATTTTCCAGTTAAACAGTGGAGAAATTAAGCATATGGTGACTTTTCGGTGTTGTATTATTGAAGGCATGCCAACGTGAAGAGGTAAACGATTTTAAGATCTTTATTTTAAAATATTTTAGCAAAAAATACTTTAAGAAAAAGTACAAGAATCGAGCATATGGCAACTGATTAGAATGATGGTATTCAATATTAGAAACACATCATTAGTGTTCTCTCACGTAATGAAAGGATGGTTGATGCAATAAATTTCACAAATTGATGCAATTACACTTTCAATGTAATAAACTGGTTTGCAGTAATGGTAACAGTTAGCAATGAACGCGAAATCTTCATAATTTGGTTAATGTATTTGATAGATAAATCAGCGAAATCACCATTTAACAACCCATATGAACGTTTACATCGTTGTCATAAAACGACAAGAAAAAACCACACTGACTTAACATTTTCAAATATTATTTCTCAATTTTAAGCGAAAAAGCAATTTTGGCTTATCTGGGATATCTTAAAACGTGGCAATAAAAAGCGAAATACTTACATCCATATTGTTTATATTGTTGTTATTTAATATTGGGTCATTCTTTATATCGGGATCATGTCCATTTGAAACTGGAAGAAAAATATATAAATCTGAGTATTTAAGTGTTGCTTTCTTATTATGTTACAACAAAATAAACATATAAACGCATTGTAGGTAACCCCCACCCATTCTTAAAAAGACGAATTGAACAATCTCACTTAGGGACAATAGCAGCTAGCAATTTCCGCAAAAGCGCGTGCAACTAAAATCACGCGGTTTAAGGCACAAATTTGTCAGCCATTAAAATCGCTCGAAATATCCGGAAGCTGTATTGGTACGTGGTACAGGCATGCAAATACCGGATGCCTCGCTGACATGACAGTAAACCGGCCATCTAAATGCTAGCAGTGATCCAATCAAATCATTCCATTATTTCTACACTCCGCCATCAAACATCATAAATGCAAATTTGCCTCATTTACAATATTTTGTTGACAATTTTCTGAAATCTAAGAGATTATTTAATAAAAATTGTGGAAAAACAATAACGCTCAATTTCATGACCACTGTACAAATTTGATGATTTTAGCATAAACTCAGTAAATGACACTGATTGAATTTCACTCGGATGCCAATTAGTTTGTCGGCTACACAGTAAATGTGCTTTATTAATGACAATCGTGTTTATGATTTTAAAATGATGGGGTATGGTGGATCTGCTGCTTTGGTGATGAAATTCGAGTGTATTGGCCATTTGGGGAGCACAATTATATGGTTCTTGTGGAAATATTACTGATGCAAAAGCTCTCATTATGTCTGTAACCGTGAAATCATGAAAATGAGTTAAAAGCTCATAAGGCATTCTGATTCAATCAGGTAATTATCAGATATCGTCGTACCCGGGACATTCCAACAATCTCTCTCCAACAATTTATATTTATTATTCATCAATATACTGGGATTTTAATTCACGTCTAAACAAAATTTGTAATTCTGAAATAAATTAGCAGATTACAGATGGAAATTTCAATAACTGTAATCCATCTCATTTGAACATTCTATGAACAAATCACCCAATTAAAATGCATGAAAAACATAAAGTTCCTTAATTTATTCACTAAATCTCCCGGATTAGAGATGGCATGTAAAAACTCACGGGATGCTATTTTTTCCATTAACAACTTTTCAATCCAGTAAAATAATGGGGTATGTATGCTGTCATTTGAAATATCGATAAGTTCAACTGGGTGCCGACTGTTCGTGTAATTAGTAACAATCTCCATTGCGGGGATTAGGCTGCTTTTGACGAACTCTACAAGAACGGAGGTCTCCTGTGCAACCTTTATGAAATGTGTCCCTTTGTTAGGCAGTTAATGCAGGTGTTGTATGCGGTACTAATAACATCTAAATAATTTAGACCAGCATTCAAGGTTCAAAACACAAGCTGATAAAGATAGAAATGTACACAGAACCAATAAGAATCGATTAAGTTTTGGAAATCACGAGAAGATAGGAGCTATTTGAAGTTATTTTATGCTACACTTATCAAGTTAAAGTCACCAACGACGATACCATGTAATATTTCCTACAACCGTTCATCATCATCATCATCAGCAGCAGCAGCAGCAGCAGCATCATCATTATCATCATCATTGACTTCTATATGTATACATTCGTAAACAAATATATTCTATATACTTACTAGTTGGATAACATTAAAAAAATACTCAAAATTGCTTGACGATGATTAAAAGAACTTATTGGAGAGAAATTAAAACTTGGTTCAACAGTTGAAACAGGAGTCATATCATTAGAACGTTAGGAGTTTCTTTTATGACATTAACAAAATCCAAAAATGTTCATCAAAAGACCTTGTAAGAATTTCATATTTACTTTGAGTGAGTTTAGAATTGAACAAGTGTTACTCGCGATGGACCAGCCAAAGCAATATAGCCATGCTCCTACCTGTGTCGTCATGTTTTCGCTTTGTCCCACTGTTTGGGTTCTGTTCTGTCAGCGGTGATGAACCTTGTGGAGGATGACCCATGATTGCGTTGATAGAGTATGTTCCTCCAAGACCGTTCGGGGAGCCATGCGGTGTACCGCCGTCAACAGAACCAGGCGAGCTGCCGTCCTTAGACATGCGAGCATTGTCCGATGCCCGATTACGCACAATTCTGAATAAAGAAAAACAAATGTCAACTTAACCTATATGAATATTCGTTTTATATTTCAAAAAGAAAGTCGATTAATATAGTTTCTATTTTAAAAAAAGTGAAATGAGCACATCAGGAATGCCTACATCCAGCAGAAACAGCCTCCCCACACAGTCAAAAAGTAGAGAAAAAGAAAGCATGGTTATGCAATGATCAGTTTCAAAATAGACGCCAAAAAGGGTGATCTTGCTTGTTTATTTCAAAGTTCCCTAGTCTCGGAAAGGAGATCGAGAACCTACCCATGTTTTGAAAGTGCTGGTAGATACTTTTTATGACAAAGAAAGATTGACATTGGTGCATCTTAAAACCTGGTTAACTACCATCGGCAAATATTTTCTTTTCATTATGTGTTTGCTGTGTGTAACTTTTCTGATATGCATATTTAACTTCTTATTTCTATAATAGCAGCTTTGTACATCGTTTATTATTAAGGTGCTCTAAATAACCGTGTCCATCTTTACATTCTCTAAATAAACGATGACACCTAACGCATAACAATTGTGAAAGCAACTCATTATTTTATTTGTTAGGCTGCTACACTATATTCTGTTAAAGTTGAATGCTCTTTTACCTTGTCTGGTTGAGGACAGTTTGAAATGATCTTAATTTGACCAAAGTGAAAGTTCTTATATGTTACGAAAAAAGATGAAGTTAAGTGTGATTTAAATGTGTTGTATGCACTTCTTTGCAGGCATTCATTACCACAGACCACTAATTGGATAAATTGGTCATACAACACCTTAGTTAACTAATTAGACAGTTCAACATTTGTTTAAGAAGAACATTAAATGTACCATCACAAATGCCTCACATATCTTCCACGAAGTGTGGTGTAAACATTATTGTGAATAAGTCTGGAAATTCGTTTTGAAACAATTTACGTTTTTCAACGTTATACCTTAACCCATTGTACCCCATGAAAAGAGGTAATTAAACTAGTCTGCACGCGCACTGAGACCTATCCCTAGGGATTTAAGTGCTTTATGTAAGAAAACGCCTTGTAGTGGTCTTGCATTTAACATTTACAATTTTCACTCAATGAGAAAAACATATAATTCATCCTGAAGTTCTCTCCACAAGACTACTAAGACTACAGTGTTTACGAGCTCGAATTTCCTACGAATGCTCAGAAAACAGTTCGCAATCAGCAAGTGCTAATGCATTGTCCGTGTCTAACTCTGCAGGAGGTGCGTACAGACCGAGGAATACACCTTCCGCTGCTGTATTCACTACATCACCTTCTTTAATGATTTCTAGCGTTATATTCGTTCACTGCATGTACCTTTTTATTCAGATCATTTGACTCCAAGAGGAAATATCTCAACCATATAAACTTGTAAAAATGTCATATTAAAGGTTTGCTCGTTCTTGTATGCATTTAACATTTCAATATGTAGAGTAACACGAAAATGAAAATATTAAATGTTAATAATCACTTAAATGCATTATGTAAACTGTTAGAAACATATTTAAATTAGAACCTAACCCAAGGGGTGGTCTGTTAATTGCATTATATTTTATTTATTTCATGAAAAGAATATTCGACAAGACACGTGCAAGAAATACATTTTGCATTATAACTTGCATCTCAGCTATTGAGGCAATTTGTCAATTTAAAGAATGTCATATCATTTATCTGTTGTTTTCAGGATCAATGTTTTCGTAAAAGCTTTTCAAACAGCGGAAAAATATGTGAAAAGTAATCTAATAATCTTGGAGTTTCAAGAGAATAGCCATACTCTTTTCCGACACCTTCAATTAAGCAAGAAAACGAACGATCACCAAACAAAGGGAAAAATGCGCTTTTGTTTTATAATGTATGTTCGTTCCTAAAATATGAAATCGATCCTACTTGTTTGTCCCACAGGGTAAAAGGGCAATTATATTTTAAGATCGGCAAAGAGATAAATTGTGAATAATATATTTCATATTTGCTTTACCTCTCGAAGCCGATGGTTTATCTACGTTTTGAACGAAATCGACTCATATTAAAACAATCTTTTCTAATGATACTGAACAACTGTTAATTTGCTCCTTAAAAGGTTTTGTGAAAAAGAATCTCAAACTGTATGTGGATCCCGGAGCGTTCACTTACATAGATACATGAAAACTCTACCAAATGGTATCACCAACTATGTTCGTTTGAACTAAAGTCAACTAAGACAAAAATTCGAATACTTGGAATTCACAAACCTATTAAGTGATGTATCAAACCGAGCCTGCAATATTTTAATATTTGTCGTGTTTGGTGGTTTTCAAAGTTCCCTTTTCATCTATCAAAAAAATATCCTTAAACAGAAAATTCGAGATTTTCAAGAAAAATTCAATATGTATTACATCTTTTAGAATAATGGCGTAACCAGAACACATTATTTCCGTGTTGTCATCTTTTTTTGTAAACTTAATAAGTGTAAACAAACATTATCGAAACAAATCATTAAAAGTCACTTACTATTGAGACAAAAAACAGAGTAGAGTTAAATTTTTCTTGAACAAAATCGTCCATTTACTATTTGTTTTACTAAATACCATGATTTGTTTACAGAAAAACAAGATAAATACAACAAATCGGTTGACCTAGCAAGAAAACTGTGCTAGCAGTGGTGTGCATCGGGACGGGCTATATCGTGTATCAATGGTGTTTCTAACCTAGATCGTCCGGCCAATGGTGTGCAGCCAGCTGAGCTATATCGTGTATCATGTGGTTGTAATACTACAAGGTGACAAATTTCACAGGCAGCCTGCGCCAACAGCGATCAAAAGCAACCACTGATGCACGTAATAAGCTCCTAAACCGTGTAGTTTTCTATTCATGAAATAGTAAAACAAATAATTGTGCTGATGACGGAGAAAATTCAGGATCATCTTAAGAAAACCCCACAAAGTTACTGCCAAAAACACGTGTTAGTGCTTTTAAGTAAATAATTTTGTAGAATTAAGATATATACGATTTCACATCTGTAACTCGTAAATTTAACTTCGTTTTTTTGCGTATCTAACACTGATCTGTGTTTTTTTTTATCTAGGTGTATATCAATAGCTAGTAACAGCCATAAGAACTTACAAGTTTGAATTATGTTAATATGAAAGTGAAAAGTAAACCTGCACTATGACAAGACACTTTACAACTAATGTAACATTCTAAACATCTGAACAAATTAAGATTTCAGAAACTATTACCTTGATCTGAATGTTGATAAAACCTTTCAATATCATACATAGTCATAAAATAAATTTTTAAATCCCTAAAATGATACCGTCAAAACCATAACAAAATTTAATATCGAACTCGAAGCTCACAAAATTCAAAAAGGGAAAAATTCAAGAGGATGTTCAAAAAAATCTTCACTGTTTTTTTTCAACTAATAAACCAAAGTTTTTCTACTGCACCTTTTTACTGTTTTACACATCTTCAAATATGAATCTGCTCTGACAACAGATGTAATAAACGCCTGGTTATTTCACACCATGATAATAAATTGGATGTAAAATTTCGAAATATTTACATGTCATTTCGATGCAATGATTTTGATTACATACATTTAGCAAGATCTGATAAGGTACAAAAAGATGGCGAAGGCGCTTATCACAACGATTTACAACCAACAGTTTTCCTTTGAACACGTAATAATGTGACTTCCAAGAGAACTATTATTCAAATTCGCGGTCGCTTTATGGTAATGTCCTCACGAGCAAAATGTCAGTCAGTTCCGAGCCTTTTTAAAAACAAATATTTATATGCCTGCGACTCTGAGAAATGGAAGAATTTGCAACAACTTCAAAGAAGCCATCAAACGACTACGATATAGCCAATCAGCTAGCTAAACACATTACCATAAGAGTTTTTAGAAATTAGTCAAACTGAACAGAAAAGAACAGTAAGTAAGAACAACTTTAACTAAAATACAAATAGAACCTTTCAGTTTGCATAAAGTAAGTCCAACGTGCATGAAATAAGCATAAGGCCAGTTATTTTAAAAGTAAAAGTTAATTAGTTTGAAATCTACCCGAAAATGACACAGCTTATAGAGTTTTTGAGGATTGAAGTTCAGACCTGCTCTGAGGACAAGATAACGTAATCCCTCAAAGGTATAACCTAATTCATGCATACGTCTATTCAGCCTTTGAGTACCGATGACCCATCATACATTTGTCCACTAAACATCATACATGATAGACGAAGTCCTAACTGATTTTAAAATGTCGGCTAGAGAAATATGAAGACAGGTGTGCGCCAATGTTGCGTATGAAATGTTCACTAAGAAGTCTTCATGTCACTTCCGCCTCACTGACACCAAATCGCCGCAATGTGGAGACTTGTTTCCCAGTACGGCGAGATTTAATTGGCACTGAGTGTTGGTGGGAGCCCGAACAATAGATGTAATATTGGTGCAAAATATAATCAAACACGGAGCACTTTGTCGACCAATAATTGTGTTGTTAACGCGTAATTTGGACAGAAGGAGAGGCCGTTAAATTGTCTTCATTTGCCGGTTATTTACATCAGCCCGATACTTGCCGTCAGATCTAATAACCTAAAGCAAAGACCCGACTTCATTTTGAAACTACTTGAAAACAAATCAGAGAGCTAAAACATACGAAGCTTTCTAAACACAATGCATTTCATAGTTTGACTAACTTAACCAAAATCTTGTCATTTTATAATACATCTGTTATCTAAATTAGTGTATCTGTTATTAGAATCACAACATACAAACCTCTAACTTTGCTCAGACATATTTTAGAGTAATTATTGGGTATCACTTGCCTATTATTAGGTTGTTTTCTGGGCAATTTACTGGTATTGGGAGTAATTGTATATAAAGCAGTTAGGTGCTTTCAGGAAATGAGAAGCTTGTCATAATATTTCTGCCAAAGCATTCTATCTATTTTCCACAACGATGTGTTGAATAAACAATTTAAACGTGTGGTAATGCGTTATGTGATATGCTAGCTTTGGAATGTTTCGTGTCTGCTGTAGGTTCGGAAATTAGAAGTAACTGAAATATTTTATTCAACATTTCTATTATCCTACAATCTGAGGAAATTCCCTATAAGCACATGTTCATATTTCTGGTATAAAAATATTTACCAGTTTAACATGGTCGGATATTTTAAAATGTGGATATATAATAGTTTAATTGCACATAACTATATACGCAGCAAAACTGAGGAAATTCAAAAAAAACTAAACATGCGATGTTACGAATTTTACCATCTATAAAGCAACAAATATTATAAATGCTAAAGATAATGAAATAAACTTTGAAGAAATCAGGTCAAATTGCCAGACTTGAATAACTTGGAATAATAAAGTGTGTTCCTACCTGTTGATTGAGCTCACACTTGGCACGTTATCGTTGGTACACACGTTTTCCGCCAGCAATCGGTCTCTGATTTCCCAGGCAAACATTGTCGGGTTCTCTACCTTATATCTAGTTATAGCATCAACAACTGCCGGAGTCGCTACTTTGGGCTTCGAGCCTCCTATAACTCCAGGTTTTATAGAGCCAGTCTCGTAATATCTACAATTAAACAATCTAACGTTGTAATATTAATTAACGCGTTCCATTTCAACAAAAAGGGTTGTTTGTAATGGATGCACGCCTATTATTTGTTATAAATAGAGGTACCAAATCTCAAATAAATATTATCGAATAAAAATGTGAGCGCCTGGATAAGGTCTTGACAGGTCAATAAAGTATAATTATCATAAGAATCATCTGAAGAGTTATGAGCTGAATTTGAATATTTCCAGTGCAATTTCTTAAATATTTCAAGTAGAAAATAATAAAGGTACAAATCCAGTAGTTTAAAATTAAAGCTTTATATTTATGAATAATAAAACATTAATTCTTATGAAATTTAATCCAAAACATTTTCGTTTTCCCAACAGTTCAAAATATTTTATTAACTTAATTCATCTTTTAACTACACATAACCGTTTTTGTATATAATAATTTGATTTTATGTCAAGTTTGCGTAATTAGAAAATTCGGTATCCTGTGTGTAATTTCTGCAGGACAGTCTATGAAATTTGTTAAATCGGTAGGAAAATTTAGGAACTGTTTAAATAGCTTGCATACTGACAATATGTTATACTCCAAAGCCAAATCTGTTTATTTTTTAAATTATATTTGTAAGTTTACCATTTAGTTTTTTAACTGAGATCGTTTAACTTCGTGTTTATAGAATTTGGCCAAGAATGTAGTTTTTTGTTACCAAGATTCTATATTCTCAAACACATTGTAGCACGAAACATTCATTCTGTACCGGAGACGGTAAGCGAAACGAGATATAACCAATTAGGGGAAACAGCAGAAACCCAGTGTCTAATGTATGTATCGTGTTGGGCTTAGGACTTATGTGCATCCCTTGTGCTTTATTCGGACGCTTCGTCGCACATGTGGGAGCTGCTGGAATTCTAAAGCTAGCCAGCTTTTAAAGCTAGCCAGCTTTTATGCATTCAGAAAATTTCGTATCTAAGATCAAGGGAACATTTCACTGAACTATCTCCTTGTAATAGAGGAACACACTTAATTTAATTACAATTATATTGTTTGGTTTTTATTTTTTTATTAAGTACTGAAGCATTGTTTCGGCTTTCAACAACCATTTTCAAGATTTAAATGCCTTGTAAATTTTGGGAGACATTTTTGTTCTCTTGTTCGTCACTCTCAGCTAGGTGACGCTGTTGTGCTGCTGTAAGTCTGATTTCACTTGCAAACCTGAAAGTCTTATCTTGTACAAATTGTTTATTGTCGGTGGTAACTTTTCCTTATCATGTTTGCTCACATGGTGTATCATTCATTTCCTGTATTATGGTTTTGTTCGCTTAAATGGGGTCTACTTCAGTAAAATTTGACACAAAAATAAACTATAAAAATATGCTTATAAACTGTACCATGTCTTACATTCTAAACCAATGAATCATATCATTCAACTGCTTGTGACGTGTGAGTCTTTGTTTAATTTGCGAGTGGCAAGAAATAAAGGCTTATCTATTTTAAAGAACAGATGACAAATTGATTAGAATTTGTAGATTGGCCAAAATTTCTTCTGAATCATCCTATCGAGTCATTTTATTTTCTTTGTTTTGCTCATGGTCAACTAAAGACCTTTGACTTCTCACCTTGTGTGACCTCTGGCAAAAGTCAGTGTATAACATTCTTGACTTTTTGTAAAAGATCTTTGGGTTAACAAGAAAACTACTATCCAACGGAAATTCAGCACGCTTAATTAGTGAAATATAAGATAAACATTGAAACAGTTCTTCTGAAAATAAGTGAGTGCCTAAAGGAGCATTTATTGAGATCCATTCACATGAAATTGCTATGCATAACTTGTAAACGAGATAATTCCCTACTCACCGGTCTGCTATTATTTTGACAAGTTGTATTTTGTAAGAAAAGACACTATGTGTAATATGAGAAAAAAGGTTGCTTCGATAGTTTGAATAATTATTGGTTTGCAAATAAATACATCATCTTGACCACAAAGAACAAGGGGTGGTTACTTGGTGCGTTTTGGACAAACTAAAGCGTAAACTGCACCTAAGTCTCTTGGGGTATTTAGTTTCAGTGCGCTGTCGCACGCGATCATCTTGGGTAGCGATTTTAATTTTAGTATTTTGGTCGATCATTTTGAAACAATATCTTTCACGGATTGAAAAATATCATGACTACCTGCAAGGTTATGATCCAAATGACTCAACGTGGTTATAAACTGATATCTATGTTCAACTTCTGTATCAATTTCTTTTATCATCGCTTTCTGTGGTCTATATTATAAAGGGTTCCCACGAGCGTATCTTTAATTAAAGCCATATCCCACATTGAATGATGGTCACAATTTCTCTTCTTATTTGAAACGTATATGTTAATTAATTGTCAAAATGTTTCTTTCCAGATATAGTTTTGATGGATAAGAATGGGACTACCATCACAATATTTCTCTTCAAAGTGCGATGCATTCTCTATTTATCTAACATTTACATGTGAAAAATAGAGGATGACAACAATTACATTGCAGATCAAAGAAAATTAATTTACAGTGACAAATACTTAATTATGATATATTTAACTTTGTGGTAGAGAGAGACCATAATACATTACATTTCACAGCTGCTTAATTGTCTGTACTAATTTTTCAATACTCTCATCAGCATCTTAGGTAAACATAATTATTTAATTGACTATAAAAGTGTAGGTCCTTTAGTAACTAACGATGATAACGAGGCATAACAGTTGTATCAACACCATTTGAAAATCGAGGTGGGGGTAGATTTCTAATTATTGAATGGTGCTTTACATTTAAAATAATTCACGCAACAGAATTGAAAAAAAACCCAACAAAATTTGAAATTAAATTTAATTATGCTGGTTTCACAGTACAGAAACAAACAATACATATACCACTCAAAATTGATAGGGATCGCTTTCTATTTTCTATTAATTATTGCCCCTACGAAGTTTCAACCGCTGTTCCGCTTCAACAGTTTGTCGGCTTATTCCTTCTTTGGCACAAAGCTGGTGTCAAATGAACACACTTTTAGAATCACAGCAACTTCTTTATTGTTTCAACCTTATGTAAGGAATAAACACAATATTTTAAATGATCCTTATCAAATTTTGATTAGTATATAAAACCTAAAACAAAAAAAACACAACAAACTTATCCCACTCTTTTTGTTACTAGAAATGAGTCAAGAAGAGGCAATATCCCCATTGTTTAATAATGGTTATATATAAATAGATGGAAAGGGAACTTTGAAAGTCATCGAACACGACAAATGTGAAAATACTGCAGGCTCGGTTTGATTGAGCCTGTTCATGGGCAGTAATGGGATTGCATATTACTGCCCACGCATTTCTTTATACATTGGAATAAATTATATTATATTGTTTGGTCTATTTGCTCTTTTATATCGTGAAGGTCAATGTCAACTTTGCCCACTTGTGTCAGCATATGAATTATTTTATATATTTTATTGTGTTTTATAACTATTTTACTTCTGGTATAAATTTGCTTTCAATGTAACAAATTATATCTTGTGGATGTTCAGGTAAACGCGTCATTACTGCTCGCACTTTGTCAAATTAAATGCTGAATCGACTAGGGGAATATATTGACTTGGGGACGTCATATATAAAATTAAAGTTTTATTTTGTTCTATTCTATAAGATGCGAAACGTCATAAAGTTGAACGGTCCATTCAAAACATAGTGGCTTTTGAAAATGCAAAGCTTTTGGTATGGGGTGCAAAGAACAATAACGTACTTAAGTTTAGTTCAATATGATCTTATTATTATAGATCTGAACAAAGATATCGATTCAGATTAAAGGGTCAATGTGACTTTTCTGTCGGTCAGAAATCATATGATGACTCATTTTAAATCGGCGATTTTAAAATGTATAAGCAAAACTGTCAGCTCAGCCTATATGCATGTTTTGGAGGAACTTCATGAATGTATGCTGGAAACAGACTTAATTGAAATGGACACTGATGAGTCTTTAGTCTATAAAAGCGTTCTAAGACTTGTGCAATGCATTAACAAAAATAAGTGTATCGGGAAAGTTTTGATTGAAGAATGTAGATGTTCTAACGCGTGAACTTCTTCTTTTTTAATTGTTTTCATAGCAGCAAAAAGTCAAATAAATTGTCAGTTTTACTTAAGTTTCTTATTTCTAAGCATTTGTTCCGTGGTAACTTCTTATTCCATTAAAGATAAAAGAACAAAACAACATTTCATGTCATCAGTAATAGACATTGATTGATTATTCTCGTTTTTTAAACTCACTCGTTTCTGTTAATACCCTTTCCGTGAAATGACTGTCGTGTGAGAGCCGATAAATTGGAATTGCTCAGGCAATGTCGCTCGAGAAAAATTGTGTCTTGTTTAAAGAGGACTGGGTGGCATTAAATGATAAAATATTTTGACTTAAACCTTAAAATGTCTTAGTTTTATCCTCAAATATATGTTTGTAATGACAATTGTATTAAGTATACGGGATAAACTGATCTTGAACCAAAACAACCGTTTAAAAATATTCTCTCTTTTTTGCGTGTATACTTTAACACATAACATATTGCATATTTTTCGATGGCATTTGATTTTTTGTAATTCAATTGATTATCGAGTTCACAGTTA
This sequence comes from Corbicula japonica, assembly GCA_038501625.1. NCBI lineage: Eukaryota > Metazoa > Mollusca > Bivalvia > Venerida > Cyrenidae > Corbicula > Corbicula japonica. Next base: position 9,081,201 of record JAZAYU010000004.1, on the reverse strand, counting down.
TCCGAAGAGTTATTTTCACGACATTGGTCGGGTAAGGTGACCTTCTCAGTAAACGGCGGGAAAGATATAATTCATGGATTACATAGATGATTTTATAAAAATAATAACATTAAAACGAGTTCACATTTTAAATTAAAAATATATAATATTAGATGACAGTCAACGAAACACTAAATTGTTATGTTTTTAATATTTTTATAAAGTAGACTTTAAACTGTATGTTAAATGTTCTTTTTTCAGAATTTATCTGTATCTTTCTTACATTTAATATTATTTAATTTAAACAAGGACTTAATTTATTTCATTAATATCACTTAACTTTCCGATGTATATCGAGCTATTGAATATGACTGGCAATATCATTACGAAAACTACGCCTAACAAGTTATAAAGGTTTCAGAATTTTGTAACAGAAAACATGGAAGAATTGCATCGAATAATGGCCAAAGAAAACAAAGAAAATGTACAGCAAATCTTAGAAAATGAAATTTAGCCTGGACGGAGAAGTAAACATACTTTGTTGATCCATACCTGCCGAGTATCTTACTCACACAGCCGTGTGACACTCTCAGTTGTCTAGAGATATCACATGGCCGTACCCCAGTATGTGCCAGCTCCACAATCCTCTGTCGCACCACATCAGGCAGAGGGCGCCCGTTCACAAACACACCTCCAAGTTGGTTCACTCCACCATGACCTGAAAATATAAAAAACAACTTGGTTGAATACTCTAAAAAAAGTGAAAAATGCAGATGAGGATCAACCACAAAATAGCCTCCTCAAAAAGCAAAACAACAGAAAGAAAGAGAGCAGGAGTTTATAATTTTATCGATTAATGAAACATCACAAATATTAACAGACAGCCGAAATTGTTACATGTACCTTCTTGGAACGTTCAGTGGCAAAGAATAATGCCTCTGAAAATAAGGTGTTTAGATAAAATAAAGAAATAATGGTTGTTGTTCTTATTTTATTATACATGGTAAATGCTAGATGGCAATATCTCTCAACAAACTTAGTCACTAAACTCTGTCTCTAATTTTACGGGATTTAGCTTTTTTCGTCGATTCGCGTGTCGAATGCCGCGAATTCCATCAAAAGAAGCCCTTAAATAGCACTATGTTTCGTACTTATCCGTTCAAAAAAGAGACATATTGTGACGTTTTTACAACATATTTAAGTAAGAAGGCGCTCGAACAACCGTAAATGCAAGTAAAACAATTAAAATGTCTTTACATTATAGACCATTTAAGGCATTAATTTTGCGCTGCAAGCCAAAGAAAAATTTCAATATTTTTTTTGTAAAACAACCCTGGTGAATTAGGTATCTTAGTAAAATGTAAATTAAAGAAATATTATTCGCATTATTTTCTTAATTATTTTTTGTTTGCAATTCATAACAAAATAAACGTGTAAACATTGAAAGATGAAATATTCTTACTCTTTGAAATTTACAGAAAACAATTAAAGTCACAATAAACAACAAAACATATGACGTTTTAAGCAACAACTGTCCACAAACTTAGAAAAGAAATATTCACTGATGTGACAAGGAACTTAAATGACGTCCGTTTATTTAAGTATTTGTCCTCATTTATTTCTTGATAGGTTTTATCTCATATTTTGATTAAGGTTGGCATGAAGTCAAACTAATATTCATTGAATTCATTTGCCTGACTGTAATTTATATACTAAAATATTTGCCTTTATAAAAAGAAAAACATGTTAGATTTTTTTTTCATTTTAAAACCATGAGCATAAAGAATCTTAGAATTATCTTTGAGTAAATTTCCCGCCGTTACAATAAGGTATGTCATACTGACATAAGGTATACACATTTTAATACAAAACCTTTTTGTGAACACAAAATAACAGTGTAACATGCCAACGTTTATTTAATTGATCATACAAATAATTTAATCAGATTGAAATGAGACGCAGGTCAGTTTGGAAAATACAGCGCGAAGAGAAATGAATTCATTCTTCTGATAATAACACCGAGATTAGAATTTACTGGTCTCACTGTTTATTAATTATCAATTAGTCGATATAAAGCAATCAATATTCTCCATATTAATATCTACCGACTCATCGTGTTTAGTAATTGTATCTATAATGTTTTGTATAATTTGTTGCCGACATCATAATCATCATCATCTTCGTTCAATATTCGTATGTTGTTATTTTTTCAATTGGTGCGCACATCAGGACATTCAAAAACTTCAAACAGTTTGTAATGTGGCATGTTTTACATTTCACGAAGAGACATTCTATTAGTTAATACGACAGAGAACAATTATCTATCAAGGAGGCACAAAAACTGGCTTTATGTAAAATGTTGACATTACCGAGTGAATACAAGAAGGATTATCACTCATTCTGTAGTGCATTAGGTGGACATGAACCCACTTCCATAGTCTTGTGATAAATTACTTACACGACATAACTCACACCAACTAAAAGATTAAAAGAAATACACAGTTACTGGGAAATAGATCAGAAACGTAATAGTTGTGTTAATAATCACTTAATAGTTTGTCCAAAACTTGATAAAACTTTTACATCCGTTGCAACACCTACCATCCATAAAGTTTCCTTGAAACATGTCAAATCCTCTAGGATAAGGATGATACGGAGCGAAGGAGGTTGGTGACGGATAGGGCGCCCAAGCCTGTTGCATGGGTGCGAACCTCTGGTCCATAGGCTGTGCTTGGGGGTAACCAGCCATGTGAGTCATATCAAACACTTTTTCCATTTTTTTCGAATAAATAAATAATAATAATTGTCCAAATAAATAATATATAAATATTACATTAACATCAACAGTTCCATAAATATGAACTTAAATCACACGAATCACTTAAATCCTGATAACGTCGATCACATGGAACAGGTAAACATGAATGCTGACAAAACGCGAACCCAACTGGTCGGGGTTCATTGCACACCCGCGTGGTTAACATTCAAAGATCCAATGATCGAGTGATCTTGATCTACAATACTTTAATACCCTTATGTTTTAAACAATCGCCCAGTCTTTTCAGTTCTAAATGGCATGCGTAAACTGTTCTTACAAGCTGTATTCAACGTACTGTCCCATAATTAACAGATAGTCTAAACATTAACTTAACGATATCCGAAATTGATACCCTTCAAGACAGTCATATTTTCGACTGAAATAATAAAACTCCAATCACAAGTTGTCACAAGTCCATGTCACAATCAGACGTAAAACAAAAGACTGAAAATCATGACAATTTTGACCAAAAAATCACATATTGTATCTTAATGATAGCACTCTATCTCCCGTGTTATTTTATGTATTTTTTTACTGAAAGCGAGAAAAAGTTCTACTGTCAGAATAAAAACAGAAGTCATATAAGTAACAATGATATCCAACAGCTCAAATCAAAGAATCAACAACCGTAACACTAGTTAACACTACGGTTGAGAAGCAATAAGCCACGGCGCTGGGGTAGGTGATTGGAAAATTGAATTTACAACTCGCGATGCCCTAACAGCATCACCGACTGATGCTTGAAGAAACACTCCTCTTATTTTCTGCACCGAGAGACAAGGGGATACGGGTGGCTGATCACCACTTGGTAGTAGAGAGAATGCTAGTGACAGTAGAACCCGCGACAGGTAAAACAGAATATTGACAGCCATTCTGAATATCATTCAGAACTTGAGGCACAGTCGCGTTCTACAGTTCAACTCTAATTTGATTTACGCAATTAGATTTTTATCATTTCGATTATCAGTCTCTATCATTTTCTCTCGGGTGTCGCTTTCTTTTAATTTAAAACCCAAGTTCCACCTTTCTTGTTATTTAAATATTGAGTTCAAAGTCAGCGTGCGATGTGCCTTTTACTTAAATCACAAATTGTCTGGCTGTCTTAACAATACAACTTTCCCTGCTATTGACACCTTGTCATATTCGAATTAAACGTGGTATGGTTTTCACAGATTCTCAACAAAAGTTTGCTGAATATTTTAACATTGAGTATCCTGATTGTCAATTAGAGAGAAATATAGAAATGAATGATGATGTTCGATAAAATCTCACTTTCTACCATTAGCGTCCACAAACATAAAAACATCTATACACGTTAAAACTTCAAAGAAGTTCCCGAAATCTTCATTGAACGATATGTTACCAACAAAAACGTTTTCATAAAAAATGATGAATCATTCGAAGTTGGTATAAAATTCTTTTGTACAAATTTTAGCCAGGGTATTTTAATGGACTCAAAATTCAGACGCGAAAGTAAAATTTTATATCAAAGAAGATGTAAGATTCGTTTTATATAAATTATCCGAGCAACCCAAATATATCAAAAACTTTCAGAGCTGGAAGTTGTAGCAATTGTGGCCAAGTTAAATTTTATTGTGAATATTTCGACAATTTATGATATGATTGTTAACAAAAAATAAATGGTTTGTTAAAATACAGTAAATGCAGAGCTCACTAAAATGAGAAAGTGTCTAGGCGAACCAGTAATTTCGTGACACTTTTTTGGATTTTATGTATATCGGCCTTTATTTTTGATAATGCTAACTTCAGCGGGAGTCATTGCTGTATTGTAGCACATTAATTATTAAGATGCTGATTTAATAGTTGCTTCATAAGTTATGTTTTATATTAAATTCTGTTAATTTATTCATTCACGACATTTAGCAAACAAATTTAAGGTGTGTTCTCTACTTCTTAAAAGATTTTAGACGAAACCTCTATATATCAAACGATCAAACACTGCAAATACACAGCATATAAAGCTAAATATTGTCCAAATAATAAAGCTATAAATTTAATCTATTAACAATTTTTGACATAAAATGAGTGAAAGTTGTCTCCTAGTGGTTATATGGTCAGTTTATTGCTTAGAAGTAGAGATAGGTCATTGTTCAAAACCAGCGTGGTCTTTGCAGATGAAATTTATGCTGACAGTGAATGTATGATTGATGCGCCTTTTGAGATAGATATATATCCAAGTGACCCGAAATAAAAGGACAAATCTAGAAAGCTTGCTCGAAACGGAGGACACAGGCTGTCTACGATAGCATGAAAAATGGAAACGTTCGCCTCTAAGGTTTTATAACTGAATAAATAATTACAAACATCTCCTCTTTATAACAAATGAAATTCGCCCTTTAAAATTCATATCCGTTAACACCTTCACTGTTTAACCTAATATATTAATTCAAATTGCAAAAAGTATACAAGAGTTCTTAAAAATAAAAATTTGAATAAATTTATAAGCCAATTGATGATTATAAGCTATAAATAAATAAATAAATAAATAAATAAAATAACATATTATACATTAAATGAATGATTTAATATGATGATGAATATTATATATTTCAAAAATGTAGAAAATTCACATTGGACAGTATCAGCCAAAAAAAGCTAACCCGACATTTCTTAAATGAATACAGCTCAAATGTTGCATGCCGTTACGCAAGAATTCAGGAAATCCACAATCGAGTGCGCGTCGATTAACGGCGTGTGGTAAAGAAGAGGGAGGAGCAAAGGCGAGCAATCCGCTCACAAACGAGAAGAAATGGTGCAGAGAATGCATATGTTAAGCAAACATTAACCCGTATCATGTACTTACTCTTACAGGATTGATAGTAATCCACGACGTTCATGTTGAAATTAGGTGCCTGATAGCGGTACGCTGAGAATTCCATCATCGATGACATTACCACTGATCCAAAACTACTCAGAAATTCTATGTAAGAAGTCGGATAACAAAGTTTGAATAACTATTTTATCTGAAAAATCCAATTTCATTACACTAAAATGACATTTATTTAATTGAAGTGGTAGTTAGTTGACTTTCACTATTTACATCCCAATCTACAACATTCTAATGATATCCTCGGTTGCCCACATTAAAGTCTATATCATAAACCGTTTTTGAAAAAGGTAGTCAAGCATCACACATTCAATTACAACGTTCAAAGCCTAGTTTTTCTATAAATCATAAGAAGACATGATTAGCAGGTAAATGTTGCTGTCGTTTTGTTCAAGCTCCATTGGTCATGATGCTGGATGTGATAGCAAATATCCCGCCCCATCGATCCCGAACAACCAGCCTACAAAACACTTGTGAAACCTGCAGAGATCTAGCGCATCAACCATTCTGTCAAAAGTGTCATCAGTTGATCACATTGGTGTAATTATGAAAAAGTATTCAAAACAAATTAATAACAGAACGAATAACGATGTGTTTTTATTAATTTCAAGAAGGATTCTGTGCCGCTAGAGTTCCGTGGCCTAGTTAGTCGCTAACTAACATTCGAATCCCTCACTGATCAGTGCCCTTTTTGGCTCTCATATGTTAAGCAAACATTAACCCGTCAATATAAGAAATGATCAAGATTGCTTCTCTATGATTCTGTAGAGATCTTTTCTCCGAGCCTTTAAATTGTCTAAATGGCAACTTGTGTTCGTCTCACCTGAAACTAACTGTAAGTCGCGAGAAGACCTAAGTTAAACCGACAAGGAAACTGCAATAGAGAATCAAACTGGTTTTGATTGTTTGTAGTTTGACTATTTTGGCCGAATGGTTAAAACAACGATGAAAATATATATTTATTAAATATCTACCTTTGAAAGAAATGACAAAAAGAACATCAGATCCATTAAATAAAATAGTCAAAACAATCTGAAATATTGGCAGAACGGCAACGTTGGATATAACCTAGATCATTCAAGCCGTGTAAAGACAATAACTCGAAGCGGTTCACTACTAATGTAAACGATTATTATAATATTCATAATTGATAAAACATTGCATTACGTGAGATGTCTTTTCATTCCAGATGATATGGCCAGCACAAAGAGAAGAAGAAGAGAGGACAAGATTCTGTTAAGAATCGCTCTTGCGCTACAATAATTACATACAAATTGCCATTTAAATATGCCTATCAGGGTATTTAAATGAACCTACAGTATATTATACATTTATTTTAGAAAAAGAAGTTATAAAACATTGAGAAGCATGTAATAAAGATTTTCAGACTGAGAACTTGGAAGAAAAAATATCTTTTCTTATAGAGAAATGTCAGAATATAATTTGCAGGGACAAGTTCCCAAAGTTTCTCGGCAAAGAAGTTCAATTGACTTTTCTAAGGACTTACTATTAAAGACAGTTTACGAAATCGATTCAACGACGGAAAAAATGTGTGTTAATTATGCAGTTTGTGGTAGGGTTCATTAAGAGCATTTTGAACCAAGATATGACACACCTGAATGTTTGTCAAACACACGAGATAGCTAGGAATTTATACTTAAAAAAACCAAAGAAAAATAAGAAACCACAGATTGACAGTACAATCCTTAAATATTGTATTGTTGTTTCATCATAAATAATGGAAAATATTCATAGCAATAAGTGCAGCGGAACAAAAAGAAAAACACATAGAAACAGTAAATTTACGGCAACAACAGCAGTTAGACGCTCTAGAACCAAGAAGACAACGTATTCACATGTGGTTTAGGGGTACCACAACTAGGAAGAATGTTTGTGAAAATGTAATATGTTTGAAATGGAGAACTTTGATCATGATTTAAATTTATATATTAACTTCTTAAATGATGGTCAGATGCACGGAAAATTAAGTTCAAAAATAAATAAAATTTATGGTTAAGTAAAGGAATTAATCAATCAAAGTGTTAAGATTCACAAAAAAAACTTCAAACCCTTTTATATAATCGTTGATCTCTATGTAGATATACTTCTATTTCAACAGACTTTGACATTTGAAAACAACAATACTAAATACTAATATAAACATGTATGAAATGGTTTCCAAATTTTTAACTATTTTTATGAATCGTAAAAATAATTCTATAAGCTTTTGACCTTACAATTGTAAATAAAAGTGCGCTAGATGGATTCCATTGTGGGCCATCTGGGATGACAGCGATGTATTGAGGGACAAGGTAGCTAAAGCCTCGGTGGGACGAGTTCCCGGAGCGCTCCTTTACTTCAACAAATCCTCTCTGTATGCCGGCGCAATGGGATCACTCATTTATATGATAATTATCTACTCATATCTGAAGCCGGTTTTACTTTACACACAACCGTCCTATATGAAAAGTGAAAAAGTCATTATGGATGAAGTCTTTATAAATATTCATGCTGATTTTGGTAATTTTGTTTCTAAAGAAAGGGTCAAATTTGGTATATTGAAAAGTGAATGATAGCTTTGATGTATTATAGACATTTTGTCGATATTTCTTGAAAGTGACTTTTAACTTACGCTTATTTTGATTCCCACGTGCATTTGAAAGAAATTCAGTTAAAAAGATGACCATTTTGACCCAACAAAGGACAGAGACATTTTTGAGTCTTTTATTCATTTTAATATAATCCGTTTTAAGAAGATAGGATATTTTTTCGAACGAACAGCATGTCTTTGTTTTTACATTGACCAACCTTTGCTTGTTTTATGGTTATATAACTTACGCAGCTTTTAGTGAACGCAGCTATACGATGTATCAATGACATCGTGTATTCTTTTGAGAAATGTTAATGTTGCATATAATGGCTTCAGACGGTTTAAGATCAAATCTAGAGATGCTGCATGTGTGAACGTTTTCTCAAATGCACAAACATAACAAGGAATTAATTTGTGAGATATTCGAGTTTTAACATGCAGAAATTCCATAAATAAAGTGCATTCAATCTTACCACTCACTTCAGGTATAACTGAATCTTTTTTGCTCATGCAAGATTCAGCTATGTTGTTCCTTTAACAGTACTTTAGTATGACAACTGTTGCGTGGTTTTTCGATTAATATCATTTTCTGAAACTCAATACATATAATATTTTAATTAGTAAATTGAGTTTTCTGTTAATATAATGTACTCTGATACGTCACTTTATTTGAGGTTGCACAATGTCAACTATAATTTTTTTTAAATAAATCCAGATGGAACAGAACTTAGAAACCCACCGAAAAATTAAGGCTACTCTTGGTTATATTTTCGAAAGTTCTTATTGAAACTACTCAGTTCATGTTTTTGTGTTACAATTAACAAAAAGCTGCAAGACGAAATAGTTTATATCTTACTTGAATATTACCAAAAAGCTGGTGATTCAAGTAAATAAATATTACCCTTCATAAATAAATCTAATTTAAGCTTAGTTCAGTATGATCGTAGATTATTCTTTTTTGGATAAAACAATCGTTAAATCTTTAATTACATTGTCGCAATTTCCTATCTGAAAATATTAATTCAGTTCTCAACATTATGACACAAAATGATGGAATTCAATCTGAACCATTTGAACAGTGCATGTACTTATCAGTACTTGGATCGCTACTGACTAAACATTAAACATTTTGGTATAAAAGATATCATTTAAAACCAAATGCTAACGCTTTTTGTTCGTATACATAAACAACTTAAAGTCGGTATCTTAAATCAATTATAACTTAAAACAAAAGCCTTCAAAACTTAGCATTTTCTTATCAAAGATCAATTTAATACATGACAAACAAAAGACTTCAATTTAAACTTAAGATCTCAGGATAGTTAGAGGATACAAGAGACGAACGGAACGTTATATTCTCATGTTTCGGGCCGTGAAATGGGCCACACATCGACCGAAGAGCGCACCTAACGACACCCAACCTCGCTGTTAATGTAGCTTATCACGAAACAGAACCATTACAAACATAGAATACGATACAAAACTGCCATTTTGTTCTCGTTCTTGCTGCTAGCTTAAAACACAAGCATTGTTTTACTGAGCTTTGTGATGGAAGATTAGAGGCGATTTCCGAACTCTGTCAAACCATACACAGAATTAACATTAAAGTCTTCTGTAAATGAGAGTAACATAGTTCCACATTCAAACAAAACGCTTTTATTTAATTTAAAAAGTGTAAAATAAGCAATACTGCAACAGTTCAAGGGTTTTCAAGTTAAAGTTTATTTACAGAAAAACTCATGGGACGAATGAATAAATATTTACTTATAAAAAAAGTAATTGTAAACCTTAAGAATTTTTAATTTGGGCGGTTGATTTTTTTAACTTTCATAAAACTTAATTACCTAAAGAAAATGAGGGAAAAACTGACTCTCGAGCTTTTGGAAAAAAAAATGTGCGTAATAATAAGTACTGCAATTAAGAGAGTGCAAACGTTAAAAGTAAAAATTATCACAAAAATATTTTACCATAAACATCAAACAGTTAACAAAATAATTATGCCCCTAAATGCGTAACAGTAAGGCAGGCCGATAAATTGCATTAAATGTTTCTGAAATTCTTATATCGTAACTGTACATTAAATTAAATAAAGACATTTCTTAGACTCCCACCCATGAAGGGTATAATTACAGGAAAATATTAAATGATAATAAAGACACCCTTAATCACTCTTCAATCTTGAATATATCGTGTAACAGCTTGTCGTTTCGATATAATGCAGAAATGAGATAAATTAGCAAATTATAATTCTGTTACAAGGGTAGGATTACACAAAATTCCCACGATTGTTAGTCTGATACACTCGATTGCCCATTGAAGTAAATATGAAAACTAGCTAAAAATTAACAAATAGTATGTATAATTTCTCTTTTTGATTTTAATAAAAATGCTATCATTTCTTTTCTGAATCCGCTTCGACACATGCCATTTATATCAAAACCGTTTTATTAACCAGCTCTGCTTTTACTACATACAAAATGCTATGTATAGAAAGCGAAAGGATTCTCAACTATATGCAACATTAAGCTTTAAAACATTCTAGACAATGTTTTAGTAAGCAATCGAGAAACATTTTAATAGATCTAATTGTTTTATCATACAAGTAATGTTCTGCATTGCAGCCGACAGTTTAACTGATCTGCCCTGTCTCTGTCATATCATTTTCTTTAACCACTTCTTTTGATTCAGGCTTCCAATATTTTACTACTTACATAGCTGTTTAGTTAAGTCAGAATTTTAAGCAAAGTTTACTTATGCTGTCTTTCATTCGAGAAACATGGAAGGATAACAAGCAAGCCATGACAATTTCAAGACAAGCACAAACAGCTATGCCACAATATACCAGGTGCATCATTCAAAACCTTATCACCATTAGAGATATAACAAAAAAGACAAAGAAGTGTAATTAACATAAGCCATTTAATAAAACAAAAGCATTTTCACATCCAAATAAGCATGCACACATTTCCTATAGGATGAACCTATGTTTGATCCAAAGCAAACAGACAAAAAATCAACGACATTTCAATAGTTTGGTAATAATGAGTTCCTACTGTCAAACAATTTCCTATCTACTCTTTTCATGTCATGTGAACCCTATACACCAACTGCATGATAGAATCAATCCATCTCTGCAATTTTCTGTAACCTTACCCACCCCTTGCACGAAACCTTCAAGACATAACGCAGTACCGTTGCATCGTAGACTTTACTTTAACACTAAATACTACAGTTAAGTAGCCAAATATTTAAAATTAATTGTTTATCATTCATTGAGAAATTTGAGGTACCCTTCTATATAGGCGACCAGCACTGAAGCGACACGAGCATCTCAGTACAGATCCATTGTCAACTCTAAGGTAAATAAAGATGTCATCTCAAAGGCTATCATTAACCATAATCCGATCACTCAATTTGTGAGCATACTGGAAGAAGATACAGAATTTTTGTGACAGAAATCACAGTGAACAAGAGATATTTTATTTCGCGGAATGTATGAAATGGGCGTTGAAGAAGTGACAGACTCCATGTTTTGGGGAGGGGACAACGGTGGTCAGAAGTGGCCATAAACGGTGTAGAAAAAATGAAACATGAATTAAACTGAAATCAATACATCACTTACTGGACCAACTTTAAAGAAAATTTAAAGAATAGAGAAAGTTGACCAGTTAAACACCTGACAACTCATATAATCTGGAGGAACATGACAAAACTTGACTGACAGACAATGACCCAGTCACCATATTTTCCATTTACCAGAGGCATCATTCACAAACTTGCACTTGGCATACAGCAAAGATGTTATTGCATGGAATTTGATACAAAAACTAACACTTGAAAAACGAAGCTTGTCTCATTATAAGCCAATAAATGTCTCAGTATAATAACAACATCATTATTTTAATGAACTAAATAATGCCATTCCGTCTAAAGGTGAAAGGAAATGCTTAAACTGCCACCTACTCAGGTGTATATAAATTAAGAGTAATTTACTAGACATGTGAAATTATATATATTTCAGCATTTTATTTTATTTTTTACTTTCTCTGCAAAACATAAAGCTTTCAAGGCACAGTTTGTTTTCAGATTTAATGACCATAACGGAGAATCATACAGGCGTAATGCCAACTAACAATTAACGCAAGCATTAGTCTTTCTTTCATAGCTAACTTTCTTACAGACTATCTAATCTGTTGTTGTCATTATTAAAAACAAATCAAACCAATAAAGCTACTTTATGTCTAATTGATAGCTTTTTAAGAGCCTAAATTGATTACTTTTCTCCCGCCGGTGAGACTAATTATTCCACCATCTAGTTAGATTCCTACGCCGCAAGCAACCCATTGAACAAGTAGCAAAAACAATTAATACTCATTTAATTTAATACTCACTAGCTTCTAGCAACTTGCCTTAGAAAACATTAATACGCCAGACATTTGTTTAAGCAATTATCAAATAGAGTTATATTAGTTACAAGCCTGAAATCAGGAATGGAATTATTTTAAGGAGAGAAGTGACAATTATTGAGACATGTAGGAATTTGACGGTAATCAAGTGAAATTGGCAAAGATCTGCGGAAATTAAAAGAAAAGGAACAATCTTTGACGTGAGTTCGCTATCGACATAGCTGGCATGTTTAAAACATGGTCTTGCGTGACCAATCAGGTCGGCATATTGCACGCTGGTGAGAACACTGCTTGTGCCGTCAATCACATCTCTACTTGTGATACTTTGGACTTTCAAAAGTCTTGATTATTAAAATAATATAAATAATGATCAAGCCGAAGTTCTAAAATATTTCCTTAAAGCACATTCGAAATGAAATCATAATTATAGTAGATAAATAAATAACATAATAAATAACAGGCCGGCTGTTTGAAAAAAAAACCAACAACTCCGACTGGAACGGTACGAAAGTTGAACGATCTATCCCAATAAAGATTTAAAACAGGTTATTTAAGGATTAGCAATTTTCTGTAATGGTCTTTTGCAAAAAGAATGCATTAACACAAATTTTTACAGTTTGTTTCGTTAAAAAAATGTATTTGCAGATGTGCATACATTGCATTACCGTACAGATTACTTCTAATAAGATTTCCAGTATTATTTTTTGTATTCGGCTAGATATAGTTTTTTATTCTTTCAATAAATTTCTCGATAGACTATGAAATCACATAACAAACTCAGTTTAGATAGTGTATAATAATTCCCGGCTTACTATATTAAAAACGATCATTTCTCACTTAAATATCTTTATTTTTCTAGATTACTCCAGACATATAGTTGCAACTAGAATCACCATATGTATATTATGCGGTACATGTACAAATTCAGACACCCCAAGACACGTGACATGCTCATCAACAATATTAATGACACCAATTCATTCCGTTTCATTTATTCGACCTTTCATATTACATTTGCCTTAACAGGGTGTTTGAGCGCGGAAATGCATTTCTACTTTATTTTGATAAATCAATGAATATTCGTTAATTTAATTTTGATTATAAGTATAATAAAATTATTTTGTCACATTTTGAGCTGTTTTAAGTATGTAAAAATTAAGCCATCTACTTGTTAAAATTTGAAGAAAGGCGCAAATTATGATGACAAACGACACAGAAGATTTGCTTGGTTTTTTTTCTTATTTCTTTCGACGAACTACTAATTGTCAAATCAAACAAGCGAAAGTCAAGGCGTGAACTTAAATTCAACAACATTATAAAGAACATATAAGGAAGTCTTCGTTTAAAGTAATTTAAATACCAATTTAAAGCTCACGAAGCTTGATATATATCACAGTGTGATGCAATACAATTGAAAATATGACTTGCAGAATTTGAAAATGCATTTCCTGTAATCAACAACATTTAATAAAAGCTGCAAGTGAAAACAACAGCAAACCACATGTTTATGATAAACAAAAGATTAGTTGATTACATTATATTTTCGTCCTTTAAAACTATTTTATTGTTTTATTTCTTTATTTTTAAATTCATTGAACGTTTTCGAACAATATCCGGGTTTGTAAAGCATTAAACTTGATATATTAAACTTACTTTTGAACACACATTATTTGGTACTTGAAATTAAAATATTTCATGCTGTTAAAATAGACTTTCATCTATTGCTTTCAGAGTATTTATTTTTGTTCATTTAAAACATATTTTATTCTAAAATACTACTTTCACCTTTGAAATAAATTACATTATCAAGCCTACATCGTTTCTAAATGTTAACCATTTAACAATTTGAATTTTAAATAATTGTACAACTTAATTGCATGTACTTTTTGCATGTATTTGCACAATCGCTTAGAGTTCCATTTCACCGAACTAAAATGCTATTAAGGGTTAGATATATAACATGTTATTAATAGTTATAAATGTAAAAATAAAAACAAATATGCATTTACTTAGTAATTTTTAAGTACAAAAATATCTTAAAAGCAAAATATCAAAACAACCAATATGAATCCTAAATTGTTCGACAAAAATATTTAATTATTTTATACCTTTTATTCTCCCTGCTTTTCTTGCAAATAAATTTGCACAGTTGGCTTGCTGAAATGCGTACATTCCATAAGCAGACGACATCGCTGGGATGGAGCTGTACCGGCATGCCGCCATGTCGCTCAAACCCATGCCGACCGACTGGTAGGCGCAGGAATTATTAATGTCCCCATGGTTATAACCAAACCCTTGTTTGTAATGTCCCTGGTAGGAGTACGGCATTGAATCTCCAAAATACAACATGTCCATAGTTTGTTTTCTTGTGCGATGACGCGTGCAAATGCAGGTATAAACTAAGCAGTACTATTCCAAGACACTTCTTAATAATTCAAGGAAACAGCTGACTAATCCATCTTATAATCTACACGTATGATTTGTCAAAGAAAACAGAAGTTGTGTCATGTGGGAACACACCGTCTCCTGAGACACAGAATCCTACTAGAACCCTACATAAGTCGCATTTTATACTTTGACCTCATTTTCATACTTAATTATGCGCGTTTTTACAACAGTTTTTATTGTTTCACAGCGATCTCTAGTCTCTTGTCTACTAAATTATTCTTAACTATTTATCATATTATGGGAGTTTTCAAAAAATGTTAAAATTATAGAAAAAGAGTACAGTTTCTCGACAGAAGTTATTCATACACAATTCATTTCTCTCGCTTAAGAATTGCACAATCAAAGGTTCATATAAACTGTCACTCACAGTAAATACTCACAAGCTGGCATTGATTATAAATAATTACGTATTTATATTCAGCATAAATAAATATCACTCTTATGAAAAGCGTATTTGCTATGTTCCCAATAAGCGGAGTATCGTTGAATTCCAGGTGACATTAAGATTTCCTATCAAGGATATCAATAGCTGTAGAGGATCAGTGTCACTCTGTATTCAAACTTGCGGTGTGGCTCTCGCTCTCTCGTCGATAACTTCTATTGAAGTCGCTTCATCTCCATCTTACTTATTTTAATCGCTTTCCATACATATGCAGAACACTCTTTCTTATTCTCGTTCAACTTATTCCTCTGAATAAATCAACTTCCCTTAACAAATTATACAAATAATACAAAACCCGTACAAATAAAGCTGTACCGTTGTGTCCGTAGTACCAGCTTAGAGAGAGAGAAAGCGCTTGGCTTATTCGTTCCTCCTACAGAACCGATTTGAAATGCTAATAACGTAATTGACACCCCTCGCACTGACTCTCTTATCTGTCAGAAATTCGGAGAAAGGGTGGAGATTCAGTAGTTAACGGACTAGCTTCATCGGTATTGCTTTAAAGTGAGGCAGAGAGTAAAGCCCCGGTTCAGTTGTTTAGCTATTCAAGCCAATTTTTCAAGTTGTCATAACCGTCAAGCCGATATCTCAGCCTAAGATGTCCACTTGTAAGTTTTATTACAAAATATTTCCATATAATAAATGACAGGCACTGTTTTATATCTGCAGCGCCGCTGAGCTTGTAAGGCGTAGCTGGCGTCGTGCAAGTGTAACATCACAAAGCATAAAACTTGTTCTTTGAGCTTATTGATAAATCATTTTCACAGCTGAATCAAACATACCTTATTAATCATTTAAGATAATTTCTTGTTTCAGAACATTTTGCATGATACTAGCAAATTGTTAATCAGTTTCATGGTCGTGTTTAGTTTTTGTTAGCAATTTATTAAATTCCATTATCGATGATTGTAATCACTTTTACAGCCAAATCATTTAGCTCATCACGAAAATTTATCGTATATCTTGAAAGAGGGGGATTTTAATATGCTTCCTAATACATTCTGCTCTTATTGTCTGCATATGAATGAAGACAAGTCATAAATTTAGATTTTGATCCTGAGATATGGCTGTGCACTACTATGGTTTGTTTTGATGTGTAAATAATTGATTTGAGTTGCAGTTGGTTCTATGGCGAATATGGAAAATTAAATATTCGGCGACATGTTCTGTGCTAGGAAAATTAACGTGACACGTAGAATTATAGTCCTCCGGGGATGACGTTACCTTGCGCACGTGCTCATAAAACCAAGGCTTCGAACGCGTAACTGGTCATTAAGAAGATAAACAGGAATCTATGAATATGTAAAAATGATAATGTCGTGACTTAACTCGGCTAAATTATTTAATATAACCATTTATCACTACATTGCATTTGGTTTACAAAACAACAAGTTTACACTTTTTGTCTACGGAAGGAACCGCGCAAAAACAAAACTAATTTTCGTGAAATAATGAATTATAAGCGAAGCCTTAAATATCAAAAAATGTTGTAGAACATAATTAACATGAACACAGTTTTACGCACACACGCAAGAATTGTCGTGGTGTTTGCTCAAATGGTTGTCTCATCTTGAAAATCAATGTCATGTTTTGATGCACTACTTGAAAAGAAAATATTATGTACTTCTTTGAAGCAAACAAAACATAAGGTGGAAACGTTAAATCTCCCAAATCAAAAATAGAATAAGTGGTTTATATCAAAATATTACCGTTTTATTTGAGAAATGCGCAAAAGTTTACCACTAATTTCAGTTGGTCGGAGGTGGGGAGGCGGCAATTGATAGAAGATGATGCAAATACTGTATTGTTAAGAAACTCAATGAAAACATTGATTGCAAACCCGTACAGGAGCACGGCGATATATAAGTTCTTGTTTTCTTACACATTGTTGAAGTAAAGGAACACTGATAATCAATGGCTGCTCGTGTCTGACTCTACTAGAGTTTCTGTCAAACAAATGTTCAAAAATGTTCTAGTTTATTTTGGTTCATGCAAAGCATATTTAAAATTCACCAAAAAAGACCAATAAGAAATATTACCGGCGCGGTTTATTACTGGGCATAAGTTGAAATTGAAAAAAGTGCCTACGGCTTCTTACCCCTTGTTCAGTTAATTTAATATAATCTTGAACGCGTATACGACCAACGATTTTATCTAGACGAATGTGATTGTGAACTCACAGCAACACCGCTCCATAACCAGCGAGTTAAAAACTTATCTGGTAACAACGTGGTGACAGCAAGAAGAATTTTATAATAATTAAAAAATGCGCACCGCCACATATACAGGTGACTTCCTTGATGTATCCTAGAAGATCATAGATCGTCCATTACCGGGGAATTCTATTGTCGGAAAGAGTGAAAAGATTTCATCCACAAATTAAAAGGAAGATATCGTGCCCAGGGGACAATTATCGCACCATAGTGCCTAAATTGATACATTAGGCTTGTCTCTTATCTGAATTTGTGCAAATTGGTCAGGAGAGATTTCGAGGATTGCAATACTCTTCGTCAGTATATGATTTATTTGAGACATTAATTCTAGAACGTGAGTGTCGGCATCACGGTCTCCATTAGTTAATATTGTCACAATGTTGTTGTAGAAGATTATTTTGTTGTCTCATTATGAGCCCGAGGGGAGTCCTTCATTGACCAGCATTTGTAGAGATATATCTCTACTGGGAGACGCTCTAATCAGCTTGTCAATGAACTCACCTCCTAAATAGTCTCAATGTCAATTCCTTACTTCAATTTTAACATAAAAGCTAGATTTTTGCATTTCTAAAAGGAAAAACAGCAGTTATCATTTGAAATTTTATATTGACCCAGCATGTACCATTAGATCTGTATTATAGTATTCGGATATCACTTTGAACAAAAATTTGATAAAATGTCGAAATTAACAAACTCGGAAGTTGAGCGCGCAGATGCAAACAACTTTTAATAAACTGGGAGGGAGAGATTTATACGCGCCATTATGCCAGTTTAGATAATATGAATATTGATCGTGCAATTTGAAAACTCATTCCAAACAAAAATTTCATACATCCATGAGTCTTTTCAGAAAAGTTAGACCGTTGTGAAATCTAAAATACGCGTTTATTCTATGTAATTATTACAACAAAGTGGCTTGGCCGCCACAAAATCAGTCATAAAAGACGAAACAAGAGGTTTTCGCTGTGCATTTTCAAACTTTGCATTACCCCTTGATGGAAATCCTCTATAGATCAGTGGTCTGCGAAATTACATTATTTAATGTGGCACATAGGCTGGGGAATAGACTCTGTGAATGTCTGACCCAAGGCTACCCCAAGATTCCCGGCGGTAATTGGATTGTTTTTCCTCTACAAAAAATAATGGAGAATAACGAATGACCTTAAATCAATACTCAAACTTTGCACTGTCACTGAGGAATTTTCTGTAAAAAACGCCCAAGATCTGTATCTCCCATTAAATGCTTTACATACATTAACTTTATCGGAAATTGGATCCAAAACATTTACTTAAACTATGATGACACAACTTGAAAATTTGCTTACAAATCAAGGAATTATAACTATAATTTTATTGAGTTGGTTTTAGTGTAATGCAATGGTGGTAGATAATGCTAGATAACTCTATAACTACGTGAACCGCCAGCAAGGAGGGTGTTCCGAGAAGCTCACTGTTTCTCAGACTGTGTGGCTCACTCGCACGGAAAATAGGCGGTTCAATAACGTGAACCCGCCTTCGTCACGCCCAGTAGATTGAATTGAGCCAATTATTCAGATTTCATATTGGAACAGAGATTCAACGCGCTGAAAGGAGAAAACTAGATAAAGCGAGCAGGGAAGCAGGGCGGTAATTTACCGTGTTTCTCTGTCTGAAACCGATCTGAACATTGTGTAAACAGCCAGTGTTCCATGCCGCTACCCAGGCTCGATCTTCAATGGGCTCAACTTAAGCGTCTGATTGCTGAGACACATAATCCGGACATAAAATGGTCTGCGAGTCAATGCTTGTGGTCATTTACAATATCTTGATTTTCATCTTTCCCTACTATGTTTCTTAATGTGTAACAATCTATAACAAATAACACGGAAGCTGACAGCTTTATTAGTTCATATCTTTCCTGTATAAATGTGTCTGCCTGGAAAAAAAACAGTTTGTTCATTTAATCGAACGACTATAAATTTGCGTTTGTATATACATGTAACTTGATATTACCGATTGTGTTCACCAAATTTCTAAGAAATACTGTTTTATTTTATTATATGTTTTTTTTTCATCTATTCATGTACCTGCATGTGATTTTTTCTGTATTTCTGGGCTACAAATATGTAAGGTAAGGCTAACAGCAGACAACACGGTAACTGGCACGAAATGTTCTATGTTTCGTTCCAAGCATGGCATAGTTCTAAGATAAATCGCAGAAAGTCCAACAACATACAACGGCTGACTGCCATCTAAACTTTGCTAGTATTTAAAACACTTTATTTTTCGTTCACATCTGTGAATAATAAAACAACAAAAAACAACAGTAGCAACGTTATTGTAAAAAAAACTTGAATAATATTATTTTATTGGAAAGAAACAGTATTATTCCATTGGAAAATAACAGTATAATTCAACTGGAAAGTTGGTCCCGTTAAACTGATTCGGCTTCACTAGTGTTTAATTTACATTATTATTTCATTAAAATGATGGTTTCATTACATAGTGTTAAAATAACAGCATTATTTCACAGAAAAGTTGGTTTCATCGGAGACTGCTATAACGGCAGAAAGTTTATTTCCTTACAGAGTACAAAGTGGCAGCATATTTCAATTGGAAATAAGGTTGCTTTACTGACAGTGTCCTCAAGTGGCAGCATAACTTGATTATTATATAATACTATTTCACTGAAAAGTTAGTTTCCTTAAAGGGAATAACAATATATAGATTTATTCCATTTGAAATTTGGTTTATTTACAGACTGCAAAAAATAACTTCACATCTTCTTTTTAAAAAAAGTCGATTGAATAAACCAGTTAAAAATTACAGAATTATTTCTTTGGAAACAAGATTTCTTAGAGCGTTTAGAAGACAACATTATTTTACAAAGTTGGTTTCCTTTAGGAGCAAGCCTTTCACAGTACATCGATGAGAATGGAGATAATGAGTGTAACATTCAATGAATCTTCACACCGGCACGTTATTAAACATTCTCACAATTTAATGAACATCACAATATAAACGAAAACGAAAGTTTACTACCAAATGAATGACTCTTTGCCCCAAACAAAATGAAGGCACTTTCACTTTATTGCTCATTTATTGTAGAAAATTAGCATAATTTGGTAGTTATATGTATGTTTTACTCTTTGATTTTAACATTAAAAATTAGATGACAAACCTGATAAACGTAGTTTTCTCAAATTATATCAACTTAGCAGGTTGATTTATAAATATTAGACAAGCAATCTACCAAATTATTTTGGTTTTCAAATATTTTTAACTAACAACATAATTTGAATTTCATAAATAAATGGACTTCAAATGAACGAGTACATATCAGACATTTCTATTCATGAGTTATACTCGAATTTTAAATAAACGCAAAGTAAGGCAAAATAATAAATATATAATTTGTAAAATACACAGCAACATCAGTCATCGATCCAAGGGACAATACTCTGTATCGAATATCGAACAGCGTTCTGATTAAATGAATATTTACTTCCCTTTTATTAGTAGTTTACCCCGAGAATTAGACAGTGTCGCTTGCAGTATCTACAACACATTTGAAAATGCAAGTCTCACCGTGGTATATGACTAATTAGTAATTATGTGTCTATTTTATTAATATTCTGTGCCGGATAGTCTACTTTTATCAAGCAGGCTGTAACAAGTTTAAAAAAAAACACGAAAGATGTAAGGATATTTTAACATTATATGGATTGAATATTTGATGAACACCAATTACTTTCACTTCAGTGGTTAAGTGATAAAGATGCCATCTCGCTTTTGAAAAAAAACTAATAACCACCGTATTGATCCGCACCGCCAGTAAATACTGCTAGTGCGAGAGTGTTTGTGTAAATATTGAATATTTAATCAAACTTACCGCAGTAAAAAGCGTCCCATCATGAAATAAATTACACAAACTTCATATAGGACTGTTCAATTAAGGGGGAAATATATTTTAACATTATAATGACCATACCCAATGCTTTGTCGAGTCTACTAATACTATGTGTCTACCACGAAAGTAAAAACAGCTGTTAGAGGAGAAAGCATACTTAACTATTTGAATCATTTCTTTTAAAACAATGCAGTTTTGAAAAAAATGCAATCTTTTGAAACTGGCAGGGTACTAATACAATTGTGTACATAATTTGATAATAGACAGCTAACCTAAAGCTTCCTTGCATACTTTTGAGATATTTCCGGATCCGTTTTTTCCGGAAGGACAAACGGAGGGACGAATACCAAAAAATGAATGACTTGCATAATCCCCTTATTGCTCAGTCAAACCCGTATGAAAACTGGCAAGCATTCTGCTTATCATATAAGCCTCAAAGCGTTTCCCTGCTATTTAACAATTTTGAATAAAAGGAGCTGCACCGATGACAATCTATTCTTAGCAGCCATTACCGGCAACTTTCTGGGTTCCTGGCCGACTGCGCTCAGTACCAGCCTCAGAGAAACTATTCCAAGTGTGATATTAGTATAGCAAAATGTAACAAATATAAAGTAGCATCTATAATTAGGTCAGTGTCTAATGAACAGTGTCATCCTATGACAGTTGATTGATTCATTGACTGTTATATCACCTCAAGGCACGTGACCTTACAAAACAAAGGTCGCATAACATTGCTCATGTATTATGTTAATCAACCATTGTTATAGGAATGTAAAACGGTAACTGAATTAAGTAATTGTTGTGGCAACGTCACAATTTCTAAGAAAATCCTTTAATATACCAATGATAATTGATTAAGCGAAATTTTTCTACAGTGCATTTCACCTATTAAAACAGGCTGTGCTGGGTCTATGGCGATAAAATTGTTACTGAAAACCAGTAAAAATTCTTTAATATGATTGGTCAGTTAGTAGAGTGAGCACGATTTCCGTCAGTCTGCCATCATTGGTCGGACACTGGTCGGGCAGTCTTTTATGATCTTAGGCACTGAACACGTTTATCAGCGGCTGCACCATACAATATAGGCCCCTTACTATAAAAGCAACAGCCCGCTACTGGATTTGCAATTTTGAGATTTGAATTTAATTTATGTACGTAGACCAGCTGTGAAATGTCACAGTGGACATAAACATCATCAACGGTGTCTAAATTTATTACAAGAACAAGAAGACAATGCTTGGCTATATCTGTTATGTTGCTAACGACAATGAAAACAGTAACACAATGAAATGAATACAAGAAAAATAATTGAAACTAATGGATAAACAATGGACTTCAAATCTTAGTTCATGTCTGTTCTTTAAACGTGGCCTTAAGGGTTCGGTGTGTGTTTGAACGACATTATCTGCAAAGTGACTGCTGAGTATCCATGTCTGATCAGAACGATAACCATTGCAAGTTACATATCCTACAGCAAGGTTCAAGCCTCGCAGATCTTATCACAATGCTGTGTTTAGTACTAAAGAAACAGCCCCAGGCGTACATTTAAAGCGTTTAAACCTATGCATTCACCGTACAAATAAATGTTCGTCAACATTGTTGTTGGCTTTGACCAGATCAAATGCAGTTCTAAGCGTTGCACAACACAATACGATACTCGTCAGTGGTTGATAGTTAAAAATAATATACAATCTGAAACAAAGTTCGTTTGTTCTCTTCAAAGGCGCTATACGGCTTTCTTTCTGTTTAGACAATTTCACATTAGAAGATGACAATAGAAAGAGCATCGGTCTGCCAGTTTAAATGCTGCTCTTTGACAGCATGGTATATGTTAAATAGCTTCCCACCTTCATTCGTCAAACCGTGTCGTGAGTATATGCCGAACAAGTCGAGTCATTTTCTTGCAGTTCTTATAGAATCACATTCTCTAGTTTCGTATAATAATATGCATCGTTAAGTGTTACCTGCTTGATAATATATTGTTATGAAATGAAGTGCCACGTCGATAAATTCCTGAAGTATGTAATGTTAAAAGTAGTAAACTAATAATAGACATTATACTAAGGTCAAGCCGTTCTCTTTTATCAAAGAATTATATGACATATTTATTTTAACATGCTATTACATTTAGCATATTAATTACATTATGGAAATTATGTCCTGTTTACAGGTGTAGTGTAAATGCCATATCCATATAAGTCACTACTGCGTTCAGGGACATAGTGAGTCTGCCGGCGAATCAGGATTTCTTAAACATTATGATAAAATATATACAGCTTATGATGATCTTAAAAAAGCATTTGACCACATCAAATGTGTCTGTGGGTGTTTTTTTTTCTTTCTTTTTTATTTCTTTTTCTTATATGTTTGATTTACTCTGAAAGTTTTTTACAAGGCCACAGGGTCATATTTGCAGTCGAAAAAGATGGCATATTGTGTCAAATTAAGAAACGCAGATTAAAATGATGCGATCAGCAGGTGAGAATGACAAAGCATTACACTGACACTTAAATTTTCCCATAAAATTATTAATCACCAAAATCTTAAAACTTCTCTTCCATTTGTAGTTGCCGGTACTTAACTTTCCCAATATATAAAGTTACAATGCAGTTGTAACTATGGTAACTAAAATATTGAAATTTAAACTAAATAATTAAATGTTAGAAGAAACCATGTCAACTGATTTACATTATCTATTTGTCCATAATTTCTAAAGGCCTGTGTAAAATGTGCCTACATTCCATTCCGGTCTTAATCGAGTAAAAGGACCCCTTCAAAACAGCGACATCTTCGGAATGAAATCACACCTGGGGGTCTTTTATTACTGGAGATGGCTACAGTGTGTAATTTAATGAAATGCAATCGCTCGAGAGGTCTGTTTTATCAACCTTCAGCTTTAATTCATCACACGATCTCGTGTCTAGCTATTTAGAGGAAACGGCGAGAATGTGTCGGTTTGAGGTAAAATTTGAAAGTTTCATCTGTAGTGGTCCTCCTATTCCATGTAACCCCTTTGAGTAGAAATAGGCGATCCTTTATGGAATTTCGCGATGTTGACCCAATCAAGTCACAATTTAAGGAATATACTTTTTTCTAGACGTATAATTTAATCCGTAAAATGACTTTGCAATAAGAGCCGTTTGTACAGTCAAACAATTTGAACTATTTTTAGCCATACAACAGGCATAAACATTACACATGTCTATTACAGAATCCATTACAATTTGCGTTACATATGCCTCACGTTCAGACTTAAAATATTTTGTAACCAAACGGTCAAGTGTGGGAAAGGCATATTATATATCAGAACAATTATCGTGTATGTATTTAACAATTAAAAATAGAATTTATTAGCAAATAAATTGCAAATGATATTCAATTACAACACGCGTATGAGCAAAACCATAGTTTTAGGAAATGATGTCATTTAAATGTAATATAAAACCAACTCCGTATTGCAGGATCAACATTAACATGTATTCAAAATGAAATAATTGTAATGTTTTGCAATCAGTTTTTCACATGTTGTATAATAATAACTTATACGCTTTAGTAAAAGCCTGTTCAAGGCCCAATAACACAGAAAGAAACTAGCGTGAACGCTTCACTTCTTCAGAGTTGTTCCATTCATAAATTCTTCTTTCAAGCAAAACAAAACAAATTTCCGTTATAACGTTAAGTACAATAACAAAAAGTTGTAAAATAGTTTAGCCAAGCAGAGAGAAGAATCCTATTATTGACATTTTCAAGGTCTGGTGGAGTCGACTGCACTGGCCATGCATCGGTGCCACCATAATCGACTGACACACTAAACTTGACCGAGATTTGTCGATCTGCCGGCTTGGAGAGTCGAGCTGCCGTGACTAGACTCTGGTATGTAATGGTATGCTGGTCATGATTGTATACAATGAATTTACAACCGTGAAAAGAATTAACATGTAACGGGCAATCGATGAAGGGAAAAATTGCAATCTATTTATTGTTAAACGAATAATGATCCATAACATATTACGACTTAACAGCCACAAAGAAAGGCCTGCCTTGTTGAGTTAATGTGAAAATCGTGTATACAGTAACCGGAACATGGTGGAAATGATACGGACTTTCTGAGAAGCGCTGTTGGTAGAGGCATACTTACATGTTACCAAGACATCTAGTCGAACAAGCGCACTATGTACATTAGTTTCCGTCGGACGACAAAGTGCAAATCTGTAATGTTTTTGCACCGCTTGTACGACTGTTGTGTTTCGTTTTTTGCCACGATTATAATGCAGATGATTGCGATAAATTGTGACGAGTGATGGATGATGAAATTATGAACATTCGTCATTTGACAAAGGATGGACAAAAGTACAAGATAGATTGTGGAAGATTTATAACGACAGGTGGTTTTCCGTCAACCAACGCCGACAGTTAAAAAATTAAAACTTCATTTGATATTGTAAAACAACATGGCTGAACATCAGTTACTGTACCAAGGTACCTCGAAACAAGACGGGCTATATTCATCATAATACGAAATTACAGGCAAAAGTGTTACTGTGTTATGATCACACTTATGACAGTAAGATCACATAATAAAGGTGGATATACATGACAAATCTGTCACTGTTCCCACTAAATCCATCATTTATTACATGCATTAGCAATTAATTTGGACCATACCAAAGTCTTTTCTTGCGAATGTTGGTTCTACCGCGGTCGGACGGACGGACGTATTGACTGAGGAGCAAATAATTATACCCTAGCCGTCGTAATGTAGCAGCAAGTAAATATTAAAGATGTGAACATATTTTCTGTGAGTAAATGTAAGATTTGTGAGCAAATAAGGTACAGGTTAGATGCACAAATCTGTGTTCCTGGAGAAAAGGAATACATGTATCAATTCCCGATGCCAGGTGGGACTAACAAAGTCACAACCAAGTAATGAACCACGATATTTCACGGCTGTCAGTAAGATGACTGTCATAAAATAAAGGTGGAAATTTAAAAACATTCATGTCATATTAAAGTGTAGTAAGAATATTATTTTGTGCCAATAAAAACTTGCAGTCGATTCTGCTAAGTCGTGGCTCCTACAATACGAATCTAAAACTATGCTTCATTTCTATAATAATCGTATTACTTAGGGAACGTAAGATATTTGAAAAGCGTACTGCTTTTAGTCTCGAGAAAACATTCACCTTGTCAAATATTAATATAAAACATCAAAGCGAGAATATTTTCATATGAATTATCAGTCGTCGCGTTATCATTCATATGTGGGAACAGTAATATAAAGCCGGTAAGATTTTATTAACATAAAAATCATTTCCATTACTATACATCATCACGTTAATGGGCAATCATAGGTAAACATTGTCATTAAGATGGAAAACTTGGTCTATGTTAACATCAGATCTTTAGAATTTAAATTAAGTCGCATATAACAAGAATTTGTCGAATCTATAAAATTATTTGCTCCCATATCCAATTACACTTTTCCCACAGTATAACTTTAATCTACATGAAATGATTATGGCAATATATTGTCACTAAATCTGGTACAGAGATGGCACAAAATCATCATATCAACCATTTTGAATGAATAGCGTGTCACGATATTGCAAATATTTGGAATCAATTGATCAACAAATACGATCTTAAGTTACATTGGAACTGTTTCAAAACAAACACAACGTAAATTAAAATGTACTCTTAAAAACAAAGAAGATTAAAAACAAACTTATACAAATAACATGGCCATGATGGCTTCTTAAAAGTATATGAACAATACGACCAAGTATCTAAATTAACAGGCCCCGATTAGCGGAATCTGTTGAAGAGCGGTACAGTACGTGCAGCCATCACGTCCTTAGTTCGCACTGACTGTCGGACAGTCAATACAACCCGACTTGACCAGTAAACACTGGCCGAGATTAATTTAGAAAGGATGTATAACGCAATGTAACGTATGATACGGCGAGGCCCCTAATCGGACACAACGAATTTATTCAAGCAAGCCCATTTTAGTTGTTCCATGTGTGCCGCAGCTTAAAGTGGGTATTCTAACTCGAAAAGACTCGAACAACGACTTTAACGTCAGATTTCTATTTTTATGATTAATCAAAAGCTGACAGTTAATACAAATAGTCGAGAATCCGATCAACAAACCTGAAATTTTAAACTTTAAAATCGGTAAGGAATCTGTAAACACTTATGTAAGCGACATAAAGCATCAGTAAAAAATATTAACATCCATAATTAAACGAGCCTGCGTGAAATCTCTGCTGACACTGTTACCGGCTCAGCTTGCACGATGACATCTACTGTATTCAGAAAGTTTCAGACTGCAGAGTCTCATTTCTTAATGTGTAAATATAGAGTGTCCGATCATATTGATAAAATGCAAATAAATGTCGGAATTTTTGCGGGTGTGTAATTTCGGTTTAATTAGACTAAAGTTCTTTGTGAAACACGAGTGCAGAACATTAATTCGGGTCAACAGGACTAGAATAGAAAGGCTTCTCTGTTTAAAGACACCACAATCGTGATATCTCTGATTTACAAATTTTGAAAATCAGTTTAGAATGTTTCGTTTTCAAATTCTGCGCAAAAGATTGGTATTTATGCAACTATGTTTATCAAATATGCATTTCCTCCAATGTCCACTGGTCTAAGAGTGGAAATACAATTGTCAGCATGTAACATACACATTTGGTTTAACTTGCTCATCCTACCAAAGCAGATTCTAAAGACGTTCACCAGCAGAAATATGAATGCGGCGAGCCCAGTACAATAAATCATAGACTGCAGAATACACTTTAACTTTGAGCAAATGAAATGTTGAAATTGAAGACTTGTGCAGACCATCTAAACCATGACTCGTGCAGATGTACAGCTGAATCTAAACCAAAAACGGAACTGATTAATCGCTGAATCTAAAAGCAAGAGCAGTTACAAGGATGAACCCCAAACCTGACTTGAGCAGGTGAATGGATGAATCTAAACCAATCTTGAGCAGCTATACAGCTAAATCCAAACCAAGTCTTGAACAGCTACATAGTTGAATCTAAACCAAGTCTTGAGCAGCTATATGGTTGATTATAAACCTAGACGACTTGAGCAGCTATACAGCTGAATCTAAACCAAGTCTTGAGCAGCTATACAAATGAATCTTAACCAAGTCTTGAGCAGCTACATTGTCGAATCTAAACCAAGTCTTGAGCATCTATATGGCTGATTCTAAACCAGGACTTGAGCAGCCATATAGATTTTCAAGACTTGGTTTAGATTGAGCCATATAGCTGCTCAAGAGTTGGTTTAGATTGAGCCATATAGCTGCTCAAGACTTGGTTTAGATTGAGCCATATAGGTGCTCAAGACTTGGTTTAGTTTGAGCCATATAGGTGCTCAAGACTTGGTTTAGATTGAGCCATATAGGTGCTCAAGACTTGGTTTAGATTGAGCCATATAGGTGCTCAAGACTTGGTTTAGATTGAGCCATATAGCTGCTCAAGAATTTGTTCAGATTCTGACATATAGTCATTCAATCGTCTGATGTATTTCAGTATCATTGTCATAAGTGCTGTAACAATTATGCCATGTGAAGGTCGTTGTGCACGTGTTATTTGTATTTGTGAAAATATTGAGTATTTATAAAGTACAAGCACCTAAATAAGACTACTTAAACCTAACAAGGACAATTATTTTGACTGTTCCCTTCTTTCTTTATTTCCTTCGTTGCAAAATCAATTTTATTTAACAACCCAGTATCCATATACTAAAATAGAGATACCATCTATGTTTGCTTTTATTTATTTGAAAGACTACATTAATATGTACATTACCACATGAATGTAAACTATCGCTTGATCACACCAAATGACAAAAATGTTTCACGACACAATATATACATCCAATCTTTCCCTCTTAAATGCCCAGTAATCAAACTTCGATGAGAGCCGAAGATACAGTCCAAAAGACTGTAAATGGATGGCGTGGGCTACAATCAGACTTTTAATCAAAAACACTGTAATAAGTTTTAAGTCAAATAGCTTATTACTAGCAATAGTTTTTCTTCCCATATTTACCTAAGTATTTGAAGAAATGCAGTAACAGGTTTCGCTTGAATGCTCGGCGGTATAGATAGAAAGGCTCCCAGGAATGCCCCAAGTCATGTGCAGCCGTTAGTTCATCAAGAACGTTAGTCTCACTAATTGTCGGTAGTTAGGTTAGGCTCACGGATTATCTGCAAAATCATTCTCCTCACTGACTGTCAGTAAATACGTTAGGCTCAGTGACTATCGGTAAATGCGTAGACTCACACACTGTCGGTAAATGCGTAGACTCACAGACTGTCGGTAAATAATTAGAAGATTGCTGATAGCCAAAAGCAACTTAAACTACGACAGACAAACAAACCAACTGCTAAGTGGAAAGTGATTTTGATAAAGCCAAAACATATTTGCACCAGTACAAGCAGCAGCACTTCTGCGTGTATCACTTCTTTTACATACGGTAAAATAGTGCACATGAAAACGCATGACCATTGTATGCGAAAGTGATCAGTGACTTCAGAAATGAACATTGCACGAGGTAGTGATGTGTGACTTCGGAGAGGAACCTTGCATGAGGTAGTGATCAGTGACGTCGGAGAGGAATATTGCACGAGGTAGAGGAACATTGCATGTGGTAGTGATCAGTGACTTCGGAGAGGAACATTGCACGAGGTAGTGATCAGTGACTTCGGAGAGGAACATTGCACGAGGTAGTGATCTGTGACTTCGGAGAGGAATATTGCACGAGGTAGTGATCAGTGACTTCAGAGAGGAACATTGCACGAGGTAGTGATCAGTGACTTCGGAGAGGAACATTGCACGAGGTAGTGATCAGTGACTTCGGAGAGGAATATTGCACGAGGTAGTGATCAGTGACTTCAGAGAGGAACATTGCACGAGGTAGTGATCAGTGACTTCGGAGAGGAATATTGCACGAGGTAGTGATCAGTGACTTCGGAGAGGAATATTGCACGAGGTAGTGATCAGTGACTTCAGAGAGGAACATTGCACGAGGTAGTGATCAGTGACTTCGGAGTGGAACATTGCACGAGGTAGTGATCAGTGACTTCGGAGTGGAACATTGCACGAGGTAGTGATCAGTGACTTCGGAGAGGAATATTGCATGAGGTAGTGATCAGTGACTTCGGAGAGGAACATTGCGTGAGATAGTGATCAGTGACTTCGGAGAGGAACATTGCACAAGGTAGTGATCAGTGACTTCGGAGAGGAACATTGCACGAGGTAGTGATAAGTGACTTCGGAGAGGAACATTGCGTGAGATAGTGATCAGTGACTTCGGAGAGGAACATTGCACGAGCTAGTGATCAGTGACTTCGGAGAGGAACATTGCACGAGGTAGTGATCAGTGACTTCGGAGAGAAACATTGCATTAGGTAGTGATCAGTGACTTCGGAGAGGAATATTTCACGAGGTAGTGATCAGTGACTTCTGGAAAACCGGTGTAAAATATTAGAGGGAAAACTAGGACTGTCATGTTCAGAATCTGTCCGTTACTTAAACTGAAAAACTAGCCAAAATAGATGAGAGATAGTTTTGCAAAAGGAACTACTCATAAATCTGAAAAAGCAAAAACACTTCTCTACGTTTTATGGCCAAAAAGAATCACCATTCTGCACTGTGGGTTTCTTAACTTCATAAAAACCAACACTGATCATAAATAATAAGCAATTTCGTAAGATAGTAGCCTGGTGGAGGATGTATTTATAGAACAAACACATCCGGTTGACGTAAATAAAATCTGCAAGAGGGCAAGTGGCGCTGTAAACGCCAACTTTCGCCTTTGAGATAGAAACAAGTCCGTCAAAAACAGAAGTATCACGCCGACAATTATGCGCAAAAACTGCTTGCATTACATATCTGACAAACTCGAGCTGCTTCTCTGACTACTTAATACGTTGGCGGTTACGTAATTTTAATACATAAACTATTATGAAAACCAGAGCTGGGTGTTTCTAACAAATTATTGCTAGCCATCAAAGGATGGGGTGTAGGCTTATTCAAAAAATTGCTTAGTCTTTCGGTTTCTCCAGGAATGGACCAAACTGTCTGTGCAATTTGGAACCTCAGTCGCAGTATTCTTTTAAGTTGTTTTTATCATGTGTCACTCAGTTCATCTGATAAATGTTGCTTACACATACACGGAAAAGCAAATACCAATAAAATGGAAAATACAACTGACATTATTCAAACTAATTTGAATCGATGCATCTTCATTTGAAATTTACGAAAAGAGAAAAAAACACATAGCGACATTAAGTTTTGCATGTGCTTTTTGTACTGCAAAACTTTACGTTAAAACGATATTCAAAACATAAAAGCTTGACAGAAGATAAATCAAAGACGGAAATACGTGTACAGGGACGAAAATTCTTTGAGTAATAAGAATGAAAAGAAGAATAAATAAACGATAGTTATCAATGTCCTGTATGAACAAGGATCACAATGGTATATAATAAGGCACTGGCGGGCCCAGTCAAACTGCTACGCCCACCGTTTAAGCTTGACCGCTGCTATCTTTAAAAGTATGAATTACATACTAAGTGACCTTGACATTTTAAATGTTTTATGACGCCTCATCGCCTTACTTTTTGTGACGCATTGGACAGTGGCCTTGCAATTGAACTGTTTTGTGACTCATTAAAAAGTGACCTTGAACTTAAAACAAATCAACCATTGTAGAGGAGAAGAATGGTGACAAAGTGCGGGGGCTGTTGTCGTGTTTTAGTCTTGTTGCCTCAATACAGTTGATGAAAATGTTGGCACTTGCTGTCTTGCAGCAGCCGATGATCCTAGTGCTACTTGTCCATCTTAAGAGTTTGTAGTAAGGAAATGTGGAGCTATTTTCATTTATCAACACTTTTTAACAATGATAATGTAAAACGGTACAAAAGAGTTTGTAAAGCTGTTAACGGCATAAAACTGAAATCCATTCTTCAAAAGACACATAAAACTGAACTAAACATAAAAAATATTATCCCAGTGTCAATTCTAATTTTCATTTAGTAAAATGACCTTACTATTGACATGAATTATTAAATTTTCTGTTTATATTAAAATGGAGTGAAAGCAGTTACAAACACGCCACATGTGCGATCATTGTTACAGTGCCGAGACTGGGGGAATTTTATTTAAAAACCAATCTGCTCTGTCATACACATGTTGACGGTAAGAAGCACATCCATACAAAGTCCGTATACGTCATCCTCTGACAATGTGATGTTTTAAAATTCAAAAAGAAATTTTAATAGTGCAATTATCAGACATTTATTTTTCTTTAAATGTCATCCAAGATGACAGAAGTATCGACTGCGGTTTTATAAAAACGAGTTAGCTTTCTGTTCGCAAACAATCCATCAGATTTCATGAAAATCGATGTATGGCAAAGTTTCGTCAATATCCATGAGAAATTAAAATCCTCTTGGTGTCCATGCCTGGTTTCCAGACCTAGTTGCTGGTAAAGTGACTTTGTTACTGGCCACGACTGGTTACATAAACGACACTAACGTTCTTTAGAATTTAGTAGCATAAAAAGTCTTAATGGAGCCACGCTAGCAATTTGACCTAGTGGCCTAGCTTAATACCCGGTATCTCCGGAAGGTCCAAGTAAGGAGCCCAGAAGTCGTAAACATCCATGATGCCTACAGATAGGTTAAATTAACTGATACCTTGACAAACTTTAACGAAGTTCTGATAGTTATCAAAGGATGACAGATCACAACACATGTTCCTGCAATACGGTTGAGAAATAAATGCTTATAATAATTAAATTGACCTAATGGTCGCGTTTTGACAGATTTTGACTAAAATATTTTAATAGAAATCAATTTTAAAATATGTGAAAGCAGTAAACAAGATATTGTAAAGACCTTGATTTAGGGAGTTATTGTTGACAATTTTATTTCTGAACTAATGCAATTTTAGCGCATTATGTCCTATCCCACCCAGAAAGTAGACACCGAGATCTGTCAATTATTGTATAGCAATGCACCTAACATACCCTACATGCCAAAATATTCCATTAGCAACCAAGTGTTATAATTGAAAATTGGACAATTTTCTCCTATTCGGAAAGCTGTCACGTTATAAGGGATATGTGACACCGGTATATTGCTCCGCTTTTGTCCGAGCTTGCGTGTGAGTGTGCAGAGAGTAGCCCCCAGTGATAAATGGCCATCTAACCCCTTCACTCCTTTACACTTCGGTGTAATTAGTTTTATGTAATGCCGATTTCAAAGGAAGGACTTCAGCGTCTTGCATTTCATTCAACGTAGTTTTGGGGTTTGGACGTCGTGCATGTTGTAATAAAAACAAGTTTATGTAAAATCTTCAGAAAGGTAGGAATTAAAAGAAAACTTTCCGCGATTATTCATGTCTGGCCACAAAAGAGAAACGCCTGGGAAATGTCTTTCTGGACGGATTCGGAACGAGGATAACTAGGAAATGAACAACAATCCTGAAAAATTATTCTTCGATGTCCATATAATTGTTTTAACAACAACACCAGACAAACAAAAATCGAGTGGTATTGGAGCAACGAATTCTGTCCAGTTTACATCGTATCATCTCATACCAATTCCGAGTTTTGTACATTTTTTTTTTACTCTTGTACCATTATCTACATCATTTACTAGTTGCGCAAGAACCCTGAGCTTAAGTGGAGTTTAATTGTTGTTGCTGCTGTTGTTGTTCTTGCTGCTGAGTATTAAGAGAATTTTTGTTTCTTCGCTTAATTATCTGATTGAAATTAAGAAATAATTAGGTATGTAGATTGTGAATACATTTGTACCTTCCTGGTTTAAGCTAGTATAACGGTCTGTCTGCATGTCAATAGATGGTCATACCCTGGGGCTCTGACTATTGTTGTAGCAAACTCGGCTCGTTGAAATGCCGAAATAATTATCAGTAAATCTAACACTTACTGCCTCGGGTGGCGTGCTACCTAGTTAATGCGACAATCACGTATTGTGAACCTATTTACACCCTCTATACAATCTTTTGGACATCGTCAATAATTGTAAAGAGGTCAGGTAAATCCTACTCTGTTATTTTCTACGATTAAAAAGAATTACGGGTGTTAAGTGGCCGATCGTGATTTCAAAGGAGATGAAATATGTGTGGGAATGACAGAATTTCGAGATATCACAACGATTTCGCTTGACAAATATGCATGATAATTAAAGAGGAGGTAATTAGCCTGTCGGACGCTTCTGAAGACTCAATGGTTACCGACAACGGAAATTGTATAACCAATTTTCTTTGAGCTGTATCACTCTGTAGGAGATGTTTTCACTTTGTCAGTTTTGTTGTTTCTTTTAAGAACCATTTTGTTTAGTACAAAGATAACCTGAGCCTAGTGAGCTATTTTCTTAGGATAAAAATATTTATTGTGACTGGCGCATATTGTTCCACCTTATAGTCACCATCACACACTTACACACTTACAGTCAGTAACTATTTAACAACCATGCGCTGGCCTGTTTTATATATAAACAACAACAGAACACAAGACCGAGTGTTGATTATTGCAACAAACATCATCTTGTTTGCTATGTTTTTTGAAGAAATGTAAGTAATTTGTGTATATCATCAAAACAAATCATTGTTACAAACCGATGTCTTCATTGCGTTGGTTGGCTATAGTCTATTAGTCCTGGATATTTTTATATGGTTTAAGTGAGAAAAAATTGTCTTGTTTGATCCATTAATGATAGATTAAAACATCCGTCAAAATGAACAAAATAATGTATCAAGTATTCATACATGGAAATGTTTCAGCGATAGGGTTCGAATCCGGATCTAGACTTGACTGACTAGATATGCGTGTGTAGGCGGGCAGCTGATTCAATACTTGAGGTACAAATATGACAAAGCTAAAATTGTGTCTGTAGTGGTTTCATAGTAACAATTATTTTATATATTTTTATTTTATGACGTCTTCTAGGTCCTAGGGTAATGCAACAAACGATGTTTCTAATGAACACCTATCTGTGCACCAGTCAACGACTGACATACCGGAAAAGTTATTGAAAATTGTATGATATGACATGCCCACAGTTAAAAAAAAACATGCTTACTTAAAGTTACAAGAAATGTAAAACAACAATTATGTCTGAACATCAGCGTTCTATATGCTAAAATGCCAATACATCATTTTTACATTTTGCACATCAAAATCGAATTATTTCTTTATAAGTCGATTGGCTAAAAATATTTTAATGTATTCACTTTTCAAGATGTTTTCATGCACGGACGTACAATTACCACATATGTTTTGAATATCGAAAATAATTTACAAATTCAAAGGACATCCATCGGTGTTATATATGATGGTCTTTCTATAGGACACTTAATCCATCTTTTGAAAAGAGATATTTGCCATTTGGAATTTGGTGAAAAGATAAAAGTACAGCTGGTCGTATGATGTTCAACTTAAAGACGGGTTTCTGATGTTTATAGCCCATAAAAAACCGATATACAATATTCTGTTTTGAAAACCCAAAAGGCCTGATATGTTTTGTTGAGGCTGATCTGCGCCAGGATCATAAAACTAAGACCGATCGTCATTTCAGCTAATCAGTTGCTTGAGATTTAAGACTGGATTCCAGTCTCGATTTTATAATCTTGGGTCCTAGGTCTATCACTAGAAAACTTATCCGAAGATATACTTTTTCTAATATACTCGTAACAATCGAGTCTCTAAAGTACTCAATACCGAATAAGCCCAACAGAAACAACATTTTCTAGAAAAACAAACTGAAGTTGCAGCTAAAAGCATTAGGCACGCCGTTGCTATATATAGAGAAATGGATTATGGCTTGGAAAGGATTGTGTCCGTATATCTCAATATAGCAGTAAATGTTCGAATATCAAGCTTCTAGCATGCAGCTTCTAGAACTTGCTAATTCTAATGTAGATCCGGTGCTTCTTTAGAAGATGCAGTGCTACACGTAAATACTGTATATTTATGTTTAAAGTCATTTTAACTAATTCAAAAACTAATACCAGAATTTAATAATTCTATTAGCCATATGTTGAATGTATTTAACTTCGGCCAGTTTGTATTTGTGTTACACAATAGCTTGTTTTGTGAATTATTTACATATAAAACGTATATAATGATTTATTGCATTGATCACCAAGTTAAAATGAATGGCATTGAAATTCCGTATTGTAGCTGGCAGTTAGCATTCAATATTGAAGGTTTTTGTTGGCCATAACTGTCACATTGTGTAGTTAAATAAAGGCCAAACATGCCGCAGTATAATAGAAATGTTTACAGTGTTATTACTTGTTTGCCAAACTCTTTGAAATTAATCACAATGTCCACCAATGCTAGCATGGAACAAGTATTATGAAAAAAAAAAACCCGAGTCTTTTGAGGGATGGTAATGTCAAGGCAAAGTCCACATGTGTAGGCCTACAACTTTCATGAAATCCAAACAGTTGTCTGGTATAAAACAAAATTAATCTTTTTATGTGTATTGTTCTGCTTGGTGAATCACAGCGGTTCTATCAACAATCCGTGAAGCGGTCGAGTAAGCAACGGTATCTCAGACATGCTTCAAGACATCGCACAATCTTGTCGCCGTTACAATCAGTCACCAATCGGGCATACGGCAAAACAATTTACAGCGTGACACATGTAAGACATCATGTATGACAACCAAAATTCATGTTCGGCAGCTAGTTTGATGGCTTAATTTCGATCATAACATGGACTGCACTTAATTTGAAATCCACCTGCGTGCTGCCGTATTCATTTCAATGTGAACCAGAAGAGGACAGCGGCATACCGCCCACAAATGTTGCATGGGTGGAACTGAGTCAAAATTGAATAGGATATTTTGGACGGTTAGAAGACGGTCTGAGATTTTGGATATTTTGTAAAGAAAATGACGAAGAAGAGAGTATAGACCAGCCACCAGGGTTAGTGAAATAATAAAGCGTACCTTTACCATTAGTGCCGCTGCCGTTATTGGGAGATTGGCCTTGCTTCTTGTTTCCCTTGCCACTCTTCTGCTGCTGCTGTTCCTGCTGGGCCATCAGCTCCTGCTGCTGTTGGTACTGCTGTAGCTGTTGTTGTTGCTGCTGAAGCTGCTGTTGTTGTTGCTGCAGTAGTTGCTGGTGTTCTATAAGGTTCTGTGGTAGCATTTCAATGATAGTATGTGTGGGAAGTAAGTTGGCCGTTTGCATGTGAGCTTGTAATGTGACAGGGTGTAGTTGGTTTGGACCCTCCAACGGTGGGGCTTCCAGTGGTGGGGGCTCGCTTTTAATCTCAATCAGGGTTGTTTCGCCTTCTTCAGAATGTTCGAGCCCTACACTGTTACTTTGGTCCGTTTCATTAGTATCTTCCGGCTCGGTGTAATCATCATGTTCCGCTGATCCGCCGTTTGTGTGGATAGATGCGGCGGCAGCTGCCGAGATGATGTCTGAGGCTTGTATTGTTGTAGGAATGCCTCCAGTAAAGTTCGACAAACTGGACACTGGAATTGAAACAGTTGTGTAGGTCGTGTGAGCTGAAGAAGACCCGATGCCATTTGCAACTGATGTCATTCCGGCAGTTGACGGAATTAAAACTTGGACAACACCTCCTTCCATCCTCATTTAAAAGCACTTTTTAAAGTCTTTAATCCAAAATGTCACTCTAACGACCCGCACTTGTTACATTAAGTATGTTTTTGTACTCCTCAAAACTCCAATCTGTTATGTTAACACCCAACACTGAAAAAAACACATGAAATAATTAGTCAAATTAAAGTTACACATGTTCTAATGACAGGTAATTGTATATATTCCGAGTTGTTCAAGTCTGACGGACTCTGATTGACAAGAAAACTAAGAATAAGAAGCATAAGAGCGTGAAGCTTCACAAGAAATGGACCGTGTTTCTCTCCCACATACCTGTAAGAGCGGCCACTCAGCCATACCATGTCGCGCAGGTAGCTAAGATCTGTGTCGTCACTTCTTAAACCCGCCTACCGAACAGCGGAAGCTCTTTACGTTTTCTTTCCTTTTATTTCGTTTCGATACTTAAACAACTTCGACATCAATACCAGTCTGAAAGGTAAATATAAAACTGTTTATTTGTATTATCCGGTAATTATGACACAAAATGGCGACAATGTAAGAAGCTACAGAACGTAAAGATCAAAATAGATCGTTTTTACCTGCCATATATGTTTACAATAATTGAAGCAATTTGATTGGCTGACACTGTCATTCCCGCCATTACAGTGTGTCAACCGCCATTATTGCCCCAGGTAAGTTGAATCTCTAGATGGTAACATATGATATACAACATTCCTACAGGATATAACTTACAAAATGAAACAGAAGTACTTTTTGCAGCTATTTTATTTGAAAATAAAGAATTTGCTTTTAAGAGATGGCAGCAAGATTTCGTACTAGGTATTGAAATCGGACCATGTGCAAATGGCTGTTTTGCTTCACTGAAAATGTTTATAATTGTCGCTAGCTGACTGTTTATAAAGAAGGAAGACTCAGATTGATTTTCAATAAATCGATGTGCCCGGCCTAGTTTGAAAGAATATATAGTAAATGTTATTCATTATTTCCTCGTGTCAACGTTGGTGATCGGCTGGAATCGATATGGAACGTCCGGTCTAAGGATACAACAAGAATCAAGCACGCCAGTCTAATTTGAACGCTGAAGTGATGATATACAATGGTGTCCTGTGAAAGTTTTAATACACTTTCTCAGGACAAAAAGTTCTACACATTTATGAGGTACTAAAAAGTGCCAGTTTGTAAAACAAGCACATTGAATAATTATATTCTGGCAACAGATCGAAGCTTGTACTTGCAATAATAAATATATATTTCATACAAGTATAATGATAGTTAAGAAAATAAATAAATTATTTCAATTCAAAGGACATTTTGTTAAAGTGCGTGCCTGAAACGATACACAATTATCCGTATAATTTAACAATTTTAAAAACTAAATTTAGATGTTTTAAGTTCAAGGATACCCTGAAATCAAATTACGTTTTCAGTACGCGGGAGTTTAAATAATGAAAATAAGTTTGTTTATTGTCCGACAACCAGAGCAATAGGGATGGTGCAGATGACCTGCCTTTGTTCGGAGGCAGCTCATCTACATCAAATGTTCGAATCCCAATCCCTCGAATAATTGTTGGTGATATAAAGCAGTTAAATGTTCACACGGCTTCGGCGTCTTATAGATGAATGGTAAGTACAGAAAAATATCTAACACTCACCACTAGAAAAAAACCTGTAGATTGGAAAGACAAGCAGCTACTGTCAGGAAGTGTTGTTGCCAGTACTCGATTCGACAGACCGACCACTGAAAACAGAAAATGACGGAAAATACCATTCTCCATATGTTAAGCAGAATATAATATGTTAAATATAGAGGAATAGTTTTCTATTAGTAAATTATCAAATTTGACCAGCAAACATATTTTTTTTGAAGCGTTGTTCAGTTTAGCAAAAAAGTTTTTGGAACTGATAAAAATCTGTATACCAGAACAAATTTACACAGTAAGAATTCAGTTATTTCGCGTAGAGTACATATTTACAAGAGACTGAATTTCAAACAACCCTTGCATATGGGTTTATGTTTATTCAAACTTTTATTTGAACGGCGCATTACACTCGAAAGCTTGGATTTCTTTACAAAAAGAATTATTTGGGATTAAGAATTTGTGGAAAATGAATGCAGTAACACAGTACCCCTATTATACAAACAGAAGCATGAATAGCTCTTAAAATGAGAAAATTCTTTCTATCCTTTAAATAGGAGAGCGTTTTGTCATTGTATAAGGACC
Source organism: Corbicula japonica (assembly GCA_038501625.1). Taxonomy (NCBI): domain Eukaryota; kingdom Metazoa; phylum Mollusca; class Bivalvia; order Venerida; family Cyrenidae; genus Corbicula; species Corbicula japonica. The sequence continues at coordinate 9,040,697 of JAZAYU010000004.1, read as the reverse complement.
TCCAGGTAAGCTGCTATAAATGCCCCGTTCATTTAGAAATTCATACTAAACCTTTTTATAGGTCAAGCTTATTTTAAGACTTAATAGTACTTAAATATATACCAAATAGTACTTATTAATAGTATTTCCAAATAGTACTTAAATATATACTGAATGAGAATGTTAACATGTTTAATACACCGATCAAAAACAAGTATGTAAATGCTAAGTTGAACGAAAACATATGGAGGTGGTGTATTAAATTTTTTGAAAGATGTAAAAATATGCTAATTAAGTTCATACCATCGAATGTTTCACTTCTGAAACACTTGTAGTTTATTCTAATTAAAATTAAATATTCTACAAGTGAGAATTTGTGAACTAAAAATGACAAATATGTCTCTAGTTTTATGCTCACGTTGGAATTTTTATTTTTAATTTTTTGACATTTGAAATTTAATGCCTGTCCGGATCATTTCAGGACAATGATTAAGCAGCTTCCATTAACGGAGTGTTCGGTGGTATTAAAATCTGACGAGGGCCAGAGCAGGTATCGAGAAGTTTCTGATGGCAGCAATGGATAAAATGAGACACCATGCACCAACATTATAAAACTGAACTTGTTGAAAGTTCGAATCAGAAGAAATCTAAATGACAAGGACCAAACATAATAAAACAAAGATTGAAGGCCAGTCTCAAATCTCAAGCATTTGATTGGCTTAAGAAGTCTCCAGTTCAGCCAACCAGAGCTTAAGATTTTAGACTCGTTTCCGATATCAGTTTTATCATCTTTTGCTAGTGTCATTTAGATTTCTTCTGATTCATAAAACTGATTCAAAACTTTGAAAAATTAAAATATGTTATACATTTCGATGATAATGGATTTATGAAAGGAAATATTTCAATTTACTTATACGCTTACATCATAATTTTAGTTCTGATCTTGCTCTGTTCTAAGAAAAGAATAAGAAGCAAGTCAACATAGTGTGACAAATTTCCGCGATTCCTGGTCCAAGACTGGAGCTTCATTTTAGTCATGATATTGATAAAAATAACCAAAAAGAGTTTTAAATAATTAATGTTTAAAACATGCGATGACATTTTGTCCACCTACTTCATTTTTGATATATACATTATTCTATTTATAAATATTTTTAAACATGGAGTGGGCGCGGATGTTTGAAAAAAAATAACGAAGTGATCAACAATAAACAAGCATTACCAAACTGCCTCGATTTCAGGATTATTTCAGTATGAAAATTACACCAGTGAACATTTATTCAACAATGTACGTGCTACCATAGAGACTGTTTCATTACAGATTGAAAACCGAGTTTTATGGCCAAATGAAATAAGAGACTGCTTATAATATATTGTAATCCCGGGTTTTCATAACCAAGCATAAATTTTAAATAATTAAAACCCATGAATAAAACTTTTCTTATATATATATTGCACTTTATGACCACGAAACGCCCTGGGAACGGTATGAAAAGAATTTAGACCGTTCGTGAACAAAATGAATGATACATTTTAAATTCCTATGCATATTTCAAACATATTTTAAACGCCTCTATGAGTTCAAATTCAATATTAAGAAACAGCGGTAGATTGTACATATAAATATTATATAGTTGAGAGTATTCAGAAATGATAACAGATACAAGTTGTTCCTTGGAGTGCCCACTTAACGGGTCAGCCAAGATCAGGTCCCAAGGTTATAAAGCTGAGATTAGAAACCAGTCTCAAATCTCAAGTATCTGACTGGTCGCCATTTCAGCCAATCAGATGCTTGAGATTTGAGACTGGTTTCCATGCTCAGTTTTATAACTTTGGGAACAGCATTCATAATACCAAGCTCTACGTTTACGATGGTAGGGTCTACAGATACTTGTTTTTCTGCAATTGTTCTGTTTGCAATAATCAAGTCGTGTTATACTGTATTCGTTAACAAAACTGTATTCCTTAACAAAAGTAAAAGAGTAAGTTTGTTTCTTTTTGGTGTAGACAGCAAAAAGCATACTAACAAAGATTCCTTTCTGAGATCAATGTTTTCAATTCTATCTCAACATGAAACAATTCACACCGTTAATTCGGGAAGTTTTAGCGGATGTGTCTGGTTTTCCCCACAGTTATTTTTATTTCCGCACGATACAGCCGACCAGCCAAGTGGTACCTCGGCACACTTAATGTCCTCGTCTGAACTGCAAACTTGTATTACAAGTTGAAGTTCCGTCTGACCGACCATGTGGCACTACAGAAAAACCGACTCGTTTCACGCGCTGGCTATCATGTCCTCGGCCGCACTTTGGTTTTCCCCACTGCACTATTGTAAAGTTTTGTATTTTAGCAGTTCCAGCTGACCAGTTCAGTGTCTTGCACGCGGATGATTAACCGTGGTTGACGTTGGGTCATATTACAGTTCGCAAACAGGTTTTATGAATGGATACGCTTCGAAAACGAAATTTGAGACAAATGCTCTTTTTAACGCTATCAATATGTTGCATCGGTTGCATTTAAAAAGAAAATCTCAAAATAGTTAAGTGTTTGTTAAAGACATATTTCTTAAATACGCGTTCTATTCAAATCTAAGATAGTGTTAGCGGATTCTAGAAACATTAGCCATCGATATCGGCGTTGTTTTTCTAGTAAACCTAACCATTTTTAACCTAATATTGTAACATGGTAGTGTATGACAGTCACTTTGGTTTGGGAATGTTGTCCATACCTCTCTGTTTCAGTTTGTCACTAGGCACTACTGTACAGACACACCAAGCAGGTCACTGTACTGATTGTCACAAGGCACTACTGTACAGACACATCAAGCAGGTCACTGTACTGATTGTCACAAGGCACTACTGTACAGACACATCAAGCAGGTCACTGTACTGATTGTCACAAGACACTACTGTACAGACACATCAAGCAGGTCACTGAAAGCTCCAAATGTAAGCTAGCACAGCTTGTAACATAAATGCAAGAAACCACAACAGACACTACCTGAAATATATGTACATACGTGTTTTGAAAATAGTTTACATTTTCACGAAAACAACCTTTGTGCACCGAACCTGATACTCTGAAACATTAATGACATATAATTTTAATAAACAGGAGACAGTGCATGCACTGTTACTCTAAATCCCAAACAGTTCTGGGAGCGACTGACTCTTAGTTTGCTGGAAACAAAAGAGACAGGTTTAGATCGCAACAAAATGTATATGAATTTAGGGCCCAGACAAATGCAGGTGTTGATATATTTGTCAAGAGTCACACTTTTACTTAATATGTATTCTTTTCGTGTTTGGTCTTATTTGTGTATGTTTGCGGGTGTCAAATAAATCTAGTTTTAATTAAACAGTTCACTTCTCTGTAGATTTTACATCTCTTACAGTGTGCAAATCTATTTGTCCCTGCCTTATCCGAGAAGTTTCGAGCTTTCACCAAATTATTGTTAAAGCAGCGGCAAATGTATCATTACATTTATCTATTGAAAATGTCATATATGGTCAAGTCTCGCACTGACTGATCATTACGCTATTTTTTATTTTTAAATATATATGAAACTTCCGACACACCATTAGCATCAGTCACCTCTTTATTCTATGTTTCTGAGGATCACCCCGATCCCCACTCCCTCAGCTGCTGGACAACATGTCAGCTCCTGTTGTACTGAAAACAGAAAATACGTTGTTATATAACAACTAGACGATAACGTTCTCTACTGAAATGAAAGCATATTTATGTGTGACCGTGAAGCCAGCATCGTCCAAGAAATGAGACTCGACAAGTGAAGTCTTGGATAAACACAGCTGTGGAGGAGCCACTTAACACATATGACGATATCTGGTAAAACAACTACATTTTAAAAGCAGTTGGTGATATGGAGTGAAGGAAATGGGAACATATTCAACATATCAAACCAAAGACTGGTACTGTAACTCGTGTTGAGTAACATATTCAACATAACAAGCCAAAGACTGGTACTGTAACTCGTGTTGAGTAACATATTCAACATAACAAGCCAGACTGGTGCTGTAACTCGTGTTGAGCAACATATTCCGCATAACAAGCCAAAGACTGGTACTGTAACTCGTGTTGAGCAACATATTCCGCATAACAAGCCAAAGACTGGTACTGTAACTCGTGTTGAGCAACATATTCAGCATAACAAGCCAAAGACAGGTGCTGTAACTCGTGTTGAGCAACATATTCAGCATAACAAGCCAGACTGGTGCTGTAACTCGTGTCGAGCAACATATTCCGCATAACAAGCCAGACTGGTGCTGTAACTCGTGTTGAGCAACATATTCCGCATAACAAGCCAGACTGGTGCTGTAACTCGTGTTGAGCAACATATACCGCATAACAAGCCAGACTGTTGCTATAACTCGTGTTGAGCAACATATTCAGCATAACAAGCCAAAGACTGGTGCTGTAACTCGTGTCGAGCAACATATTCAGCATAACAAGCCAGACTGGTGCTGTAACTCGTGTCGAGCAACATATTCAGCATAACAAGCCAAAGACAGGTGCTGTAACTCGTGTCGAGCAACATATTCAGCATAACAAGCCAGACTGGTGCTGTAACTCGTGTTGAGCAACATATTCAGCATAACAAGCCAGACTGTTGCTATAACTCGTGTCGAGCAACATATTCAGCATAACAAGCCAGACTGGTGCTGTAACTCGTGTCGAGCAACATATTCAGCATAACAAGCCAAAGACAGGTGCTGTAACTCGTGTTGAGCAACATATTCAGCATAACAAGCCAGACTGGTGCTGTAACTCGTGTTGAGCAACATATTCCGCATAATACACACAATAGACAAGCAGATCTTCCTAGGGCTTCGTATAAAAGAGTATACATATAATGGTCCTAGAGATTACAAATCTTGTCAAGACTTCGTGAACAGGCTTATGCACAGTGGTCATGCAGAAATATACACCACCATTACTGCCGATGAACATGCTTGGTGGACTTTTAAGTATTTCATAGTGTTTAAGTAAAACCTGAGAAAGAGGATACTAAGCTATCCTTCCAACAGTTAAAAGTTCGGCTTCGATTGGGGTGGCCCGCCATCACATGGCAGTGTCTGTAGGCCTGAAAATAAATACCTGGTAGTCTTTGTGACTAGACACGCAGACTTCCCGAAAGTTGCCAGACCGAAGGACCTGTCTGGTAAAATTTGGGCCGGTCAGACGTGATTTCCAATGTTATCAGACCGTATGTCAGACAAAATTTGAAATACTTATCCTTGCTAATACCTTTTTAACATGTTTCGGTCTGACGGAACTTGTTTCGGTCAGACAGATTTTCACATCTTGTCTGATCAAATGTCTGACACTTTTTTGCAACTTTCTGGACACGAGCTTCAAAACATTTCCCATCACACCTTCTCTGCACTACTTGATCCCATAAGTACTCGTGTTAACACTGTCACATTATTGTGACAGAGTATACCTAAACATGTTGTTTAAACGCTACATTACCATTTAGAGTATCAGCCAGAAGCAATGAACTACGATCTATTTTCTGGACAAATATCCAGATATCTGTATGTTGTTGTGAACGTAATACCTGGTATTATCAATCCCTAGTAACTTGTAAACCTGGTAAACTAATAATAACTGGTAAACTCGTAATAACTGGCAAACTGAAAATAGCCGGTAAACTCGTTATACCTGGTAAACTCGCAATAACTGCTAAACAAGTATATTTCATATGGGGTATACAAATCTGGTATGAAACCTGATCTGTTAAGAATGTTTACTAAAACGATTTAGGTCAAGTTCGTGACATTTATAGTTTAACAAACTATTGAATAATTATATAGTAAAAATTAGTAAGCTCATATTTTCAGTTTGAATCTCCGCCCTTTCAAGAGTTTTATCTGAATAAATAGTGCATCGAGTGTAGGGAAAACACAGTCATAATGCTATAAGCTTATTTGATGCCACCACCATGACAGTCTGATCAGGGTCTACACTGTTCGCCATCAAGTCAGAAAAGGCATACTTGATTGATGCATAAAAAAGCAATTAATATTCTTTTCAGACCCGCGTTAAGTCCGAATTTTGTTCAGGGTCTACACTAACCAATAAGCCCCATTTCGTCATGGTATGTCAGAGATCAACACATGGTTCCAAGATCATAAAACTGAGAATGGCAACCAGTCTCAAATCTCAAGGATCAGACAGGTCGCCATTTCAGCCAATCAGATGCTTGAGATTTGAAACTGGTTTCTAACCTAAGTTTTATAATCTTCAGCCATGGAATATAAATATTCCGGAGGGACAGCGGCAGATGGAAACCGCCTTATGACCTAGATCATTATCAATGCCACCAGGTATATTACATAACTGTCTTCCTAATGCCGCCATAATTACCAGGAAAAAGATGGTAAAGATGACGGAATTGCTGTATTTGAAGTCAGAAATTTGATTGCACACGGGTTATGGATACAATGAAGTAATTTTGTGAGGTAGGATCAGTGTCTCAGATTGACGTTCTGCAGACTCAGGTTTAAGTTTTGGAAAAAAAAGAAAATGTATTAGTATTTTTTCTTATACCGCCGCCCCCAAACATGCATGTGCATCAGTGAAATATGTAATTATATAAATGACATATTAAGAGCTTTCAAACACTGGAAAATAGACAGGACGAGTTTGAGTCTTAAAACTGATTAATTGAACACGAGATGGACTGCTTAATCAAAAGTTTATATTCAAGTCTTTTTCTCTAACATCATTTTATCAACATATTGTATTTATTAGACTATAAGCATTCCAACATTTGAGGATTGCAATTTTAAATCGATTTGTAACATGCCTTTTCCATAAAAATATGAAGTGGTGATATCTGCGGTGCTGGGAGTTTTCTGTGAGAAAGTTAACTTGGAAATAAACTTGAAATGCCCTACCCCCAAGTGTGAAATGATTTCTTTGCGCGGGAAAAATAAAATGCTTCCAGATGATGCCATAATGAACACAATACACTATGATTTAATAAATAACTTAAGTAATTTCAGCAATGCTAACGGCTGTAAGGTTTTAAATGAAATAAGTTACGAATGGATGCTTTTATACTCTCGGCCAAACTCTAGTCATTGGAAAATCCGAAAATCACATGCTTCACGGATCGCCACTCATGCAAGCTCAATGTAAACAAATGGCGACTACACATGCAATATAATAAAATGTTGATTATTTCGACTAAACGATAAATAAATGGCTTGAAAAGTGAATAACATCAAACATTTTACTTACAAAACTATATCCAACAAAGTTTTCCTTAGATGATCAACCATTTACAACAGGAAACATGTTCTGCGAATTTTTCTCATGCTCAGGAAAAGCACGTGGGATTTTAAAAGGGGCGCTTCACGGGAAACAGGTGGTTTACACGAGGAAGTGTTATTTTGTTGCTAGGTTAGTCTATAACATTTTGCTGGATAAAGGAACTTAGAGAAACACAAAGCGTAATGAAGATCATGGATGCGTACTATTTGAATGTTTAGGAGTGATACTTATTAAAGTATCTCGTATACTGGATTTTTGTGTATTAATATTCAACAGGTCCTGCTGTATCCGAGCCTGTGCGCATGGTTTCCTTTATCCCGGAAGGACGAGTGGGGAGTGCGGGGTGGGGGAGAATATTAACGACAATACTAAATCATAGTGACCGACCAAAGCTCCCGTCAAAATAAAACAAATTTATTGTGATCATAAGTATTGAGGTCGACAAAATTATTTTCAATCAAATCACGAATCTAGACTACCAGATCAAATCTAGGCCCAAGATCATAAAACAGATATTGGAGACCAGTCTCAAACCTAAAGCATCTGTCTGGCTGAAACCGCGACCAGTGGTCACTTCAGCCAATCAAATAATTGGGAATTGAGACTGGTCTCCTAATTTTGTTGATCTTGATCCTCGATTTCGGGAAAAAATACGATTTTGACAATCCGATTTAAATCATCTTCTAAAAACCTCAACACTATCATGATCAAGGCTGAAGGTTATAAAGCTGAGAATGGAAACCAGTCTCAAATCTCAAGCATCTGATTGGCTGAAATGGCCCAGTCGCCATTTCAGCCAATATGATGCTTGAGATTTGAGACTGGTTTCCATGCTCAGCTTTATAACCTCGGGAACAGATCTAACCTTTTGTTAGATCTGATGTCAGTAAAATTGCGATTTTGACAGACTATCTAGAGTTTTTAAATACGATTACAATTGTCGTGTTAACATGTTGTTTTAGTTTCCCCTTCGCCGGGTTTTTACACGAGTTTTTCATTATGTATAAGTGTAATTTTAACGAGTTACCTTCTTTAAATAAAGAGTTTATTATTATTATTATTATTATTATTATTATTATTATTATTATTATTATTATTATTATTATTATTATAAATCTTTTTCACATTTGCTTATCGTGGCTTAATAATTCTTACTCATTACTTTAATCAAATATACTGAAAGGATAAAGAAACGCAGGGTAACAATTGGATAGGCAGGTTCGAAAGCTCATGCTCCACGACGGTTTACACTGAGGCAGTGGAGACAAGTTTTATTCACTTTCGACACATGTTAAGGTGTATCATGACCTAATAACTCAATACACAAAGTTTCACTTTATTTGGAGAACGCGTTCTTAATATATCGGAACAAATGTTACCCTGCGTTTCTTTATCCTTTCAGTATACATATATATGACTATGTACATAGATTTTAATCCTGCTCGTGCGTTTTGTGGACTCTCAGTCAGTTCCATATCGTTTTAACAGCTTCCCATTGTTTTACTAAATCTCATAAAATGGAGCTATGGTCAGACACTGGGCTACCGGCGAAGGGGAAAACTAAAACAAAACGTTAACAAGGTCCACCACTTATAAGGAATTGTTGTTGATTTCTCTGCTAGTATTTGATATTTTATCTTTTTCGCTATAAGTATTTATGGTACAAGACAAGGTCGCGAGTCATTTTAATATATTAAAAAATCTTGAATATACTAACATTTTACTTAAAATGACTCAAAGGTTGAAATATGAAACTTGACAGAAAATTCACGTTTATCATAACAAAATATAAGCTGATCAGTAAATACTAACCGAATGCTGAGGAGATGTTGCGCGAAGATTAAATTTAGTCTTTTGAAGTTATAAGAGCAAATGTCTAATGTGTCCCTAGTGATCAAAAGTATGACATCTTTATGGCATTTTATTTTTAATACAGGCATAATTATCTCCAACAAATTTTCCCGTCAGTAAGGTGACATTACCATAGCGATATTGATATCATTTTATTTACGCCGCGATATCACTATCTCTACCATCACAATAGCGATACCACACGAAGGACAATCAACATTGCGATATCTATACCAAGACATCACCACCGCGATATCAATGTTGTGCTACCTTCGAAATACTACTATCCTAAATTCCTGATATCGGTATCATTAACATGATTAACGCGGTTTTTTATTTATATGTATCGTTTCGTTATCACGATATCACTTTTATGCTATCTCCATTACTTACGACGCTACTTATCACGATATTTACATAATGACAGCTCCATCGCATCGTTTATACTGACATTACAATCGCGATATATCACTATCATGTTATCATTATCGCGATATCAGTAGCATGAGAACTCCATTGCGATATTTAAAACGTATTACGATATTATAATAACGCGTAATCGATATCATGTCACCACCATCACATTGTCACTTCTATGTCGCCCCGTCACGTTGTCAATGACAAAACCGTCGCAATTTCAGTGGCAATACAATATTTTGAAATAACCACCGTAATATAACTCCTTTGGTTTCACTATCGTGTTATAAAATATCGTAACTATCTTGGTATCACCAAACTGATAATAATGTCACTAGACCACTTTCGCGATATCACTTTCATGTAGTCTGTATCATGACATCTCTATCGGGATTTTAATATCATGACATTTCCTTCGCGATATCACTGTCGTGTCATCTTCATATAATCTATCTTTGTTATTACCGTCGCGATCATCAATATTATGATATCATTATCGCGATATCGTTTTTATTATCTGTATCGGGATGTCGATATCATGTCATTTCCACGGAAATGTCACAATGATATCAGCACACTCACGATATCGCTTTCAAGACAACGAGATATCACTATTGCATGATTATCGCAGTATAACTTTTTTACATCACCCTCACGAAATCAATAACATTTCGACCGCGTTATTAATATTATGTCATCACCATCACGTACCTAATCTAGTATATGTATAGTGAATGTTATGACTATGACATTACCATTGCGCATATTACTTAAAATCTATGCACCAAACTTGTATGAAACTGTGTATTCGTAGAAGTCAAATACCTAGCTACAACCATGCTTCTCCGTAACTTCAGTATACATCATAACATGTGCTTATGATTTAATGTCATTAAAATAAATTTAGACAAGGACTGCTTCGTGTTAGCTATTGAGATTAATTAACATTTACGTGAAAACTCGTAACTTCACCAGCGTAATCAACCTTTCTCATGTTGACAATTAGCGCACCGTTTGCGGCTCATTTGAATAAATAATAAATGCAAAGATCTTGAAAAATATGAAGTATATGAAAGTTTTATTACTGTACTTTGGTCAGTACAACAAAGCATTTAATATTTCAAAGTCACAAATCTTGAGGAGGCATGGATGCAATTTATCAACTAGAGTCTAGTTTTCAAAAAGGACCAATTTTGGACAAAGCGTCCCGTTGTTTTATGAGGATATTTGGATGGTTTAATGATGATTTATACAGTATCCAGAAAAGGTTATTCTTCTGTTTATGAATTCATCGTGTCTGTGTTCATGGTGGCAAAATCTTGAAATCTCTTATTTTGATGTGACCATGTGAATATTAATTTATACAATATACTGCGCGACCTTGTTTACAAAGTAAGCGGAGCCAGACTTTAAACAGGTGTTACAATTTCCGAAGTGTTTGCGGAATAGGTTGAACCACAGACAAATAATAATAATAATAATAATAATAATAATAATAATAATGAATAAATGATGATGATGATGATGATGATGATGATGATGATGATGATGATGATGATGATGATGATGATGATGATAATTTTAAAGTAATAGTACTTAAATCCTTGACAGCAAATTCAAAACAAAATTAGACTATTAGAACGTTTTCAACTTTGAAGATCCCGGACCGTGCGTTTCTATTTTACAGTTTCCTCAGTATTGCATTTTGTTGTCCGTCTGATTAGGATCTGCACTGTTCGCTTATTCGTTGCATTCGTTAATTTCTATCCAAAAAGCGAACAGTGCAGATCCTGATCAGATAGCACTGATCCTATTACTGCTGAACTAGGTTAAAATAGCGGGGCCAGGCCTCAGTAATTGAAAAGACAGATTCGATATTTAAGGTATTAGAACTGTAATATGCACTTTTGCAGATTGGGATTTTGTTGTTTTCATTTCCAAGTACATCCATTTAGACATCTAAACACGAGTTTTAAAAAACATTTACCGTGCGTAACTCGAGAAATTTAGTATTTTAGAAGGGGACCCTCTGTTTCGGAAAGTGGGCTGTAAAATCAAACATACTAGAAGCTAAATTCATCTCTATTTCTTTGAAACCTTGTAAAATTTTGTTAAATAAAGGCTGATTGTTTAATGACATTATATCTGAACAGGAAAAAACAAGCATTATGTTTAGAATTTATTTCTAACACTTTATAAATTGACTTTTTTAAAGTGTACCCCATCTTCGGAAATGCACATTTTTCCGATCTGCAAAAATTAAGCAAGTTTTTATCTGTGATTTTTGTGCATGTTTAATGCAGTAAAATAATTGTGTTATGCATTAAAATTATCTGCAATGTGTATAGAAACAAATAATTAAAAAACAAGAGCACCTCACCGTCTTCGTTTTCATTTTATTGGCCTACAAAATAGGTACCTATGGCCCGGACAAAACGGTTAAAAACCACAAAAACCGAAGGGCTTGGTTTACGAATGGTGATTTTTTATACCCCCTCAAATTTGTTGAAAAACAAGAAATACGCAAGCAATCAGCTATGCTGGTTAGAATTTAACCTCAAAAAAGTAATTTTGGCAACCGTAACCATAGCAACCAAAGCATTCTTTTAAAGGAAAAAATCATCGTGCAAACACATAAAATTAGTTCTATAAGACAAGTATCACAAAATTACTGTTCAATTATAGAAACAATAAAATAGCAAAATTTTCCTAAATGAAAGTACATTTTCCATAATCATTTTAGTTTCATATCGTGATTCTGTTGCTGTATTATAAAAGAGTCAGTATTTTGTAATAATATCATTACAATATTTCAGTTTTCATGGCTACTAAATGAAGATGAAGAATAATAACAATTATTTCCGAATTTTAAACCTATTGATTATACTATTTTCTCCAAAAATTTCCTCACAATAATTTAAACAAGAAATATCTTTAAAAAAGATAAACGGCGTTGATGGAAAAGATTTTTATATATAAGAAAGAAAGAAATAAAGATGGTGCAACAATTTCGTCTGGTGATAATACGTCGATTAAAGAAGAATGTCTAACATTAACTGTACATTTATTCAGTTTCAATAAAATACCTCTTGTAGAGTTAGTACTAATGATGAATTAATGTCATTAAAATACAATAAATGAAAATAATAACATAATAAAATAATAATAACGAAATTTACCAACGTTTACGTAAATTAACTTTAAAAAAGTGTCCCTCTCGAGTATTGAACCGGAGGCCCTCAGCTTGAGAGGCGAGTGTGATAACCACTACACCAAGGCGATTTGAATTTCTAGTCTTGAAATTAACAATCAGTATCAAAGGAACTAGAAAGGAACCAGTAAGAATCAGAAATATCTGCACTTCTCTGTCGTTTTACACTGTGTATTGTACTCGAGTGTTTACCTGACACCCATAAATATTCCATATAAAATCGTATTTAAGCCATCAATTGACTTAACTGGTTACTTATACCGTAAATATCCTTTTCTCCAATACAATTATCGCTTTTAAAAACGAAAATGCCCGAACATATAAGTGCCAGGTAAATACTAACACACAATATAAAAATCGTTACGGTAATCATTAACGAGACCCACTAATAACCAATCAAAATAATCTATTTGATTTTCCCGCTGCATAATAAGTTTCATTTACAATATTTCATTGGTCGAAAAACTAGGTCAAAAGTAAGCTTAGACAGCTAACGCCGAAAAAAAAAGAAGAAAAAGGGGAAAAAAAGGTTCCTCTCCCGAGGATTGAACTGGGTCCGTCAAAATGAAAAGTCCTGAGCGTTACCACTACGCCACGGAGGATTGATCAAACGGCGGACAACTTCATATAAGCTGTATTCAATACTGAGTGTTGTTCGTCTATAGACTTATTTTGAGTATTTGTTATGAAAATATTTGTTTACTTTACATCAATTTTATATCCGCACTTTGTTATTATTTGATTTAGTTATTTATGACGTCATAATCGCGGAAAACACCTAAAGAGTAGACTCCTTTTACGAAAAATAGTATCAACCGGAAACGTCAAATCGGCGTTCGGAAAAAACGAATTAGTGACGGCATAAGTCAATGTTTGGCGGAAATAGTACAGTTCTAAAACCTTAAACGGTGTAATGTCCGTTATTGCTAACTGCTATGGGCTATTAACCAGTATCGTACCGTCTACTTCTTGTAAATTTTAAATTAATGAAATATAAGTAAAAGCTGGCCTGACGATCTTAAGAACTGTAGGTGCAAGAATTCTTCCACTGATCTAAAGGAACGCAATCATCCTTCTACAAAGCTAAGCAAACATACCTACTGAGCTGAGAGAAAGCAAACATTCCCCAACTGATCTGTGAGACAGTAATCATTCTCCTACTGAGCTGAGAGAAAGCAAACATACATACTGAGCTGAAAGAAAGCAAACATTCCCCAACTGATCTGTGAGACAGTAAACATTCTCCTGCTGAGCTGAGTGAAAGCAAACATTCTCCTACTGAGCTGAGAGAAAGCAAACATTCTCCTACCGAGCTAAGAGAAAACAAACATTCTCCTACTGAGCTGAGAGAAAGCAAACATTCTTCTACTGAGCTGAGTGAAAATAAACATTCTCCTTCTGGCCCGAGATAAAGCAAGAATTCCCCTCTTGAACTAAGAGAAGCAAAGGTTCTCATACTGAGCTGAGATAAAGCAAACATTCTCCTTCTGACCCGAAATAAAGCAAAAATTCCCCTCTTGAGCTGAAAGAAAGCAAACACTTCCCAACTGATCTGTGAGACAGTAAACATTCTCCTACTGAGCTGAGAGAAAGCAAACATTCTCCCACTGAGCTGAGAGAAAGTAAACATTTTCCTACTGAGCTGAGAGAAGGCGAAAATTCCCCTCCTGAGCTGAGAGAAAGCAAACATTCTCCTTCTGAGCTGAGAGAAAGTAACATTCTCCTACTGAGCTGAGAGAAGGCGAAAATTCCCCTCCTGAGCTGAGAGAAAACAAACATTCTCCTACTGGCCCGATATAAAGCAAGAATTCCCCTCTTGAACTAAGAGAAGCAAAGGTTCTCATACTGAGCTGAGATAAAGCAAACATTCTCCTTCTGACCCGAGATTAAGCAAGAATTTCCCTCTTGAACTGAGAGAAAACAAACATTCTCCTACTGAGATGAGAGGAGGCAAACATATTTCTACTTAGCTGCAAGAAAACAAACATTTTCCTAATGAGCTGAGAAAAGCAAAACATCTTCTACTGAGCGGAGAAAAAGCAAGCATTTTCCTATATAACTGAATGAAAGCAAACATTCTTCTACTGAACAAAGAGAAAGTAAACAATCTTCTCATGAGCTGTGAGAAAACAAACATATTGCTATCGGGCCGAGAGAAAGCAAACAATCTCCTACTAGGCTGAGAGAAAACAAATATTCTCCTACCGAGCTAAGAGAAAACAAACATTCTCCTACTGAAATGAGAGAAAGCAAACATTCCCCTCTTAAGCTGAGAGAAAAAAAATTCAACTACTGAGCTAAGAGAAGCAGAACCTCCTACTGAGCGGAGAAAAAGCAAACATTTTCCTACTGAGCTGACAGAAATCAACCATTCTCCGTCTGACTTGAGAAAAAAACAAATATTATCATACTGAGCTGAGGAAAGCGGAATCTCTTATACTGAACTAAGAGAAAAAAAAAGAAAGAAAAACGAAAAAAACATTCTCCTATTGATCTGCGAGAATAACATTCTCCTACTGAGCTGAGAGAAAACAAACATTCTCCTACTGAGATGAGAGAAAGTAACATTCTCCTACTGAGCTGAGAGAAGGCGAAAATTCCCCTCCTGAGCTGAGAGAAAACAAACATTCTCCTACTGGCCCGAGATAAAGCAAGAATTCCCCTCTTGAACTAAGAGAAGCAAAGGTTCTCATACTGAGCTGAGATAAAGCAAACATTCTCCTTCTGACCCGAGATTAAGCAAGAATTCCCCTCTTGAACTGAGAGAAAACAAACATTCTCCTACTGAGATGAGAGGAGGCAAACATATTTCTACTTAGCTGCAAGAAAACAAACATTTTCCTACTGAGCTGAGAGAAGCAAAACATCTTCTACTGAGCGGAGAAAAAGCAAGCATTTTCCTATATAACTGAATGAAAGCAAACATTCTTCTACTGAACAAAGAGAAAGTAAACAATCTTCTCATGAGCTGTGAGAAAACAAACATCCTGCTATCGGGCCGAGAGAAAGCAAACAATCTCCTACTAGGATGAGAGAAAACAAATATTTTCCTACCGAGCTAAGAGAAAACAAACATTCTCCTACTGAAATGAGAGAAAGCAAACATTCCCCTCTTAAGTCGAGAAAAAAAATTCAACTACTGAGCTAAGAGAAGCAGAACTTCTCCTACTGAGCGGAGAAAAAGCAAACATTTTCCTACTGAGCTGAGAGAAATCAACCATTCTCCGTCTGACTTGAGAAAAAAACAAATATTATCATACTGAGCTGAGGAAAGCGAAATCTCTTATACTGAACTAAGAGAAAAAAAAGAAACAAACAGAAAAAACATTCTCCTATTGATCTACGAGAAATAACATTCTCCTACTGAGCTGAGAGAAAACAAACATTCTCCTACTGAGATGAGAGAAGGCGAAAATTCCCCTCCTGAGCTGAAAGAAAGCAATCATTCCCATAATGAACTGATAGAAACAAAACCTTTTCCTACTGAGCGGAGAAAAAGCAAACATTCTCATACTGAGCTGAGAGAAAGCAAACATTCTCCTACTGAGCTGAGAGAAAGCAAACATTCTTCTACTGGGCTAAGAGAAAGCAAACATTCTCCTACTGAGCTGATAGAAAGCAGACATTCGCCTACTTGGCTGAAAGAAAGCAAACATTCTCCTACTGAGCTAAGATAAAGCAAACATTCTTCTACTGAGCTGAGAGAAACCAAACATTCCCCTCCTGAGCTGAGAGAAAACAAACATTCTTCTACTGAGCTGAGAGAAAGCAAACACTCCCCTCCTGAGCTATGAGAAAGCGAACATTTTCCTGCTGAGCTAAAAGAAAGCAAATATTTTTCTACTGAGCTGTGAGAAAGCCAAAATTCTCTTACTGAGCTAAGATAATGCAAACATCTACCTTATACTGAGCTGAGATAACACAAAGATCTACCTCAAAATAGACTGAGATAATGCAAACATCTTCATTGATTAAGCTGAGATAACGCAAAGATCTACATAAAGTGAACGCAAACAACTACCTCATACTGAGAGAACGCAACAGTCTACCTCATACTGAGATGAGAGACACAAACATCTACCTCATACTGAGCTGAGAGAACGCAAATATCTACCTCATACTGAGCTGAGAGAACACAAACATCCACCTTATACTAAGCTAAGAGAACGCAAACATCTACCTCATACTGAGCTGAGAGAATGCGAACTTGTACCTCATACTGAGATGAACGAACGGAAACATCTAGCTGAGAGAATGCAAACTTCTAACTCACACTGAGCTGAGAGAACACAAACATCTACCTCATATTGAGCTGAGAGAACACAAACATCAACCTCATACTGAGCTGAGAGAACACAAACATCTACCTCATATTGAGCTGAGAGAAAGCAAACATCTACCTCATACTGAGAGAGCGCAACAGTCTACCTCAAACTGAGCTAAGAGAAAGCGAACTTCTACCTCATACTAAGCTGATAGAACGCGAACTTCTACCTCATACTGAGCTAAGAGAACGCAAACATCTACCTTATACTGAACTGAGAGAACCCAAACATCTGACTCATACTGAGAGATCGCAACAGTATACCTCATACTGAGCTGAGAGAACGCAAACATCTACCTCATATTGAGAGAACGCAAACATCTACCTCATACTAAGGTGAGAGAACGCAAACATCTACCTCATACTGAGATTAGAGAACGCAAACAGCTACCTCATATTGAGCTGAGAGAACGCAATCATCTACCTCATACTGAGAGAACGCAACAGTCTACCTCATACTGAGCTAAGAGAACGCAAACGTCTACCTCATACTGAGATGAGAGAAGGCAAACATCTACCTCATACTGAGAGATCGCAACAGGCCACCTCATACTGAGCTGAGAGAACGTAAACATCTACCTCATACTGAGAGAACGCAACATCTACCTCATACTGAGAGATCGCAACAGGCCACCTCACACTGAGCTGAGAGAACGCAAACATCTACCTCATACTGAGAGAACGCAACAGTCCACCTCATAATGAGCAGAGAGAACGCGAACTTCTACCTCATACTGAGCTGAGAGAACGCGTACATCTACATTATACTGTGCTGAGAGAACTCAACAGTCTACCTCAATCTGAGCTGAGAGAACGCGAACTTCTAACTCATACTGAGCTGAGAGAACGCAAACATCTACCTTGTGATCAAATACTTATGCTGAGCTGAGACAGAGATAGCGCAAACATTCTTAAACTGAGCTGACAGATATCAAACTTCCGCCTTCTGAGCCCAGAGAACGCAAGTATCCTCTGCCGAGAGAACGCGAACGTTCTCATGTTGTGCTGAGAGATTCTGAGCTGAGAAAACACCTTCATCTACCATCAGAGCGGAGAGAACTGGCGTATTCGTGTATCGAACTTAGCTTCTGCTTGGAAGAAGAAAATATAAAAGCATCACGTTAAAGGCGTGACAACTAGGTTTTTATAGTTAGACTCATTGGGTGGTCTACGTAAAAAGTGTCAAATTTGTGAAAATTATTGCCATATTTCGAAAGTTATATGCGACTTGCATCAAGTTACTAATTGAAAAAGAATATTTTTGTAAACATTAACTCGGCAAAAACAACCTTGTTATTAATGAAAAGTGGCAACTGTAAATTACCATACCTTTTATACGTAAAATATTGACTTAACACTTCATTTCCACAATATTGCACAGGCGTATTTGTCAAGTATGAATGTATTTTTTTCAGTGATTTGCATCAATCGACCGCTGCGTGAGTGGTTAGTTCGATCCCTGGTGGCACAGGCGGCACAGCGACCTGTGAAACAGTGGGTAAGTACGATCCCTGGCGACATAACGACCTGCAAAGCAGTGGATTGTACGATCTCCGGCGTCACAGCGACCAAAACAGTGTATGGTACGGTCTCCAACGATGTAGCGACCTGTGAAGCAAACATGGTGCGACACCAAATGGCACGGCAACCTGGATTGCAATGCATACTCTGTGATATAACTCATCCACTCACATTCACCTTATGTAGGAATTTGTCAGTAACTTATAGAGTGAAGGAACTCATTTGTACTAGTTACTTTGTTTTACAACATTAATTGTTCAACACCATTCTGCACATGGTTTCGTTCTAAACCTTATCTCAATGCAAAGTTGGGATTGTCTGACTCAGTGCTTCCCTTTAGCTCCAAGTTATATGCCCTTTGCGTTAGGTTATAGTCAGGGACCAAGATCATAAAACTCAGATTGGAGACCAGTCTCAAATCTCAAGTATCTGATTGGTTAAAATGAAGAAAAGTCTCTATTTCAGCCTATCAGATGCTTGAGATTTGAGACTGGTCTCTAGTTTTAGTTTTATTATCTTGGACATAGATATGGCACCGTTTTCATGTCTATGCTGGGTTAGAATATTAGATATAATATTCTAACCCAGGTCTATGCAAGAAGTCTAGTTTATCGCAAAATTCACCCGATTACAACACTAAAAGTTACTTTGCTATTGCATGTAATGTCCGAGCAGCCCCTTCTATTTCTACTCGGACTTAAGGTTAATATTAAACATGATTTTTAACCGATAACAGCCTTCTTAATACATGGCACTAACTTCGCCAATGAACCCCATTATTAAACTTCCAATTCATCTTTAAATACAATATCTCTTTCATGATCTCATTGTCGCCCATATGAAAATCCCTCAGGACCCCGTCTGTGTGTTCATTGATTTTCCATTAAGACGCAAACTTTTCAATACGGCCCCTTGACCCCTCTTTAGTTGCTCATCGCGATCGGACACTTCGGTATAGGGCGCTGATTGCCCCAGGGTCACGTGGTTAACCTCGAGATGGGACGTTGGCGGCCCCTGAGGTCATGTGACCTATTGTGATTGGCATTCAGAGTTAATATTAAAAGGGACAGAACAATATTGTTGAATACGGTACCATGTTGGGACAAGTTTTATTTCGGACTGACAGTAACATTACTGTTTATCCAGTTTTCATAGAATTTTAAGCGCTAATTCTCTTGTTAGAGAACCGTGTGTTTAATTGTTGTTTTAATGCAGTACTTCAAGAGAATATTTAAACATCTCTTAATGTTCCTGATAATTAATACTGTAGATTTTTTTTCTACATTTAACTAATCACTGTTAAAATTAGTATTAAAAGCTTTTTAGCTTTTTAAGTTCTAATAAACTGGCATTAGCATGACAATGTTGAAGATAGAAAACCAGACGTTCCTGAACCGGCCATCTGGTTAGCGTGCACATAAAAAGGCAATATGCCATTGGCTTTTCCCCTAGTTATACTTAGTCATATAATTTATTAATAACATGCTATTTGTTTAAAGACACGGAGTTATTGCTATTCTACAAGTTTGAAAATCAGTGGTTGAAAAAAAGTCATTATGCTCCACCTCTTAGATGGACCAAACAAGTTGTACATTGTCATTTACTGAAACAGCAAACAAACAGCAAACCTAAAATCAGTTAAGAACAATTCAATCCACCCATGCTAAATTGCAATGTTCACACCATAAAATATAAATATCAGCCACAGTTTCATCCTGCTAATAAAACCCATCATGCATACAACACAGTTTTTCAATGCTCGCTAATTTGTTTCAAATCATTCGAATTCCCGTCTGTAAACCCCTGGATATAAAGCAAACTAAAATATATCATTGAAAACATAAATTATTCACAGTACAAGCATCCAGTATGCAGTTTGTTCATTTTACAGCTAAGTTAATGTGTTTCAAATACAGTAACAACTTTCTCACAGTTCATAAATTCTAGCCGATATAAACGCTTGGCTAGGTTCAAATTGACATTTTTTAATCTGGTATATCAAGTCTCCTGACTCCCTTTGAAAAGAGAGTATAAACCTTTCTCAGGTATATGAGAAATTAACATTTTATACCAATATCTGAATAAGATATCCACATGGGCCTTGGTCAGGTAATTGCTATTTTCTCCTCAAAGGTTTTCTTTCTGAGGTGGCTATTTTATATTAATGACCTGGTGTGTTGAATAGAAGTGCTGGGACCTAATAGAAAATTAATAAAAGCAATTTCCAGTCTGTCTGTTGGAGCTACGAAATATGACTGTGATTGTGTAAAAGTTATGTGATTCCCATATAACAGAAACCATAAACAATTCATCGGCTCTTAAAATGTCATAAATTATTTTAATGGATGCATTTGATCTGTAAAATTTGGTACTAAAAGTGAAACAAAAAATATTGGAAAACCTAAATAAAACGAAAACTGACATGGATATTACTTTTGTCCTTAATCAAGACAACAGTCTGCATTCCTTTCAGTTTGTACAGTCATATTTGTATTTGCTCTTTATAAATTTTTGTCAAGTTCTTACAGTCATAACAATGAATACCTAATAATTAAATAAAATTGGTGCCTGGCGCAAGCTGCATCCCAATAAAAGTCTTACAGCTACATGTGCAATAGACTCTTAGAGCTGGTATCTTGAACAATAAAAATGCACAAATGGTTCAATTCCTATCAAGTTCTTACAAACATTTCTGTAGTTTTTTTTTAGCGAGCCACGCTTTCCAATCTCAGTGTTATGAACTGGGGCCCAGGACTGAAGGTTATAAAACTGAGTTTGGAAACCAGTCTCAAATCTCAAGCATCTGATTGGCTGAAATGGCGACCAGTCGCCATTTCAGCCAATCAGATGCTTGAGATTTGAGACTGGTTTCCATGCTCAGCTTTATAACCTCGGGCACAAAAGTTAGCAGCATTCCTTAAACTGTTACAAACATTTCTAAATTTGTCAATTTGCAAGCTCCATTCATATCAATCTCTTACAGACATTTCTAAATTTGACCCATACGTGTGTGATGCCTGAATTTAGGAATTTCTACGTGCCTTTACAGCTGTTACCAGTTTCACAAAGGTCCTGCTGCATTCCTGTTACACTCTTTCAGTATTTTTTCTTAACTGCAGAAATGTGTTCCTCATCATGGTACCTCATTAAAGCTGCATTCCTATAAGTTTCTGAAGCAAGCTACACTCCCATCATACACCTACAGACATTTGTAGAATGGACACAGCCCAGGTGATAACTGAAGCAAGCTACACTCCCATCATACACCGACAGACATTTGTAGAATGGACACAGCCCAGGTGATAACTGAAGCAAGCTACACTCCCATCATACACCGACAGACATTTGTAGAATGGACACAGCCCAGGTGATAACTGAAGCAAGCTACACTCCCATCATACACCGACAGACATTTGTAGAATGGACACAGCTCAGGTGATAACTGAAGCAAGGTACACTCCCATCATACACCGACAGACATTTGTAGAATGGACACAGCCCAGGTGATAACTGAAGCAAGCTACACTCCCATCATACACCGACAGACATTTGTAGAATGGACACAGCTCAGGTGATAACTGAAGCAAGCTACACTCCCATCATACACCGACAGACATTTGTAGAATGGACACAGCTCAGGTGATAACTGAAGCAAGGTAAACTCCCATCATACACCGACAGACATTTGTAGAATGGACACAGCCCAGGTGATAACTGAAGAAAGCTACACTCCTATCATACACCGACAGACATTTGTAGAATGGACACAGCTCAGGTTATAACTGAAGCAAGGTTCACTCCTATCAGACACCGACAGACATTTATAGAATGGACACAGCTCAGGTGATTACTGAAGCAAGCTACGCTCCCATCAGACACTTACAGACATTTGAGGACTGGACAAACATCAGATGATAACTGAAGCAAGCTACACTCCGATCAAACACTAACAGACATTTGAGGACTGGACAAACATCAGATGATAACTGAAGCAAGCTACACTCCGATCGAACACTTACAGACATTTGTGGACTGGACACACTTTAGATGATAACTAAAGCAAGCTACACTCCCATCAGACACTTAGAGACATTTGTAGAATGGACAAAGCTCAGCTGATAAATGAAGCAAGCAACGCTCCCATCAGACACTTACAGACATTCGAGTACTAGACAAAATAATGGTGATAACTGAAGCATGCTACACTCCCATCAGACACTTACAGACATTTACAGAATGGACACAGCTCAGGTGAAAACTGAAGCAAGGTACACTCCTATCAGACACCGACAGACATTTATAGAATGGACACAGCTCAGGTGAAAACTGAAGCAAGGTAGACTCCCATCAGACACTTACAGACATTCGGGGACAGGAAATACCTCAGCTTATAAATGAAGCAAGCTACCCTCCCATTAGACACTTACAGACATTCGAGTACTGGAGAAAATTAAGGTGATAACTGAAGAAAGCTACACTCCCATCAGACACTTATAGACATTCGAGTACCGGACAAACTTAATGTGATAATTGAAGCAAGCTACGTTCCCTTTAGACATTCGAGAACTGGACACACCTCAGCCGATAAATGAAGCAAGCTACACTCCCATCAGACACTTACAGACATTTGTAGAATGGACACGGCTCAGTGGATAACTGAAGCAAGCTACGCTCCCATCATACACTTACAGACATTTGAGAACTGGACACACTTCAGCTGATAAATGAAGCAAGCTACGCTCCCATCAGACACTTACAGACATTTGAATACTGGACACACTTCAGCTGATAAATGAAGCAAGCTACGCTCCCATCATACACTTACAGACATTCGAGAACTGGACACACTTCAGCTGATAAATGAAGCAAGCTACGCTCCCATCATACACTTACAGACATTTGAGTACTGGACACACTTCAGCTGATAAATGAAGCAAGCTACGCTCCCATCATACACTTACAGACATTCGAGAACTGGACACACTTCAGCTGATAAATGAAGCAAGCTACGCTCCCATCATACACTTACAGACATTCGAGAACTGGACACACTTCAGGTGATAACTGAAGCAAGCTACGCCCCCATCATACACTTACATACATTTGAGTACTGGAAAAACCTCAGGTGATAACTGAAGCAAGCTACGCTCCCATCATACACTTACATACATTTGAGTACTGGACACACTTCAGGTGATAACTGAAGCAAGCTACGCCCCCATCATACACTTACATACATTTGAGTACTGGACAAACCTCAGGTGATAACTGAAGCAAGCTACGCTCCCATCATACACTTACATACATTTGAGTACTGGGCACACTTCAGGTGATAACTGCAGCAAGCTACGCTCCCATAATACACTTACATACATTTGAGTACTGGACAAACCTCAGGTGATAACTGAAGCAAGTTACGCTTCCATCATACACTTACATACATTTGAGTACTGGACACACTTCAGGTGATAAATGAAGCAAGCTACACTTCTATCAGACACGTACAGACATTCGAGTACTGGACACACCTCAGCTGATAAATGAAGCAAGCTATGCTCCCATCATACACTTACAGACATTCGAGGACAGGAAATACCTCAGGTGATAACTAAAGAAAGCTACACTCCCATCGGACACTTACAGGCATTTGAGGACTGGAAAACCTCATTTGATAACTGAAGCAAGGAACACTTCAACCAGATACTTACAGACATTTGAGGACTTGACACACTTCAGGTGATAACTGAAGCAAGCTACACTCTCATATGAGTTTTTACAGACTTTTGAGTATATTTTAGTATGACATTGTAACCATAATATCATAAATTCACAATATTCTATTTGGAACCCTGCTATCAAACTTCCTGATATTGTTGACAGTGGGGTATCATTTTCATAATCCATCAATCAATGAACATACACTGAAACCCCTTTAAACCGGAACCCCTTCAATCCGGAAACCCCTTTAAAGCAGACAAACTGTCCGGTCCCAAACTTTTTATTATATAAATTACCCCTTTATTCCAGAAACCCCTTTATTCAGGAAACCGGACAAGAATTATGGCCCAAATTGTATTTGTCCATTATAAAACACCCCTTTAAACCGGACAAGATTCAAGTCTCAATAAAATTTTTCATTTTAACATGGAAATGTAATGTCCATTAAAGAATGAAAAATTTGAATTTCATTAAAAAATACATGTACACAGTAAATGAAGTTGATAAATATTGTTGTCATAGAAAGTTGATTTATTCACACCTGTATGAATTTGTGTATGGCTAGGGCATGTCATGATTGACCATATTTGCTGTGACAACAAACTGAGGTTTAATGAATGTCTTTTCACAACTTTTTAAATTATGACATGTGTGATATTTGGCATTGGGCTAGTGTATTTGTTTCAATGGATTCTCCTTCAACACTCTATTATTATGAATCAGTTGTGAATTTTTTAATTTTAAAATTATCTTAGGAAGGAAGTATGCTGATCATTTTCTTGTATTGTTAAATGCATTTAACTTTTGTTAGTTAAAAATTGAAGAGACTATTACTTATTTTTACTGATCAATTCAATTCTGTATAAAATATAGATCCAAATGTCCACATGCGGAAAAAAGGTTGTAATCTTGTCCAGTTGTCAAAACCCCTTTAGTCCGGAAACCCCTTTAAACCGGAAATTTTATTTGGTCCCGACCTTGTCTGGTTTAAAGGGGTTGTACTGTACAAACGACACTACAGGTGTAACTGAATATCCACAAACAAACTGTAATTTTACTCTACTGTCTGATAGGGCAATGTTTCATTCATGATACACAAACTTAATTTATGGTCAGATGAAAGACAAAAGAATGAGTTTTATGAGATCAGTGGGCAAATAATGCTAATAAAAATTCTATTTATCATTATGTGACCTGATGAACATTACCTTATTTAACATGATCAAATTCATAATGCAATAAATGACAGTTACTATCAGTTTATACTCTCAGCATAAGGCTTTGTCTTTTACAGTAACATTGCATCAGAATTCAAACTTTTAGCATTAGAAATATTAGTGCAATTTTTAAAATATTTTTAAAAGGGGTCAAAACCCATCAAAAAAGTCACGTAAGCTTTTATTCATTACGGAAATTAATCATACAATAAATCATCCTGAGATATGCATAGCCTATATGGTACAATGAAATTTCTGGAATTGTTGAGTATTTATACCCATTTTGCTCATGTGAGAAAGAGATTGTATGAATTTCAGAAACTGGAGGTCATTCTAGCTAAAATTGTTAAAATTCAGTATCAGAAGTGTTGTGAAATTGAATTCTTAACCCTTTAACCCTTTCCTTGATATATACTCATTTTTACGCATGTGCAACCAGTGTAGATCCAGATCAGCCGGCACATCCGTGCCATGTGGCCAACTGTGGTCAGCCATGTGGCCAACTGTGGTCAGCCATGTGGCCAACTGTGGTCAGCCATGTGGCCAACTGGTGGTCAGCCACTGGCCAACTGGTGGTCAGCCATGTGGCCAACTGGTGGTCAGCCATGTGGCCAACTGGTGGTCAGCCATGTGGCCAACTGGTGGTCAGCCATGTGGCCAACTGGTGGTCAGCCATGTGGCCAACTGGTGGTCAGCCATGTGGCCAACTGGTGGTCAGCCATGTGGCCAACTGGTGGTCAGCTACAGGCCAACTGTGGTCAGCCATGTGGCCAACTGGTGGTCAGCTATGTGGCCAACTGGTGGTCAGCCATGTGGCCAACTGGTGGTCAGCAATGTGGCCAACTGGTGGTCAGCCACGGGCCAACTCGTGCTCAGTTCTAGTATTTTCGTCACACACTGCCATCATGCGGTCAATAATCAAGTGAATGCCACATTTTGCTATCTTGGGTTGGTTCTCACATGATCTACTTTGTGTTGTAGGCAACAACCAACATCTTTTATTTAGTAAAAATCATTTTATTTTTTCATGAATTGGATTTCAAGTGAGAGATAGCAAATAACATACAATGTACCTGGAATGAAAATATATCAAACTGTTTACTTATTATTACTTGAGAAAAACAAATGTTCATTCATTTTGTATTGATGCATATCAATGAATTCACACCCAATGACAAAATCATGATTCCTTTTTCCTCATTTGCATTTGTCTTCAAAATCAACAAAATGATATTCAGTCCTCAAACTAATGTCCCAACATACAATATTTTTCCAGAAAATAATTGTCTTCAAAAATAAATTACTTTACAGCAAGAGTCAAAATTCTTAATAAATTTCATAATGCATATTGCACATAAAGCACTGTTTTCCTAATAATTACATAAATCAAAAACATAATGCAACTTTAATGTTTATTTTACTATGCAGAAAACTTATAAATTATCTGAAATCTAATTCTTTTTACCTAAAGTAGTTATTTCATAGGTAATGGTAAAATGTTAATTTGTGTTGAGAACGATGAAAATAAAATAATGCACTTTCTCATCTTAATAGACTAATGCAACTGCAGAAAAATTGAAATATTTTGTTATTAAAAGAGTTAAGTTTCAAATTTAATTTAATCTTCAAATAACTGTAACATGTGCCAGCAAGGGTAAAGTTTAAAGTGGCTGTTCAGTTTTGTTTGGTTTACTTTTTACTCATAAAACACTGGTTTTATTGCATGAGCACCTGGTGTAGATCCAACTGAGCCAACCCAACCATGTTATCTGAACTGGATCGAAACTGGTCGCTTCTTGGTCAGAAATAACTTTATAAATCTTAAAGTGAACAGTGTAGATCCTAATCAGATGGTAAGATGTGCTGACCTGGATCTACACTCCTTGGTAAAAAATTATCTATGTAATAAATCTAAACAGGAACTATGCAGGTTCTGATTAGACTGCATGGATCAGCAGGCTGATCTGGATCTAGACTGGTGGCACATAGAATATAAGCTATATCCATGGAGTAAACAGTTGGACATACACTGTATACTATTTCTCATTATGATGCTGTTAACAACTAAGCAGTTAGGTTTCTTGTTTGTCTATAAACAAGAATCACTTCTTAATTAATTTGTTAAAGTCATTAAAATAGAGGATGTTTCTGTCAAATGTTACAACCTAATAATGTTTTCCAGAATAGCAAATATCTCATGTGCTAACCTGCATACAGTGAAATATTATGTCTAGTTCCCAAATACACATTTTCATATGACACAGCTCATTTCTATAGAGTTTGTACATTTGTGTTAATAAAAAATAAACCATTTCTATAACTACAATCAATTAAGACTTGCTTGTATGTACTGGTTAATTAAAGTGATGAACAAAAATATGCTTAATCATGACTGTTTAGGTAAAAGGTAAATTTATTTTCGTATATTTTATTTTTTGTACAAAAAAATTAGTGTGAGAACACCAAATAGTTGCAGCTTAACCCTTTCCTGTACAGATACACCTTTATTGCTAGGGCGAACAGTTTAGATCCAGATCAGCCGGCACATCCGTGCCATCTGATCAGGATCTAAACTGTTCGCTTTTTGATTTATTAGGTTATTTCTGACCAAAATGCGACCAGTGCAGATCCTGATCAGACGGCACGGATGTGCCGGCTGATCTGGATCTACACTGGTCGCACATGCGTAAAAATGCGTATCTGTACAGGAAAGGGTTAATGTCCCTGCCTCCAATATTAGAAGTTGATCAGTCTGCTCTGAATTTCAGTATTTACCCCAGTTTCATTTTGAGAAATATGTCAAGACAATGAACGTATATGCTGACCATAACCAGCCTGGACCAATATACCTGTTAGTCTGCACGGGTCACAAATAAAGTGGATCTAGTCAGTAATGTTGAAGCAATACAAAAGTTAAGTAAAATCATGCTTTATAAGTTATGCCACGATCCAGTTTAAGTGTGGTATTTTCCAAACTCTGTTGCCATAACATCTTTATTTTTTATTTACTATATTTTTATATACTATGTTTAAGATAGAGCTATTGTACTTCAAGTACCAATCTTGGATAGAATGATGAACACTCATAGGTAGTAATGGTAGAATAAAGACTTTGATCTTGAATACAAAAAAGTCCAAAAGGGCCATAATTTGATCAAAATGCAAGAAAGGTTATGATTCTTGCTACTAAAATACAAGGTATTATGATGAACAATTATACACAGATGTTCTTCAAATAGTTGAGCTGTTAGTAATTCCTTCATTACATTTTTCACTTTAATCCTTTACTCTATATATGGTTTTTATCGCATGTGTGAACAGTGTAGATAAAGATTAATTGGCATGTCTGTGCCTTCTGATCAGGATCTACACTGCTTTTGTCTGTAATAACCTAATGAAACAAAAAAAGTGTAGACCCTGATGTGCTGGTTGACCTGGATCTACACTGTTCGCCCATGAATAGCCAAATCCCATGGGGAAAAGGGTTAATCAGTTTGGTTTCACAGCATCGTAAATAAACATGTTTGTTTTGGAAAAGGTTGTTTACTTTTAAGCATTTTAATACTTAACATTTTAAGTGCTGAAATTCAAAACCATTAAAATACACTGTTGCAAAACTCCTTTTGTTAATAAAAGGATCATTACTTAACATGATAGCTTGATTAACAGGTTTTAACATAACATAAATGAAACAGCAGTATTTGTTTAGGAAAGAAAAACACAAAAGTTATCATTTAACTTAACAGGGACAAAAAAGGAGAGGCTTTTACAACAAAATAATATGACCTTTATATAACATTTAACAAATGGTAAATTTTCATTTTATTCTAATATTTCCAGGGGCAGATACAGGGGGGTGGGTCAGTAGAGTTGCTTAAACCCCCTTTTTGAGCAAAATCTATTTAATTTTCATTGGGATTTTTATCAGAAATGTTTAAAATTATCATGGAAGAACCCTAATGCTGCCCCAAATGAACCCGTTTATTGAAATCTTGCATCTGACCCGGTATTTCTCAGAAGCTTGGTCATTCTATTCAGCGATAGGGTTAATCAGGATAAACTACATTCTGAGGGTAAAGCATTAGACTGGGTACCTACAAGTATATCAAATAATGACAGTGATGGGTTTACACCTTACTGCACTGGATATGCTTATAATTATGTGTGACAAGTGTTACCGGTAATAAAAATTAAACAGTGTAGATGGAGATCAGACACCATGGTTGTGTATCTATACTACAGTCAAACCTGTCTTTAGCAGCCACCCAAGGGAGTGACACAAAGTGGCTGCTCTACACAGGTGGCTGTTAAAGACAGGTTTAAATGAGAACAAAATATCAGTTAAGGACATATTCAAACTGGCTGTTTAAGACAGGTGGTTGCTATTCGCAGATGGCTGCTAAGGCAGGTTTAACTGAAGTTGCAGATGGAATATACTGGTAATTTACTGTTAGAACATAACAGAACAACACTTGTGACAATGTTGACTATGCTAGTAGATTTACAAGCTTACAGTAGCTGCATTTATTATGTGGTTCCCTTCTAAATTGTTTTGAACAGACAACAGATAAAGGGAGATAAAAACGCTTAGTCTCTACTCAGGTGACAACTATTAACCCTTTCCTGTATAGATATAACTTTATTGCTAGGGCGAACAGTTTAGATCCTGATCATCCGGCACATCTGTGCCGTCTGATCAGGATCTAAACTGTTCGCTTTTGGATTCATTAGGATATTTCTGACCAAAATGCGACCAGTGCAGATCCTGATCAGGAGGCACGAATGTGCCGGCTGATCTGGATCTACACTGGTCGCACATGCGTAAAAATGCGTATATATCAAGCAAAGGGTTTAGTATTATTTTAAGGTTATTCCTGTTGTTTTTTTTATTACAGAGACTAAATTTCTTTGGCAGTATCAGAGAGATTTCTTTCTGCAAACTCTGTAATACTGGTATTCGATTGAAAAGCCTATGCTAATAGATAAATATAAATAACTAACAACTAAATAGATTATCCTGAAACTTTTCTAACACACCTCAGCAGAAGCAGCAGAGGGCAACAGATTACTGTACTGTAGAACGCATGTCTCTTCCTTTATGCTTTATGGGCATAACAAAATCTTAATTTTAAAAATAGGTATAATTCTGTCAAATGTGACATTGAACTTGCAATTTTTGTTACATGTTGTCATAAGAAGTAAATATTGAAACTTTGATGCAATTATGAAATTACAATGTTATAGAAAATGTTAACTTTTTATCACATATAATTTACATGTTATCCCAATAAATCATTATCTGTCTTTGAAAAAGGTGACATAAAAATTGGTCCCTATTAATGAATAATCAGCTGTAAAAATAAATAAGTTCCTAGAGTTGTTCTTCATCAAGAGTTGTAGATGCTGCGTAGATCATCTATCAGGCCTGTCAGATGTGGATTACCACCACACTGTTCTATCTGCTCATATATCCTGAAACATACAAAACAACAGTACTTAACTTATGTTCTGTACTGTCATAATGATAGGAAAAACCTCAGTATTAGACTTCTGTTTTGACATTATTCTAAATAATGCTGCAACATTTAAAGTTTAAGTGTGGTGTACGTTTAAACATAAATTAATTGATGTGAGAGATTATAAGAATAATACGTATGCATTCTGAAATCAATCACTCTGTTAGTTAGTAAGTTTTGGAAAATATTAAATTGTTAACAGACAGACAGATCGAAGGACATCAATATATAAATCTAAAGCTTTTTTAAATGGCTAAATATGCTGCTTCAGTATCCTTAACCCGTTCCTGTACAGATACACCTTTATTGCTAGGGCGAACAGTTTAGATCCAGATAAGCCGACACATCCGTGCCATCTGATCAGGATCTAAACTGTTCGCTTTTTTATTCATTAAGCTATTTCAGACCAAAATGCGACCAGTGCAGGTCCTGATCAGACGGCACGGATGTGCCGGCTGATCTGGATCTACACTGGTCGCACATGCGTAAAAATGCATATATATACAGGAATGGGTTAAAACCATTCACTCCATAAATTGGTTTTTCAGAGTCCACATTCATGCCGTCTATCAGGATCTACACTGTTCACTTTCACATTCATTAGGTTATTTCTGACCATGAAGCAAACAGTGTAGATCCTTATCAGAGTTGAAAATACATAGAATGGTATAGATCTACACTGATTTCAAATCGCTGATTAGATATTAGCTTAGGCAGGAAGTAATGTTTAAGGGATTCTAACTTTGATAGAAGTGGAACAGTTCTGTAATTACACCTCCGAGTTAAAATGGCACATAGATAGCACAGATAAACTACATTAAATATCATAGTATGATGTGTCACATTCCATATGTTGAAAGTCTTGTTATATTTCAGAAAGATTTTAAACTTACGAATGTTCTAATTGCACCAGAGTTTGTTTGGTATACTCAAACGATCCTTTTTTGTGGAGTAGATCAACACAGTATTTTTTTACATCATTGTCAGTAGTACGTTGTCGTAGTATACTCAGTATCTGGTTGTCCGACCTGTCCGACAGTACTGCATGGATGAGAGGGAACGAGAATTTTCCCTCGGTAAGGTCCTCACAGTAACTCTTGTTAGCTTCATACTGAAAACCAAAGTTGAAATATGAATTATTCTGTATCATCTAATGACCTTTTTTCACACAAGTAACATTGATATTAAGGTTTTTAAAAAGTTTAATTGTGGATTTTTGTTTATCCAATATTGATGTTGAAACTGATAAAACCAACTCCATTAAGAAATCAACTGGCTCTCTGGCTTCAAGTGCCACAAAAGATCAAAATGAAAGAAGTTTGACAGATAAACAGAAGAGGATCTCAAATGTAGCCAGTTGTGGTATAGGAGAATAATGTTTGATAATACGTTGAAAAAGGTGATATGATCTGCTAGATAATCTATTAGAGCAAATCTAGATAATATCAGTTCCTAAATAAAAACAAACTGTATAACACTTTGAGTAAAATGGCAGTTAACTACTCATAAGAAAGATGTTTGATCAAACCAAACTGCAAACTGTCATCGCTATGAACTTGGGGTGTGCATTACTTATGATATTGGAAAGGTTATACAATTTTAAATGTTTTTTGCACTTTCGTAAGTTTGACACATTTTTGGAATGAAAGATTAAATTTTAAATTGATGTAAGACTTGAAGATTCTGTTTGTGTAGTGCAATTTCCATTTTATAGCAAATGTCTACAAATTTCCCAAACATTCTTAAGTGTAAATAATTCCAACATGTAAACTACATACATGTGTAAGTGTAAATAATTACCAGGTGTCACTTTAAAATATAATATGTAAGTGCCATAGATCAGAATCAACAAACAACAGTCTTTCTGTTATAATACTTCAATAATAACACGAAGAAAGTCAAAGAATGTATTTAAATGTATTTTTGTCCAACATTTGCTATTTTATCCTGGCATATTTACCTCTTTG
Organism: Corbicula japonica; assembly: GCA_038501625.1. Lineage (NCBI taxonomy): Eukaryota > Metazoa > Mollusca > Bivalvia > Venerida > Cyrenidae > Corbicula > Corbicula japonica. Next base: position 9,007,674 of record JAZAYU010000004.1, on the reverse strand, counting down.
GATATAAGATTGGCATAATCATCTCTAATTTGAAAATATAGTCCTAGATTGTCCAGCAACGGCTTAAAGTCACTGAAAGTAATAGCAAAATATAGTTCTTAACCCTTTCCTCCATAGATACACCTTTATTGACTGGGCGAACAGTTAAGATCCAGATCAGCCGGCACATCCGTACCATCTGATCAGGATCTAAACTGTTCGCTTTTTGATTGGTAAGGTTATTTCTGACCAAAATGCTACCAGTGCAGATCCTGATCAGATGGCACAGATGTGCTGGCTGATCTGGATCTACACTGGTCGCACATGCATCAAAAGGCATATATATGGAGGAAAGGGTTAGTTACCTTTAAATCCTTATTTAATAGTCTTATATACATCTTGTTTAATACATCTGAATGGCTGTTGGTTGGAAATTGCTGAAATACATTCTAGTTTGTTGATAATTTCCTTTCCAATGTACTGTCAGAATTACAACAAATTGCATAGGTAATTTATATTTATCATGGTGCAACACTTACCTCACTCAGCAGTAGCAATGTATTGATGAGCACTTAAAGACTCACACCAGTTTTACTGAATATTTACAATTATTACGTCACATATAGATCACAGCTCATGTTTTCTAGACTTAAATATTTGGTGTAGATTCTATATGACAGTTTTAGATTGTATTACCATACAATGCCTGAATAACAAATATTTACACATACTTTTTATTATCACTGAATAGCTGCATTAGTCTTACAGCGAGTCCAAACAGGCCCCCAGTCTCTGTAAAGATAAAACATGCTGTACCTGTCTCTTTATAGATAAAACATGTAACAAACAGTCTCTAAAGAGATACACAGTTGATCTAACAGCCAGTTTAAAAGTAAGTAACCAAAATTCCTTTGCTGTTTGACAAATGCACAGTCCTGTACACCTGAGGTGTTGCTAAGTGACACAGACATACTGTTTTATTAATAGGAATGTTTGAGATGATCACACACACTCTAGACCAGCAGCTAGAGCACACATCCAGCTCTCACTGGTCCGAGTGGGTCATCACAGCCGGTGTGGATGTAGTCACACCCAATATAAACATGAGCAAACACTAAATGTTTCTGAGTCTTACACTTTCAAAGCCATTCAGACCAATTCTAACAATGAACAAATTATTACTTCAAACTTCTAAACTTAATAATTTATTGGACAACATTTGTTTTACAACAACAACAACAACATATTGCAAACATACTATAGTTCGATTTACACCCTTGAGCTGTGACCTTTCAGACAAGTCCGCTGTTATAATCCTAAATAGGTAAAGTGTGTCAATTTACCGAGTTACTGTTAAGTAACTAAACTTACACAACATTAAAACCTGTTCAAAACAGCAGATATTCAGTCACATCGCAATAGCTCAGTGGGTAAAGAATCTCAGGCTAGGATGCAAAATATTGCCAGTTCGAATCCAATAACAGTAACTTTTTTATTTTTGTTTTTCATTTGCTTTTAAGAATTTTAATTTAATTCACAAGATATAATTTTATTTATTGAGTTGTTTTATCCTCAATTTTGCAATTTCATTTTAATTTTGTTAATGTCTAACAGTTTATATTTTGTTGAGCAGATTGCAGTGACCCCTTAAACCTCTTCACCAAAGTGGCGCTGACAACTGTGAACCCTGGCGTTTTGTAAACAATTGTAGTAAATGGAACCTTCATTACATTCTCTTTCTTTTATTTACAAAATTCAAAACAATTTTTGCTTAATTTTTGATTATTAATAGATGTGTTACTGTCACCGCCATGAAACCTTTTGCTTCAGAGGTGTACAACTTTTACACTATGAGCTATGATGGAAATGTCTAACTTCCCTATTTTGTGGAATATTCCAAAAATCTATAAATACAAAAGTACATCCATGGCTCAATGCATAAAATCGGAAGTATACTGTGGTATTATTTATTTTTGCTTGTTTTCATATTCAGCACAGAAAACATAAATGAAGTTTTCACACAGGAATGAACTCGAGCAGTTGTATTATTCTCTGTTTAAAGTTAGATAATCAATGGTTTGGTTTCATTGGTGTTTGATTTTGAACAATTAAGGCATTGCTCCATTCATCATTGCTTTGTGATAGACAAAAAAAGAAAAATATCAAAATCTTTCTAACAGCAAAATGCAGCTCAATAAAACTTGCACAAAGTAATGTTATTAATATATATTTAATTTACATTTGCGAAGAAAAGTTTGAAAAGTAAAGAAAAATAGTTAGACTTCAAAAATCCCTAAAATTCTATTTGCAATTTATCACAAAAATGAAGTAACACTTAACACTTGACCAAAAATAAAAATGTTGATTTCTTTCTTCATAATTGCAAGTTCATTTTAAAGACCTTAGAAAATGTTGACAGTATTATTTTACTCATGTTGGCATTTGATTTGTTTTTTTCGTTTTTGTGATAAATTGCAAATACAATTTTAGTGTTTTTTTTAGGTCTAATTTTCTTTACTGTTCTAACTTTTCTTAACGTATGTAAAATAATCACACACTGCATTGTTTTGTGCAAAGTTTGATGGAACTGCATTGTGCCATTTGAGCGATTTTGATATTTTTCTTTTTTGTCTATGACAAAGCAATGATGAATGGAGCAATGCCTTAAGCCCCTGTGAAATCACAGTTTTAAAAAGAACACGTAGAATAGTGACTTACTTCTGATGACCATAGTTTTATAATCTTCCTCTGATGGACAATTGACCGTATCTCTCCAGTAAATGTCCATACCCTGTCCTCTATGTAGCTCTAATATCTGCTCTACAAACGTACAACACTCTGTAACACTCTGTCTATGGAGGTTTAATCCTCAACCCATAATGTTATCCTTATACTGATATCCTACTGCATACATGTACTTGGAGTCTGATCAGGACCTATACTTTTTGTTCTTGGTCAGAAATAACCTAATGAATCTAAAAGTGACTAGTGTAGATTCTCATCTGACTTCACATATGTTCCAGCTGATCTGGTTTAAAACTGGTTGCACATGTGATATCAGTACTACCCATGAAGTAATTGGTTACTGACCAACAACTTAACTAGTTTAAATGGAAAAAGAAAGCTGACCAAGCATAAGCCCCATTGAGTCAGTGTTGCATGAACACCACTTGCATAACTGTGCTACAACTATCGCCAGTCCCACCCCAAGCTCAGCCCAAGGGCCTCACTGCATTTAACAGGGGCTAGCGGACTGGATGCCTGTGTGAAACAGGAGACACTTTCTGCCATGTGTCTGGGGACTTTCCCTAGGGCTCACAAATGAGAAACAAGGTTCCCAGTATGTTGCCCCAACTGCAAGTTGCCTAGCAGCATACTATTCTCATCATAAAGTGTGCTTTAAATATCGGCTATTTATACTTCTGCAAAATAATTGGGTTTAGTTTATGCATGTTTGTCAATAAAATCAACAAAAAAACAATTTAAATGAATTGATAAACCATTTTTAATAAATCTAATGTAGTCCGCTTTTTTGTTAATTTAAACAGTTTTGCATAAAGAAATCAATTAATATTGTATTGAATTACCTCCCTTTAACTTTAATTTTTCTTTAAATAACAATAGTAATACGTGTAGTATTATAAATAATAACAGTATCATTAATAAATATTACAATATTAATAATAGTATTATTAACAAATAGCTCAAAGCCTGGTGGAAACAAAGACATACTCAACTGTTAAAAACTAAGAATATTTATGCACATTTTCAGTATGATTGAAATGGACAGAGAATTTTTTAAAATTTTTTAACAAATTAACACAACATTTAATTGAGTGGTGAGGAGAGATTTTCTAAGTGAAGTTGTTTTTTTAATGTTCTGCATTCTTTACAAATCAATCTGATATGCAAGAATAATTGTTTATTTTGTAGGGGTTGCAAATCTGTTCATAGATGTGCCCATGAAATCCACAATTTTGTTTACACTTCCAATTTTTATGAACAATATTTATTAATTCTGTTTTGAATTACCTGTGAATACTTTGGTAGCATCTGGATGATTGAGCATCAGCACTTTTTCCAAGCCCAGGAAATATACATAGTTTGCTGAGTTGATGGTATGTGGTACCCCATAAATCTTGTGAGCAACTGAAATATGAAATGCATTAATTAGTTAGTATTTGACTTGAAATATCCCATGCTCGACATATTCTCAAAATAACAAAACCAGAATTGTACCATTAAAACTGGACAAAACAAAACTATTGAAATGTCTGATGATATCCAGGTTAAATCAAAAGCAGTTATAAAAGAAGCCATTGTTCCGAATGTCAACTATAAAACAATTAAAGGAAATTCTTAATACAATTTTACAACCTTTCTATGCCTAAAAGAAGTGACTTCATGTAATTCGATTGGAAAGGCCTTTTCATTTTTATATATTCCAGTCCTTATATCACATTTATGAAACCCAACAGCACAATTAGGCGATCCTCAAATTTAATTTCTTTACACATGCAGCATTCGGCAAGTAACAGTGTGATACAGTTGTAGTGGACAAGTTCAGTCAACAGCGGTGTAAACACAATCAGTGTTTCATAAACAATGATCAGTGTCTTCACAGTGGAAAATTAGAAATATCCTGTTGAATGCTATAGATATTTAAGATTAGCCTTTCTTTTGATAACTTTTGTTCCATTCATAGGCTGTAAGAATATTTTAAAAGAAACAAGACCAAGCAGTGTACTGGCAGAGTATGTAATGTTGGCCGTATGTAAATATTTGGCCACCTGATTAAAAGTGTTTTTGTGACATTGATCTTTAATCCATTATCAATGTCAGTAGAAATGTTTACCTTAACGACATAATCTGAAAGAAAACTTAAATTCAGTAAGTATAAATAAAATTAATTGACAGATAACACTTCATTGTACTATTTGTAAATATGACATCATGCGGGGTAATGACATCATATGCTGAAAGCGACAAACTTAAGGTTCACTAAGGGACAGATTGAACACATATCAAAGTGTTTTCCAGCAGACGTCAAAATGATCTTTATAAAAACATAACTTAAAATTGTTGTATATTATTTAAAGATGAGTTTTATATATTATTATTTATCTTTTTTTTTCACATGAGGTAGGTTACTCTGCTTTTCATATTTATATTTTTGTATTATTTCACTCTAAAAAGTGGCGGAATATTTCCATACTCCACCAACAGAAAATACTGAATGATCCTAGATGCATTTACTAGTGAAATAAAATCACACATTAAATAAAACTAACAAAAATAAATTCTTATGTCATATGTACCCATGATCAAACATGCAAAATTTTATTGAAATTTGTCATCAAGTAAAAGAGAAATAAAACCCGCAAAAAGTGGCCGAAATTATGTACTCTGCCAGTACTCAACATTGTTGCAATTAATGCGCTAAAGCAGTGTCTCAACATCATCTGCTTAACTTTTCTATGTGATTTCAAGGAATGATGTAAACTTTCCGGAGACACTTTTGCCAATGACGTGCCACATATATTAAGTCTTAAGTAAAACAAAAGTTCTGTCTTTTGTATGGCGTCTAAAACTGAATAAAACATAAATTCACAATATTTAGTATTCATATCTCCAAACTGTCCAAACACTAGAGTTTGAGACAGGCCTCAGTTTAATGATTTTGGGCCCTGGCTTATTTGCTGTGTTATACCAGGTCAGGGTTATTGAACAATACTCCCTTAGCAGAAGTGTAACACTTGCTGCATTCAGTCAAACTAATGATTAACACTGCCATATTTTACACATGTCATGTAGCACATTTCATGAGAGTAGAGAGCAGGAACACTCAGTCTTACCTGGGATACCTCTTCTCAGGTTTGAACTGTCTTCTATATCATCTATCCTGAAACAAATAATAGAAACAGCTCAAACTGATACTCTGTATCAAGTACTACAAGCTTGTTGTTTAAATAACACTTCTTAAGACTACTTATATACTTAAAGAAATTAGAAACGCAACTTCTTTAAACAAGAAATAAATTTAATGTTTAAAGAAGTTGCATTTTCAATTTCTTCAAGTACATATAGTAAAAGAAATAAAAAAAAAACTTATTTAATCATGAAACATATTTTGTGTTTAAAGAAGTTGCGTTTCTAATTTCTTTAAGTATATCATGAATTTAAAAGCCATAGTTTTTAAGATTATTTCATTTTCAAAGGCAAATATTGATGTTTTAAGAAAAAAAAAACATGTTCAATTTCAAAGGTTCAAATGATTACACAGCTTCAAATGTTAACTCCTGGGTAAATGGCTACTAACTGAATGTGATGTTCCAAGAACAAAGGACTTTTAGGGAGACTGAATTTGCCTGCAAATTTCTTGTCCTGGGCTTCAAGCAATCAACCATTGTCAAAGCCAGTGGTTGAACATGTTATTTCAGTCATATTCATGGACTAAAGGGTTATTATAAAAGCAAATACTAAGAAGCATGAAGACTCTCACAGTAAGCTGGCATTGTGTAACATCTGAGTGGCCTCGCCTATAACCTTCAACTTGTCATCTGGTATCTTCAACCAGTGGTTAAATGCCTGAAACCAGAAATAAGCCATTTAGTTTTCTTATTCCTTGTGAAATTTCCATTTCCTCTCATCCAGGTATACTCCAGTTAATTATTATCTTAGATCACAGGTTTACCATCCAAACAAGTTGAGAAAAGAGACTGATGACAATTAAACATAATATTCATTTACCATTTCAATATATGGCCAGACATCAGTATATGTCCTAAAATTCATTTTTTAAATTTAGCCTTAATTTTCATGATGATGTTAGCCTCCCATATTTTCCTATATGATGTTTGCGTCCCCTTACTTCAAGTGTTGTGATATAGATAACCTACATCAGCTGCTATTCCAAAAGATCTCACTAACATTAATTTTGTCAGTTTATATCAAAGACCACTCAATCTCTATCAGTTTCAATTACAGCCCACCCAAAGATCAGAAAAAGACCCTTGGATTGCAAGCAATAACTCTAAAGAAACTCATTTACACCACAATATTTCAACAATATACTATGTTTGTCTTCTAAGTATACTTACCAGTGCAAGTTTTGATCTAACTTTCTTTCCTGGTATTTGACATATGTAGAAATAAGGATCCAAAAGTGTCTGAAAATACAGTAAAACATCAAAATCTATGTCTGAAAATAAAAATCTTTGACAGATGATGTGCAACAGCACATGAGACAATTAAAATAAACCAGTAAACCTTTTTTTGCAAACACAGCAATGCAAAATATGAACATAAACAAGAGAGGGAAAGACAGAGAAGGACAGAGGACAGGAAAGGTATTACAACATGAATAATGAGCCATATCATGCATATGAATACCAAGGATACAAAACTGCGAATTCAAGTTCTCTTATTACCATGGTGGGCCATAGTGGGACCTCCTCATCAACCCCAGGTTTTAGATGTACTTGTATTAGTTGCAGCACTGGAATAAGTGATAGACAAGGTAAATACTGTATGGGTGGCAACTGTAAGAAATCAGTCTACATATTTCAAAGACCACTATTCTCCATCTACCTTTTCAGTAGAATCCATCAGGTTGCTGTGCAATTATGTTTTTTCTTCCGTGTTTCTAAAACGTAGGCTCGTCACCTGAAGAGAAAAACTAATATCTTGAATTAACTCAAGAAAAATTTGATTATGTCATCAATAAAGTGCAATAAATACAATAGAATTAAGGAGCTCTTTGCACTAAGTTGATGAGTGGCCATCACGCAAATCAGTGGAGATGTCAGTATATCAACTACCTCATTAATCCTTTGCTCCAAGAATACATCTTATATCCTGTCTGAGTGTAGATCAAGATCTGCCTGCATATAAATGCAGTCCAATCAAGATCTATAATGTGTGCATCTCAGTCGGAAATAATATAATGAATCAAAAGCAAACAATGTTGATCCTGATCAGACTGCACACTGGATCTAAACTGGTTGTATGGGTGTAACCATGGAGTAAATGGTTAATGATTTTTAGGTGCTTTGATTGTTCTTAACATCATACCATTATGTGCATTGAAAGAGAGATGTCTACATATATAAATAATTGTCAGTATCAAGATTATTTCTTTCAACTTCTCATGAATTTAATAAATATCTCCCAGGAACAATAGTCACTCTAAAACAAAGTCATCTTTTGTTAATCAAATATAGTGTTGCACTTCTAGTCAGTTCTCACTTTACCTATAATTAACCTGTAACCTGTTAATTCGAATATAGTGTTGCACTTCTAGTCAGTTCTCACTTTACCTATAATTAATCTGTAACCTGTTAATTACTTATTAATTTCACAGTTTCCCAAAACACAAAACTAATAAAATAACCCACTGTTTTCCCAAGTAAGTGGCTATTAAGTTCTAGTAAGCGCTCTCCAAATAAATGAAATATGTTCAACTTCAGATGTTGGATTGCTCTGCAACAAAAAGCATGAAATGAAATATTTTTGGGGTAAGTAAATGTCAACAAAATTTCATTAACTATGGCACAATCATTGTGTCTGGTTCAAGTTATTTTTAATAATTTTATCATCAGCCTGATCAGGTAAATGACTCACTGAAATTTAGGCAGAGGTTTTGATCTAAATTAGACAATGACTGGAAAAATCCCTATTTCAATAATAATTTCTAACTTTAGAAGCTTAGATTAGATTTAATGCACATTATCAATCAGATGTGTGCCGCTGTCTTTTAATCAACGTTATATGATTCGTTAAGAGTAACATCCCTTTGCAGCCGGTGCAAAGTCAAATACTCCCGGACCCAAAGTCCACCCTGTGCTGCTTTAGCAACCGTTTTTTGAGGTAATGACTACATTAATATAAATAAACACACTAGCCTAAGGTGTACTAATTACTTCAATGTTTTAATCCCCATAGAATAAACAACTAACAAATACAAATAATATATTTAGAACACACAAAAACAAATCACCCCACCCACACCAATATATTATAATTAACAGATTAAGGCTCAAATTATCTAGTTTATTTAATTAAGGTAATTCCTTACTGTTTACCATACAGTTTAGAAGATGATGATGATGTGTGAAATTAAAATTATTGTTTTTTTTAAACAATTTTATTTTATTTTTATTTAAACAGATGAATATTGATAATAACACTTGTTAACAAGTCAAGTCAAGTCAAAGAATTTATTAGCATATTCAAAATGAACATTGCTAAATAACATACATAATGTATGGCATGTCTTGGAAATAAATACATGACAAGTATGAAAGAAAAAACAACAAAAAAAACAACAACAACAACAACACAGTATGGGAAAACAAACAAACAGAAATGTAAGGTACCTCGGATCACGACATAGTATTTCATGAGGTCAATCTGAGAAGAGGCCGCCCTATCCAACCTAGGCGTACAATCAAATGTTTCAGCAAAGCTAACTGGGATGGGATCAAATCAGATATGCAATCATTTGCCAGCAAATACTTTAGTGAGGACCATACAAACCCAGATGATGCCTGGAACTTACTTAAGGACTGCCTAAACGAGTCCTGCTCCAAGCATATCCCAACTAAAGTAACCAAATCCCGACTTACCTTGGTTAACCCCAAAAATTATCAGGCTTATTCGCAAGCGTGATAAGCTATACAACAAGCTAAGCAAAACTTCAAACCCAGGTCAATCTAAGAATTTTAAGTCTCTTAAATCATACATTCAAAAGCAGATAAGAGCATCCTACTGGTCTTACTTGGAAAATGTCATCTTCAATCATGATTCCCAACCTGGTAGGAATAAAAAATTCTATTCACTTATAAAACATAACAAAAAAGAAAATGTCGGCATAGCCCCACTCAAGTCAGATGGCATTACCCATACTGACCCCGTAAATAAAGCAAACATCCTAAATAAGCAATTTGAATCAGTCTTTTCACCACCTCAACCCCTAAGCTTAAAGCACCTATGCTCCAAACTGCTAACCTCCCCTCCCACCATAATGGGAAACATCCATGTCACCCCAGATGGCGTTGATAAACTCCTTCTTGGTCTGTCTCCCCATAAAGCCTCGGGGCCGGACGAAATATCACCCCGCATCCTAAAGGTTCTCCACCAGGAACTAGCCCCTGTTCTCTGCCATATTTTCAACCTGTCCCTTGAAACAGGCATTGTCCCCAAGGACTGGAAAAAGGCAACAGTAGCACCAGTCTTCAAAAAAGGTCTCAAATGTAATCCCAGCAACTATCGACCCATATCTCTAACATGCATTGCATCCAAACTTCTTGAACATATCGTGGTTTCAAATCTCATGTCCTTCTTTGATAAAAACAACATTCTTAGCCCGTTCCAACATGGCTTTAGATTGGGTCATAGTTGCGAAACCCAACTCATCAACTTCACACAGGAACTCTACACCAACTTAGAACAGGGTCACCAAACTGACGTCATTGTTATGGACTTTTCCAAAGCATTTGATAAAGTCGACCATCTGAGGTTAATCTATAAGTTACAATCTGTAGGAGTCAGTCCACAAGTTACTAACTGGGTCAAATCCTTCCTTGCAAACCGCACTCAGAGGGTCGCAGTCGAAGGGCACCTATCCAGCGAACTCCCAGTCTTGTCTGGGGTTCCACAGGGTTCCGTCCTTGGGCCCTGCCTATTCTTGATATACATAAACGATCTGCCAGACTCAGTCAAATGCAAAACTAGAATGTTTGCAGATGACACCATCGTGTACCTCACTGTTCAGTCAAACAATGACTGTTTATCCCTCCAGCATGATCTCCATAAGTTAGAAAAATGGGAAAGAGCCTGGCTAATGGAATTCAATCCCGATAAATGTGAAGTCCTTAGAGTAAGTAGGAAGAAAAACCCTACCATTTACCCTTATAGGTTACACAATATAGAGTTAAAGTCTACTTGCTCAGCAAAATACTTGGGTATTACCATCACAAAGGACTTAAACTGGTCACAACATATTGATAACATAACTTCT